>JBBGZY010000827.1:1972500-2277500 GCA_037952925.1 Lithobates clamitans
CCAGCCGCCACTGAGTAGGAGAGGAGAAACTTTCCAATGGGAAACATCAGTCTAACATGGCATTTTCCTCACTTTTCAAAGATTTCCCTTTTATTACTTGTTCTGTCAACAGGAGAGGAAGTGAACAGAAATCTCCCCAGGGGACACAGATGATAAATACAAAAAACTGACAGGGGTCATTTCCCACTGTATCCAAAAAAAAAAAAAGTTCTGTCTTTAGATACTCTGTGGGGCCCTGCTGCTGTTGACAAGGAGGCTGTGTTTTGTAGGGTATGTCTTTTTGTTACTATATAGTTGAGACTCAAGCTGATTTTTGTTAACTTTTTACCAGCAAATCCTTCTTTCTTCTTATTTATTCAGCAGCCCCACACAGACATAATGCAGTGTGTAAATGTAGAAGGATAAATAGCGTATTTTAACCAACTGCTTGATATTCTAGCCTCCTGTTCACAACATCCTTAAAAACTGTCTGAACCAATCAGCTCTCCTCTGTTCTAAATCTTCCATGCAGGAGCTGCTGTGAAAGTCACATAAAGGTCTCTGTGAGCTTAGCGCGTTCAAAAAAATAAACAGCTTTGTAACCTGTAGCTAACTGATTGGTTTATGTTTTGAGCCTCGCGTTGTAATCAGATGGCACAATGTGAGCCTGTTCATTGATGAAGATTTGTATTTTTCACCTTGCAGCAAGCCTTTGGGGTCAGAGCCTTCACCAAAGACCAGAATCTCCAACCTTCCTCCGGCACATCCAGACCATATAGGAGGATACAGACTGGCCACTGCTACATTCGCAGGGATAGAAAACAAGTTTGGTCTCTATCTGCCAAAGTTTAGGTCTTCCGAGGCGGCGTCTCAGGTCAAAACTGCAGCTTCAGTATAAATGGAGACCCGGCGGCCTCGGTACATATAGTATTTAAAGACGCAGCAAAGTAATGTAACTCTCTGGTCAATTGCATGTGGACTTATCTGCTGCTCGTCCCATTTTAATATAATTATTCGTTAAGACAAATCACCTGTTTGCACAGAAGAGGTTTATTTGCTTAATTCATCACATAGAATGTATCCTTGTTTCCTAAAGAGAGCATGTGTGTGTTTTTTTTTCTTTTTATTAGACTGCTTTACACAGCTTTGCACTTACTGTACATATTGTACATCTGTACAGAGACATCACGGCACATAGGACGTCTTTCGTCGAGGGGTGGAGGAAAATGTACAGGACATATGGGAGGTGTTACCGTGACATTATATAATGTATTATGATTTCGGTTTCTCATTTACTCATTTTGATGTATTTTATGGAAATAAAATATTATTGTTTGTCTTTGTGGCTTTTCTATTGGTACAGTAAAAATGTAAAGACTCGCCTTAAGTTAAACCGTTTTTGTTTATGGATATTTAAGATGGCTTTACAGTGGCAAAGATTACCACACAGTATAAATACTTTTGGGGCACTAATCTCCCATTGAGTGTAGTAGGAAAGATTGTATGTGTAGAACACAGGAGTACCGACACCACTAGCTAGCTTGTTGGAATACTAACTCAAAATTTCAAGATAACCAGACTCTACCTTCAGAAAGAAACATCCATAAAGACATGGATGAGTGAGTTTGGGATGGAAGAACTTGACTGGCCTGCACAGAGTCCTCACCTCAACCTGATAGAACACCTTTGGTATGAATTGGAGCGGAGACTGCGAGCCAGGCCTTCTCGTCCAAATCAGTGGCTGACCTCACAAATGCACTTCTGGAAAAATGGTCAAACATTCCCACAGACACACTCCTAAACCTTGTGGACAGCCTTTTCAGAAGAGTTGAAGCTGTTATAGCTGTAAAACTCAATACTAAACCCTACAGACTGATGCCCCGTACACACGGTCGGATTTTCCAACGGAAAATGTTCGATGGGAGCTTGTTGTCAGAAATTCCGACCGTGTGTAGGTTCCATCAGACATTTTCCATCGGAGTTCCCGTCACACAAAATTTGAGATCTGGATCTCAAATTTTCCGACAACAAAATCCGTTGTCGTAAATTCCGATCGTGTGTACACAATTCCGATGCACAAAGTTCCACACATGCTCAGAATCAAGGGGAAGAGCTGCACTGGCTATTGAACTTCATTTTTCTCGGCTCGTCGAACGTGTTGTATGTCACTGCGTTCTTGACGTTCGGAAATTTCCGACAAGATTTGTGTGACCGTGTGTATGCAAGACAAGTTTGAGCCAACATCCGTCGGGAAAAAAAAAAAATCCATGTTTTTTGTTGTCGGAATGTCCGATCGTGTGTACGGGGCATTAGACTGGGATGCCATTAAAGTTCATGTGCTTGTAAAGTCAGGTGTCCCAAAACTTTTGGTAATACAGTGTATGAATTTTGAGGACAATAGGAGGAATCCTGTTTTTCATTTGAAATAAAAAAAAAAAAAATGTAACCAGAATTGCAAAAAAAAATTTAAGTGTGATGGAAATGGAGAATATGGCTTTTTGGTTCCCTGGTGTGAGGCCAGAAAATAGAAGAGGATAAATAGCTGTTTGAGCCTAGGTTCACACTACTACGATGGATACAGGAACAAATGGGAAATGGAGCGCTGACAGGTGCTATTTTTGAAATAAAAAATGGGAATCAGGCGTGTGATGAAGGAATCAGGCGTGTGATGAAGGAGCGCGCATGCTCCGAATGCGAGCGCTATGGCCACGCCCTTCACTCCACTGGGCTGCGGACTCCTCCACAGCCCAGCGGTCCACCGGATGTGATCTCATGATGTTAAAGAGTAACACTACATGCCTGTTTTTATCAGCCTAAATGTGAGTGCATATTTTAAACATTATTAAAGCCTTTTATACACACTACTACCCTTAGAGCGGCGCTGCTCTTTTTTTTTACTACAATGGAATGTACTTGCGAATTTGATCCGTTTTTTTTTTGCCCTGTGTAAGGTGTGAATTTGCCTTGCGTTTTGAGGTGGACAGGTGCGAATTTCCCGCAAATTTTAGGAGGCAGACGGTAAGCAATTCGCAGAGATGTGAACTGTGTGCTGCGAGTTTACTGCAAGTTCAGTTGAAGCCTATGAAGATAAAATTCGCACTGCACCATAGGAGTTCGCAACGCACCCGTAGTCAACACGCACAGGACCCTTTTTTTTCCTCGCACGAAATTCGCAAAGCATAGATGTGAACCAAAGCCATGGAATACTAAAAAAATAAATAAAAAAATAACCAACTAAATCGTAAAAAAAATAAATTGCAGTATAGAGTACAACATACCCTGCATAATGAAATTCACAATTCCTTTGCATCTCATAATAGAGCTGGATACAATGCAGAAAAAATGATGTGATATTTGACAAACATTAACTACAGTTGAATCAATCAATATATATAAAATACATTCCCTGGGAAGATGCACCTGCAGTAAATGCTTGGTGAATGTCACATTCACTGCTTTATGAATATGCCCACCATTAAACATTACAAGTCATATGAATAAAGTTGGAAGAATCGCAGCCAAGCCAACATTGCTCATTGCCAGGCACTTATGTGCTGCAGGTTTCACCCGTTTTAACAGTACAATATGTTAATAGGCAGTGCATAAGCCAAGACCCTGATTGAATTGCCTGTAACTTCATACATACTGAAAAATAAGGGCCATGGAGAGAGATTTGTAATATGCTGGTGAGCCATTGCAAACTAACCAGGAACACGGTCAACTAGAATGCAAATGACAAAGGCAGGAACACCAAGATTAATTCTTGCTGCGGCTGCCAAGAGACTGAAAGCGGTGCCAGGAAAGCTCATTAAGACTACACTTACAGGAAAAATGGGCATTATGTGCCCGTGCAATTAGGAACCCTTTTACTACCTTGTTTAAAAATATTAGTCATTCAAGAATACTGCTTGAAAGTGCAGATCTGAAATAGGACCCATCGCCCAATAACATGTCCTATTAAATCATTTTGATTGGCAATGAGGCGGCTCCTGTCAACAGTGATGGACCAACTGTTGTTGGTCCATCACTGAGACATGAAGACTGTCACTCACCAGTCTGGCCAAAAATGGTCATCATATGACTGTATATTCCAATGATGAAAAAAAGCACCCAGGAGGAGCCGGGGCTTTGATGTGAGTTCATACAAAGCAGTGAGAGAACAAAAACATTTGTAGAGCCTCACTGGCCCAGGTTAGGCTTCTCACAACAGACAAGGCTATCGTAGGGCTGGGAAAAAAATCGATTTAAATCTTGAATCGAGTCGAGAGGTCAAATCGATTCAAAATTTAGGCAAATCGATTTTTTGGGATTTTTTTTTTCACCGCGCCGGTCCCGAGTCGCTGCGGGCATGAGTTTTTAGGCGAGGCTGGACGCCGCGGACTAAGCCGAAGCTGCGGCCTCGCCTAAAAACTCATGCCCGCAGCGCCTCCGGACCGGTGCTGACACCGCACCAGGCCTGAAGAGCTGCGGGCAAGGAGTTTTTAGGTGAGGCCGCGGCTTCGGCCTTGTCCGCGAGGCCGGACGCCGCGGACTAGGCCGGAGCCGCAGCCTCGCCTAAAAGCTCATGCCCGCAGCGCCTCAGGACCGGCACGGTTTCCAAAGAAAAAAAAAAACTCAATTCGAATCGTGAATCGAGTTTTTTTTTAAGAGAATCGAAGATTTTTTTTTTTAAGAAAATCTCCCAGCTCTAGGCCATCGTCCAGTGGGAACACTAGCAGGTCACCAGAAAAAAAAAAAACATGCTCCTCCAGACCAAAGGATATAAGAGTCCAAGTTAATTTATGAGTTTATACTAAAAAACAGCCAACACATCTCAGGGGTCAGAAAAAGCTCATCCTTCATCAGGCTCCAGCAAAACACAATATATTGTAAATGTAAATTTGACTGATATAACAATAAGTCTAACAATCATAGAAAATCATGGGTCTGATATAATGATGCATATCTAGGTTATCCACAATTTTCTATCCTTGTTTGATGTATGATTATATCAGTAGCATTTACATTAGTATATTGTGTCTTGTTGTAACCCTGATGAAAGGGTTTTTTTTCTGACCCCCGGAAAGGGCCGGCTGTCTTCTTATTATAAATTAACAAAAGAATTTAGACTCCTTTATCCTTTGATCTGATCCTTCCATTAGTGCATGTTTTTTTTTTCTGGTAATATTAAATGGCGTGAGTGACCTCACATGACCAATTTTCATTGTTATATAGAATGATATATCAGAGGCGGTGAGGAAATGACTATCTATCTAAAATCATTGGCCATGTGAGGTCATTCATGCCATTTATTATTAATATAGGTACAGTGTCTTGAAAATGTATTCATACCCCATGAAAATTTCCACATTGTGTCATGTTACAACCAAAAATGTAAATGTATTTTACTGGGATTTTATGTGATAGACCAACACATAATTAATAAATAATAAGTGGCACATAATTCTGAAGTGGAAGGGAAATGATAAATGGATTTCAATTTGTTTTACAAATAAATGTCTGAAAAGTGTGTCGTGCATTTGTATTCAGCCCCTTTTACTCTGATACCCCTAACTAAAATCTAGTGGAACCAATTGCCTTCAGAAGTCACCTAATTAGTAAATAGAGTCCATCTGTGTGTAATTTAATCTCAGTATTCGTACAGCTGTTCTGTGAACCCCTTAGAGGTTTGTTAGAGAACCTAAGTGAACAAACAGCATCATGAAGGCCAAGGAACACACCAGACAGGTCAGGGATGAAGTTGCGGAGTGGTTTAAAGCAGGGTTAGGTTATAGAAAAATATCTCAAGCTTTGAACATCTCACGGAGCACTATTCAATCCATCATCTGAAAATGGAAAGCGTAAGGCACAACTGCAAATCTACCAAGACATGTCCGTCCACCTAAACTGACAGGCTGGGCAAGGAGAGCATTAATCAGAGAAGCAGCCAAGAGGCCCATGGTAACTCTGGAGGACAACTATTAGTCGTGCACTCCACAAATCTGGCCTTTATGGAAGAGTGGCAACAATAAACCCATTGTTGAAAGAAAGCCATAAGAAGTCCCATTTGCAGTTTGGAAGAAGCCATGTGGGGGACACAGGAAACGTGGAAGAAGGTGTCTGATCAGATGAGACCAAAATTGAAATTTTTGGCCTAAAAAGCAAAACGCTATGTGTGTGGCAAAAACTAACACTGCACATCACCCTGAACATACATCCCCACCGTGAAACATGGTGGTGGCAGCATTATGTTGTGGGGACAGGGAAATAGGGACAAGGAAGCTGGTCAGTGTTAAAGGGTAAGTTCACCTTTGTACACTTATTTTTTTTCTAAATTCCAGTTCCCCTATGCACCAATATAGCATCCATGTACATTTTATTTCAAAAATATCAAAGCTTTCCATTAAATCTACAGTCACTTACTTTTCTTGTCTTAATCCATGTTTCCAGATGTTTCCATTAGTAATGTCTTTCTTCCCGATCAGACTTTAGGTCATGATACAGGAAGGAGTTGACCAGCTGACCTCATTATCACACACCCTACATCGTCCACCCACCTATTCCCAGCTGCACTTTTTTTAAATGAAATGCAATCAATCAGTGATCACCCTTCTCACTAAATACACAGATTGCATAGTGTATTGCCATCTTTATACAAGTACATAGAAGGGAGTGGACAGAAACACTCAGCTGTCAAGTCCCGTTCACATCTCTGCATAGCGGGAACTCGCATTCCCACATGCAATTTTTTTTTTTAGCGAGGGGGGAAGCATTTTGGAGCATCTTCATTCATCACACATAGGGCAGCCCACCCACTTGAATGGGTTGCCCTACACACAGCAATTGCCCCAAAGAAGCTTCAGAACTATTTTTTAGAGATTGCGATTTTTGGTGCAGCACATTTCTGAAATGCAACACACAGCTGTGAATGGAGCCTCATTGTTCTTGTGTTACCACACCAACTTCACTTTCAGGCACCATTCACATCTAGAATAGTGGGAACGCACATTTTTTGTCTCGTTTTTCCTGTGATATGCATAGGGCAGCCTGTTGATTTCAATTGGCTGCACTACATGCGGTTAATGGGACATTTTGGCATTTTGTGGGTTGTGTGTTTTTTACTGTGCGTTTTGCAGCATTTGCCCCTCTTTTTTTCACATGGCAAAATGTGTGTTTGCTTCTGTGTTTGGTGTGCCGTTAACAATTAATGTCACTGAAAGCCCAACTAGTAGTTTTAGGTGTATAAACATAGCCATACACTATGCAATCTGATTGTATATTGTGTATTTAGTGAGACGGGTGATCACTGATTGATTGCATTTCATTTAAAAAACGTGCACCTGAGCATGGGTGGGTGGATGATGAAGGGTGTGTACTAATGAGGTCAGCTGGTCAACTCCTTCCTGTGTCATAACCTACAGTCTGATCAGGAAGAAAGACATTACAAATGGAAATGTCTGTAAACATGGATTAGGACAAGAAAAGTAAGTGACCGTAGATTTAATACATGGGTGCCCAACCGCTGGCCCGCACATGTGGCCTGCGGCGTCCTCTGATGTGGCCCGCCACCTCCTGCTCTGCGATGGCGGGTCGGCAAGCCCAGATTACAGGTTCCCGATCTGCCATCTCTGAGCATCAGCGGGAAGATTCAAGCCGGCACTAGAGGAAGCAGAGCCGATGCATCCTATATAGCTCCGGCTTCTGTCTCAGGCGAAGTGATACCAAATGTGATCCACATGTGACAGTTCCCAGCGCGATACAGGAAGCATCGGCTCTGCTCTCTACTGCAGCCGTATGCTTCCTCCAGTGCCGCTCCTGTCACACTGATGTCAGGTATAGGGGATCAAGAACCAGCCACCAGTACCCAGAAATACTAGCCAGCAGTACCCAATAGTACCCGCCAGTACCCAGAACTACCACCCAGCAGTACCAGCCACCAGTACCCAGCAGTACACATCAATACCCAGAAGTACCAGCCAGCAGTACCCAGAAGCACCACCCAGCAGTACCACCCACCAGTACCCAGAAGCACCACTCACCAGTACCATAAAGTACCAGCCAGCAGTACCCACAAGCACCACCCAGCATTACCAAAAAGTACCCAGAAGTAGCACCAGCCAGCAGTACCCAGAAGTACCAGCTAGCAGTACTCACAAGCACCACCCAGCAGTACCAAAAATTACCCACCAGTACCCAGAAGTACAAGCCAGCAGTACCCAGAAGTACCAGCCAGCAGTACCAAAAATTACCCACCAGTACCCAGAAGTACAAGCCAGCAGTACCCAGAAGTACAAGCCAGCAGTACCCAGAAGTACCAGCCAGCAGTACTTCCAAGTACCAGCCAGCAGTACTTGCCAGTAGTACCCACCAGTACCAGAAAGCATTACCCACTAGTACCAGCCATCACTCTCTAGATGTGCAAACTGGTAGAGACATTCCCAAAAAGACTTGCAGCTGCAATTGCAGTGAAAGGTGGTTCTACAAACTATTGACTCCGGGGGGCTGAATACAAATGCACGTCACACTTTTCAGATATTTATTTGCAAAAAAATTGGAAAACCATTTATCATTTTCCTTCCACTTCACAATTATGTGCCACTTTGTGTTGGTCTATCATATAAAATCCCAATAAAATACATTTATATTTTTGGGTATAACATGACAAAATGTGGAAAATTTTCAAGGGGTGTGAATACTTTTTCAAGGCACTGTATGTGTAGTCTTTGGTTTTTCCACCTTATAAAGTTTAATAATGTATCCTTTGATTACACATTTGCACAATCCTTTTACATCTTTATCCTCAACTTTACCAGACGCAGTCACCTGCCTTTCATTCGTGCACCCCTATATCCGCCCTCCCTTGAGTTGACGTGATGGTCCCCCGGAGGCTGCTGTCCAGTTGTTTGCCTTACCTCAGTGATGTATAGTATATATATATATATGATACCTTTGTAAGTAAAACGACTATACATACATTCTCTGTTTGAAGAAAACCTCATTTTAAAATATATGTACATGCGTTTTTTTGTTTAAATCATATAACCATTTAAAAAAAATCAGTTTTTGCCTGTAGTAACCATACAAGCTAGTCATTTTCTTTTTTCTGTACTTCTGTTAGCTCCAGAGGAAGTGTTTCTGAACGCGAAACTAGTCTTCTGAATACCTGAAAAACCGTATCAATATTTTAACTAGCTCTATTAACCCCTGTTTTTATCATTATAGGGTTGTATCCATTCAGGTCATTATATGTATTATCTCATTAGGGTATTGGTATATACAGGTTTCCTCCAGTCTTTTCATTAATAAAAATGTAAACCCTTTTTAAAATATGCCTATAAAGTCCATTCTTGCCCATTCCTAATGGTTTTAACTATATAATAGGACGTGGCATAGAATACTTTTTTGTGCTGTCCACAGTGCCACCTTGTGGTGATAGCCCACTTACATATTTATCCCATTTAGACACAGTGACAGGATAGCTATTTTAAAAGCATCACCTGCCACTTTATTACAGTAGGTACTCCTGTTTAATTGCTTGGTAACACAAATTCCAATCAGCCAATCACATGGCAGCAACTTATTGCATTTAGGCATCTAGACATGGTGAAGACGACTTGCTGAAGTTGAAATCGAGCATCAGAATGGGGAAGAAAGGGGATTTAAGTGACTTTGAACGTGACATAGTTGTTGGTGTCAGATTGGCTGGTCTGAGTATTTCAAAAGCTGCTGATCTACTGGGATTTTCACGCACAACCATCTCTTGGGTTTACAGAGAATGGTCCGAATAAGAGAAATTATCAAGTTGTGTTGAGGAAAATGCTTTGTTGATGTCAGAGGTCAGAGGAGAATGGGCAGACTGGTTTGAGATGATAGAAAGGCAACAGTAACTCGAATAACCACTCAATACAACCAAGGTATGCAGAATACCATCTCTGAACACACAACCCACCGAACCTTGAAGCAGATGGGCTACAGCAGCAGAAGACCACACCAGGTGCCACTCCTGTCAGCTAAGAACAAGAAACTGAGGCTACAGTTAGTACAGGCTCGCCAACATTGGACAATAGAAGATTGGAAAAACGTTGCCTGGTCCGATGAGCATCGATTTCATCTGCGACATTCAGATGGTCGGGTCAGAATTTGGCATAAACAACATAAAAGCATTGATCCATCCTGCCTTGTATTTTCAATTCGGCACTGCATTAGTTTAACTGACAATTGCGCAGGCGTGTGACGTTGTACCCAAACAAAATTTATGTCCTTTTTTTCCCCACAAATAGAGCTTTCTTTTGGTGGTATTTGATCACCTCTGCAGCTTTTTATTTTTTGCGCTATAAACAAAAAAATACCGACAATTTTGAAAAAAAAAAACTAATTTTTTTACTTTCTGCTATAATACAGATTCAAAAATTAAAAAAAAAACCCAAGAAATTAATTTCTTCATCAATTTAGGCCACTATGTATTCTTCTACATATTTTTGGTAAAAAAAAAATCCCAATAAGCGTATATTGATTGGTTTGCGCAAAAGTTATAGCGTTTACAAATTATGGGATAGATTTATGGACTTTATTTTCTTTTAATTGTTTTTACTGGTAATGTCGGAGATCAGCGATTTTTAGTGGGACTGCGACATTGCGGCTGACAAATCTGACCCTAAGTGACACTTTTTGGGGACCAGTGACACCAATACAATGATCGGTGCTAAAAAAAAAAGCACCGTCACTGTATAAATGACACTGGCAGGAAAGGGGTTAACATCAGGGGCGATCAAAGGGTCAAGTGTGTTCCCTGTAAGTATTTTTCTAACTGTGTGGGGGATGGACTGACGGGAAGAACACAGAGATCACTGTTCCTGATTACTAGGAACATAAGATCTCTGTGTACTTCCCTGTCAGAACGGGGATCTGCCTTGTTTACATAGATCCCCATTCTGCCTCTCTGTGAAGAAACTGCAGGTTTTCATTGTGCACCATTACGACCTTCTAGCCGCAGACATCCTAACAACGAATAACCTTTCCCTGCCCCTCTCTCTCAGTGCTGGGGTCACATTAGCTGAGTGATGGAGAAAAACTAAGGGAGAAGAGAAACATTGGAATACTAGTCAGTACCAGTGTGCAAAAGTGTATTGGATTTGGAAGAATAAATAACCTCTAACTTTGGGTGTCCTACTTGTGTGGATGTTGATTATGTTATTATGCAAAACTATTAGAATAGTTTTTTACAGTTTAGAATAGGGTGCCTCGAGACTGTTCATAATTTTAGAGGGTGCCCTGACTGAAAAAAGGTGGAGAAACACTGCTCTATAGTGTGTACTTGTCTCAATTCAGGGCACTAAGTGTCATTTCTCTCTGCTGCCATGTTCCTCTGCTATCTGCATGAGTCACTTCCTGACACCAAGAGAAACAAAAAGGTGACATGAGGGAGTTCCAGCACACATCCTGTGATTGACCGCCTCAGCTCTGTTCCTGTGTGCTGTGTGAAGGGGATGTGTCCCTTCCCTCCAATCAGCTCTCACTGTGCTCTGCATTGTGTAACCAGCTCCCCGTCCCCTGCTTTCTGAAATCTCAAACAAGCTGTATAAACTCTGTATTTTGAATGGCTGTACAGGACAGAGGGCTGTAGATAAACAGAATATAAACAAAAAAGTCAGTGGTACTACCCATACATCATATAGAAAGCAGAGATCCCGGGTGCTCGATCCACAGTCGCTGGCTGAGTAGGGAAATGAGGAAAAGATGATCCGCACTGATTGCTCTTAAAAAGTGTAATATTCCGCACTGATTGCTCTTAAAAAGTGTAATATTCCGCACTGATTGCTCTTAAAAAGTGTAATATTTATTGACAAGCCATAGTGACCAAACGCAAAAAGAAAGGTTGACGTGTTTCAGCCTACAAGGCCTTAGTCATAACCACCTGTAGATAAACAGGTACAACTTATGTAGGAGGATTTGTTTAATCTCTGTGCCACCTGAGGCCAGTCACTTCACTGGGTATATGTAAGGGTTTACAACCACTTTAAGTTATCTCACTTTACATTATTCTGCAAGCATCAGTAGAAATATCTTGTTTAAACATTGGGACAATATTGAAAGGTAGGTGAGGATCAGTGAACATGTTTTGTGTAATAGAGGTGAGTATTTCTTTGGGGGGACCAAAGCTTTGTACTTACATGCTGCAGTGATGGAAACCAGCTCTCCTTATGGCCTATGTCACACTAGCAATCCTTCGCCAGTATTAGGATCAGTAGACAAGAAACGACTCCCCTACTTTTATGGCATTGCTCCTGACCCGATAAGGAAGATTTGGCAGTGTAGGGAGTGACACATCAGAATCGGGGAGTACTCTTTTTAGAGATGCCATTGCTGGCAACAGGATCAGTAGCCTGACATTGCCCTATGGAAGGTGTGATTTGCTGGGCCAAAGATGCAGCAAGCAGCATTATTATTAATGCACTAAAACACAAACATGCCATTGTAGCCCAACTGTATCATTTACATCTTTCACTGCAGAAGCAAACTAAATAATACATAAAATGGTTATATTCTTCATTTAACAAATTAAGTTTTTTTTTTGTAACAAGGCAGTAACAGAGATGTTCATCTATTACGTAAGCTCCATTTGCAGTAAGACATGTCATGCTGGGTCCTTTAGCTGAAAGTAATTATTTCTGACATATTTAAAAATGTAACGGACACACACACAAGCACAAGCTGTTTGCAAATTCTGGACTATATAATGTTCTTTGTACATTTTTCCTTCCTTAGCTATGGCACTTTGGACAAGGCTCATTCTGTGATTGGCAGGCCAAAGAGGAGTGTGCAGATTACCAGGGTTAACTTTTCGGCTTCCAGTGACCAATTTCATCCAGCTGGTGTGATGTTACAAGCATTGTGCTCCATGTCAACACCAGCAACAAATGAATTCTTGCTGGGATGCCAGTACTAGCAGAAGTAATATAATAACTTGTGTCTCTGTAGTGCCTTTCAGTTTCACAGTACATTCTATTTCTGCTTCAGAGGGATTCACTCACCCGTCTCTGGGCTGCTGTATTGTGATAGCCCCTTCTAGAAACTGGAGATGGCAATCCGCATAGAACAACTTGGCCATTTGCAGATTCTTTCATCTCCTAGGGCAGAGTTTGGCAAACTGTGGTTCTCTAACAGTTCTTGAACTGCAAGTCACAGCAGGTCCAGATACGACCGAGACTGTAGAAGGAAGAATCGCACACTGGCTTCATTACCTTTTGAGGTGGTCCAGGGGGTGAGCGATCCCCACCAGAAATCTCAGATATTCTCCACCAAGGAAAAGCAATAGTGTCTTTAGCCTGCAAGGCAAAAAAATAACTAGGGAATACGCTAAAAAGTGACAACTGGCCACAAGGGAGTGGCGATGGAATTGGAGATACTGGATTCACCCTGTGGTGCCCACACTCAAAATTGTTAACATTGGGTGGAGTTGTCCAATCCTCCAAATTCTACATTAATCTGCCTGCAGTCGGTGATAATATTGTGTAAAAGTGTAGTTTTTCCTATTATATAATTATGTGACAAATACATATATAACATTATATCAAAGCAGTAAAATAAAATAGATAAAAATAGTAACCCTGCTAAAGAATTGTGTCCATCTGTGTCAACTGTGTAACTACTACTTCTTTTCTACAGTTGTATGTGAACAGGTTACCCAGTAGTAGCCAGGGTCGAATTTCCCATAGGGCACAGCAAACAACACATTTTACTCCATCACTGGTAGAAATACTCATCTCATGTTAGATTATTTAAATTGACACAATATTCTAATCTGGGCAAGGATAAGGAAATATTCTATACAAAAAAGTTCATCCT
Organism: Lithobates clamitans; assembly: GCA_037952925.1. Taxonomy (NCBI): domain Eukaryota; kingdom Metazoa; phylum Chordata; class Amphibia; order Anura; family Ranidae; genus Lithobates; species Lithobates clamitans. The sequence goes on from JBBGZY010000827.1 coordinate 1,986,304, forward strand.
GACAAACTGGTTCCTTTGGCTGATAAAGGTTGTGTGCCTACAGGCCCCAGTCTTGGAAATTTGGCTCTGGCAGAAGCTTTTTCTTTTTTTTTTTAATTAACAATTTTTATTATAAAATTAAAGTTTTCAATAAGGATAAACCTTAAGGCAATAAGCAGCACATATTACATCAGTTGGAAAACCTCATACAGAAAGGTAGGGGCTTCATAGTTACATTAGCATAGAACAAATCAAATTCATCCCCTTGTTGTACGCTAGCCTTCTACGTATATTGTTTAATGCTGAATAACAATGGGTCCATCTAAAGAACCAAATGAACAGTTTAGCTCTAATTGAAAGTAGAGTATATATCGTAACTCAATGTAAAGTTATCTAAAGAGGCTAACCACAACTGGAACATTTTATACTGCCAAACAATGCCAAAATGGTATGAATATTCAAACAATAAGTAGTGAAATGAAAACAAAAAACAAGGTATAATATCCTCTAGAAGTATAGACTCACATGGAACCAAGCGGAACACAGAAAAAGTCAGAAAGGAAAAAACAAGACCAAGAAAGAGATACAGAGCTCTAGTCCAGCATAGCTGGCAGTTGCCCAACTAATTATAGAATCGAAAATCCAAATCTAATGTGCGGCGTCATGAAGATGCCATACTTATGTTTTTCCACAGTATTGTTAAGTCTAGCCATAAGCAGTTCCATTAATTCCACATCCTTGATTCTCTCATATAAGGTGGCTTGAGATGGAGGTTCTCTCTTCTTCCAGTTAAGTGTAATCGGGCACCTCGCTACCATGATAACATGTCTTAACAGCTTTTTCTGAAGTTTAGAAAGTTTTGAGGATGGTAATCCCAGTAGGAATAATTTAGGTGTAAACGGAAACCCAGAATCGAACAGTGTTTGCAAAAGATTGTGTACCATCTTCCAGTACGATTCATTTCGGGGGCATGACAAAAATATACATATAAAGTGCCGCAAGCTCATTGGCAATGCCAACAACCATCGCTCATGGTTTGTCTGGCAGAAGCTTAAAGACTGACCTATTTAATCTTTTAAAAAAAAGTATGATTGTTATTGCCAGGAAGGCTGGTTTCAAGGTCACCGAGGTTTTTAAGGCAGCATTCTTGAATGTGTCCAAAAAATTGACCAGAACAGTTAACAAATCATCTAACTATTCATTCATTGAGATGTGTGGGAGATGGTCTTTTCTGGAAGAATAATATAACATAGATTCATACATGGGGGTACCTACCTAAACAGGGTTTTTATTTTTAATCCTCTAGAATGATACCTCTGATGCCTGTTGTTCTGGGAACACCAAATCCTAGATTGATTCTGCCAGCCAAGAATTCACTCAGCCCTAAAAAGACTCTTTATAGTCTATTTATGCATCTCCATGTTCCAGTGCTCCAATGCTACTGCAGTCTACAGAGAGTTTGAAAGGATGTTTCACTGCTGAAAGTCTTCCTAAAAGTTATACTTAGGCTAGAATCGGGAACATTATATAAAACCAAATTAACTTTCCGACATTATTATAGATGCTTATCTGGAGTTACTCTTTTAATTAATGCAGTACCATGTTACTACACAACTAGGCATTGTAAAGGTTTTTTTGGAGCTTGTCAGAAGCCACCACCCCCCCCAGTCATGCTGGCCTGCATTTCTGCAGTACTTTACAACACTAAACAAGAGTTCAATTTGTTCTAAACCAAGCAAGCAGTCATGGCAGTATCACCAGGAATTATTTTAATGAAAGCTATAGTTGTAAAAAAGATTGAAAATGACCATTGAAGTTACACACATGAATGCTTATATGGGATTTTAGTGATTGGGGTAAAATCTAAAAAGACCATCTTCAACCACTTTCCACCATAATAACAAGAAAAAAATCTGCGCTAATCTGTAAACGACTAATGAATACAAGCAGCCAGCATAGTTGGTTGATATCCAAACACAAAAGTCCAAAATCTATAAAATGCGGCGCTAAAAATAGCAACTGATGGAATGTCCAAAAGGTCTAAAAGGTGGGGATAATCCAATCACCAGCTATAGTGCGTATATGGGGGAGCACTTGGCACCACGTGATAAGGTAGTCTTCTTACCAGATGACTGTAAAAGATAGGCATGTGAAAATATTCCCAGGCTCATCCTGCACATTTGGCTCTCTGGAACCCCTCATCCAGTAAGAAGCAGCACTATCCAGGTGGAACTCTCCCTCAATTAGTTTCTCCCAGATTTCACAGCAGAAGCAGGACTTCAAATTCGTGATCAGCAAATGCTTTTTCTTAATCGATATTCAGCTGTCACATGACCCAGCTCTTTCCCAGACAGTCTGCAGGGAAACATAAGTAGAAGAAAAGAAAAAGCGTTTGCTGATCACGAATTTGAAGTCCTGCTTCTGCTGTGAAATCTGGGAGAAACTAATTGAGGGAAAGTTCCACCTGGATAGTGCTGCTTCTTAATGGATGAGGGGTTTCAAAGAGCCGAATGTGCAGGATGAGCCTGGGAATATTTTCACATGCCTATCTTTTACAGTCGTCTCGTGAGCAGACTACCTTATCATGTGGTGCCGAGTGCTCCCCCATATACGCACTATAGCTGGTGATTGGATTACCCCCACCTTTTAGTTCTTTTGGACATTCCATCAGTTGCTATTTTTACCGCCGCATTTTATAGATTTTGCACTTTCCACCATAGCACTCCATCCCACCTCTTTACTCACAATTGCTGTTAGTTCTTTTTTTTTTTTGTAAACACCTTTTATAATTTGCCCAGCCTTGCATCTTCGCCTTTCCAGCCTAGGTGAGGATGACATATTCCCAACTGCCCGAAGGCTCCTGGTATACTTGCGTCACGGATCCTAGGAGGCTTCGGGACAACCTACACCACACTGCACATGTGCCACACCAGTGGGCCTGCTGCAAGAACCAGGAAAAGACAGCCAACTCCCTGATAACTTAGGAAGAGAAGATATCAACTCAGGACCTGGTGTGCTGCAGTTGCAGTAGGGCAAAGCTGGATTCGCTGGGTGTGTATGTTTATAGGGGAAAACTCAGCAAACAAGGTAAGAGCAGATAAAAAAAAAAGAAAGTTTATTATCTAAACAGCCAATTTAAATGTAAAATAATAAAACAGTGGGAATAGAACAGCAGCATAACCCCACCAATAAATAACAATATCCATCTGAAATGCTCTTTGCCACTGAGCTCAGCAAAGGGTTAAACTGGATCTCAGCTGGACAGCAATTATATGCAAATTACAGGGTCAAAGGGGGCATGAAACAGTCTGTCTTTTCCAAGTGACTGACTTCTAGATCTGTCAGAGAGGAAAAAATCCAGCAAGGTGATGAAAACACACAGGGCAAATGTCAAATTGAACAGCAGTGGTTTTGGATTGGAAATAGAGGGGAGAGTTATGATGAGGTAACCTGTTGGAAAGCCTGGTGCTAGGCCTCTTCAAACCTATTCAGGAAGGCTAACCACCTGAAGACAGAGCTCTGATTGCCGGAGAAGACTCCGCATGAGCTTCTTTTAATGGAATTTTAGTGTTCCTTTTTTCTTTTTTAGTGTTTTTATCCCTTGTAGGGTATTTTCTTGTTGAATTGGTAGGCAAAGAAAGCCAAGAGTCCAACAGGCTTGTTATTAATGGGAGAAATGAAAACTGTCATCATGTTTAGATTGAATAGGACCTAAAGGGGAACTCTTCTAAGCACTATTTCCATCTCAGCTTTATATATAACATACCCCAAATCCCATTTCACACAAAAACCTTTGTAAAAACAGTAATTTAACGTCTAACAGTCAGACAGATGGGGAAGAATTCCAAATATTAGAAATCACTTGTCCTCCTCTGAATGGCTACAATGAGGGCGGGCACAGAGACGGCAAGCCTACCAGTGATCTTAAAGTGAACCTATAGCTAGGTTAATGGACATTTAAAGTGTATCTATACTCACATCTCTTTTTAGTTTTGGATATAATGGGGATGAATTAGAACCCCTGTCAGGTTTTACTGCTATCCAGGGCTCCATTGGAGAGAGATTTTCACACACTTCTTGTTTTGGGGACAACCTTTTACCAAACAGGAATTGAGAGGAAATATGCACCAGGACTTTATGAAGTTGTAAAAAGTGAGGAACTACCAAGCTATAAACATTATTAACACGATAACCTGTGGTATCGTCCAATATCATTTAAACAAAGGAGAAAATGCATGAAGGACTTTATTGACACCCACTGGGGATATATCCAATTGAACAATTATATAAAACACTCTTTTATTATAACGTATAAAACATTGTGACTTATCCATGAACACAATATATATATGACATTTATAGGTAAAGTTGAATAAGGGAATATCTGATTGCCTCTCGGGGATCAGAAAGGAATTTTTTCCCCTGCTGGAACAAACTGGATCATGCCTTGCTGTGTTTTTTTTTCCTCTGGATCAACAGTGGGTATAGGATTGTGTATATAGGATTGTATGATTTTTTTTTTCCTTTTATTGTTTGAACTAAATGGACTTTTTCCAACCAGACCAACTATGTAACTATGACATAAAAGAAGGACACAGCAACACTTGGAAAACTACTAGAAGCATCTGAAATGATAAGAAAGTTTGTGTTTACGCATTTCGTAAACAACACCACTTCTTCTTGGACACTGAGAATTATGTTCACCGTGTTTAACGTCTTAGCTTTCAAGGTCCTAATGAAATAGAGTTGTTCACGAATTGCGTAGACCCAAACTTTCTTATGATTTTGAACGCTTCCTTTCCATGTGTTGCTGTGTTTTTCTTCTATGTCATACTGTACACTGCCTTGAAAAAGTATTCATACCCCCTGAAATGTTCCGCATTTTGTCATGTTACAACCAAAAGTATAAATGTATTTTATTGGGATTTTATGTGACAGACCAACACAAAGTGGCACATAATTGTGAAGTGGAGAGAAAATGATAAATAATATGTAAAAAGTGTGGCTTGCATTTGTATTCAGCCCCCCGAGTCAATACTTTGTAGAACCAATGTTCGCTGAAATTACAGCTGCAAGTCTTTTTTGGGGATGTCTCTACCAGCTTTGCACATCTAGAGAGTGGAATTTTTACCCATTTTTCTTTGCAAAATAGCTCAAGCTCTGTGAGATTGGATGGCGTTCATCTGTGAACAGCAATTTTCAAGTTCTGACACGGATTCTCAATTGGATTTAGGTCTGGACTTTAACTGGGCCATTCTAACACATGAATATGCTTTGATCTAAACCATTCCATTGTAGCTCTGGCTGTATGTTTAGGGCCGTTGTCCTTCTGGAAGGTGAACCTCTGCCCCATTCTCAAGTCTTTTGCAGACTCTAACAGGTTTTCTTCTAAGATTGCCCTGTATTTAGATCCATCCATCTTCCTATCAGCTCTGACCAGCTTCCCTGTCCCTGCTGAAGAAAAGCATCCCTACAACACAAGGCTTTCATCACCATGTTTCACGGTGGGGATGGTGTATTCAGGGTTATCTGCAGTGTTGGTTTTCTGCCACACAGCGTTTTGCTTTCAGGCCAAAAAGTTCAATTTTGTTCTCATCAGACAAGAGCACCTTCTTCCACATGTTTTCTGTGTCCCCCACATGGCTTCTCGCAAACGCCCAACGGGACTTCTTATGGCTTTCTTTCAACAATGGCTTTTTTCTTGCCTATCTTCCATAAAGGCCAGATTTGTGGAATGCATGACTAATAGTTGTCCTGTGGACAGATTCTGAGCTGTGGATCTCTGCAGCTCCTCCAGCGTTACCATGGGCCTTTTGGCTGCTTTTCTGATTAATGCTCTCCTTGTCCGACCTGTCAGTTTAGGTGGATGGTCATGTCTTGGTAGGTTTGCAGTTGTGCCATACTCTTTCCATTTTTAGGTGATGAATTGAACAGTGCTCTGTGAGATGTTCAAAGCTTGGGATGTTTTTTTTATAACCTAACCCTGCTTCAAATTTCTCCACAACTTTATCCCTGACCTGTCTGGTGTGTTCCTTGGCCTTCATGATGCTGTTTGTTCACTAAGGTTCTCTAACAAACCTCTGAGAGCTCCATGGAACAGTTGCATTAATACTGAGATTAAATTACACACGGGTGGACTCTATTTACTAATTAGGTGACCTCTGACGGCAATTGGTTCCACTAGATTTTAGCTAGGGGTATCAGAGTAGAGGGCTAAATACAAATGCACGCCACACTTTTCACATATTTATTTGTAAAACATTTTGAAAACCATTTATCATTTTCCTTCCACTTCACAATTATGTGCTACTTTGTGTTGGTCTATCACATAAAACCCCAATAAAATACATTTACGTTTTTGGTTGTAACATGACAAAATGTGGAAAGTTCCAAGGGGTATGAATACTTTTTCAAGGCACTGTATATATTGTGTTCATGAATATGCCATATTTTTTATACATTATAAAAAAAAGAGTGTTTTATATATTTGCTCAATTAGATATATTCCCAGGGGGTGTCACTGAAGTCCTTCATGCATTTTCTACTTTGCTTGAAATATGCACCATGTAAACAAACCACAAAAAAAAATAAAAAATAAAAAAAACTGAAATAGGTTCTGACATTTTCCTACATAAACATTTTATCTTTTGTCTTTGTTGCTGTACGAGATACTTTCCCTCCCTTCCTGTTCCAGGGGACTATTTTTTTTTACCAGACAGTAAGTGAAGCACTCTCTCCAACTAAAACCAAACGTGAGCGCTAGGTGCTAATATAACCCCCAAACATCAAATGTGAACTAACATTGGTGACCAATAAGTGACTTCTTTATAATATCACCCCTGATAGAGTGCATAAAAAAAAATATAATCAAATAAAGTGAAACACATTTATAATAAATCTCATAATGATACCACTAATTAGTGCAAACACAAAAAGTCCATCAGTAGTGTCAGGATTCACGTATCTGGATTCCCTTAAAAAGTGCTCCACACACTTCATTCAAATAAGACTTGCTGCCTCCAACCAATGTTCTTCTGTGTATTCACACCACACCCCTATCATGCTGTAACTCACCAGATCCCTAGACCTATGTGAGTCTGATAGCGCTTTGTAGCAGTCCCAAGCATGGATAGCGATGAGGTGAACTCCCTGGTATCCCCTTCAACGAACTTTCAGATACAAGGATAAACCAAATACAGAATCATAGTGCAACCGGTTATTTCTTTCCATATGACCAGAAGGTAAAAACGTTTTACACTCACATGTAACAGTGCCTTTGCCAGCACTGGCAGTTCTGGCAGTGTATTAACTCTCAAGAGCACCGCTTGCCCACCAACAAGATGATGAACCAGCCTGCATTCTACTGTCCTGGACCTCGGTCTCCAGAAGTGACTTCAGACGTACCATGTCCCTGCCTCAAAGCAATGTTGCTGTCCACAGCGCCATCAGGAAGCCTCCTAATTTCCCCAACTAAGCTTCACTGTAATCCTTCAACTATGCTATCCAAAACTAAAAGAAAAAAAATGTTTGGCCATAGATACACTTTAAGTATTTAGATATATTTAGCATGTAGAAAAATTAGCTTTAAAACAAGCTCTCACTGACCCATGTAGCTGCAGGCACTGTGGAGAAAATCATCCTCAAAGCACTGAGAGGGTCACGTTAAAAGGGTGCAGAACACCTTTGAAAAAATGGGATTTTTTTCTACTCCCCGTAACATCTCTTTCTCTGAGTTCATTGACGGACACAACAATTCCAGTCTTGACCTTAGGGTTATATCTCCACCTTCAGGAGTAGGACTAGGCAGAAATAAAAAAAAAAAAAACACAGCACCGCCTAGGGGCGGTCCTCACTGGCAGTAACCCCCCCGCTCTGCTACAGGCAGCTCAGTTTGTTATAAAGCAGTGCAAACACAAACAGGAGGGCTGGGTGCTGTGTTCGTCAATGAACTCAGAGAAAGGGATTTTACGGTGAGTAGAAAAAAATCCCATTTTCTCTTTCGTTCATTGACGGACACAGCACTTCCAGTCTTGACCTTAGAAAAAAAATTACCAAAAAATAAACTCCACCCAAAACAAAAACCAAAACTTTGCGGCCAAAACACCCATCTGAAGATGCCCCAACATCCACCTTGTAAAACTTGGTGAAAGTGTGTACTGACGACTAGGTAGCCGCCTTACACACTTGAGAAACGGATGCTTGATGCCGGAAGTTTGGCTTGCGATGCCAAGGACACTTTTGCCCATCCACGGGAGACTTGATGGGCTGGGAACGCTTGCCCGCATAAACGGGTGGACGAAAAAGAAACTTGTGAGCGGAAAAAATAGTATTCTTAACAGCTTACCTGTAAAAATCCTTTTCTTCGAGTACATCACGGGACACAGAGCCACAGTATTTACTGAATATGTTATATAGGCACCACTAGGTGATGGACACTGGCACACCCTAGACAGGAAGTTTAACCCCCTATATAACCCTGCCCCTTACTGGGAGTACCTTAGTTTTATAGCAAAGCAATATAGGTGTATCAGAAGAGGGGAGGGACCTCTATGTCCCGTGATGTACTCGAAGAAAAGGATTTTACAGGTAAGCTGTTATAAAAATCCTATTTTATTTTTTGTATGTCACGGCACACAGAGCCACAGTATTTACTGAATGGGATGTCCCAGAGCAATGCTATCTGAGGGGAGGGAGACACAAACAAACGTAGGGTGCAATCAGACCTGAGGCCCTTGTACCGCTGCCTGCAGCACACTGCGCCCAAAGGCGATATCCTCATGCTTTCTCACATCCACCTGATAGAATCTGGTGAATGTATGGACTAAAGACCAAGTTGCAGCCTTGCAGATTTGAGCCATGGAGGCCTGGTGATGCACTGCCCATGAAGCACTAACAGCCCTGGTGGAGTGCGCTTTGATTTGAAAAGGTGGAACTTTCCTTTTCAAACCATAAGCTTGAATAATTACCTGCCGAATCCACTTAGCAATAGTAGATTTCGACGCTGCCTGTCCTTTTTCAGGAACTTCAGGCAATACAAACAAAACATCCATCTTGCGAATCTGAGCAGTCGCCTCCAAATAGGTTTTGACCGCTCTCACTACATCCAGAGAATGTAGTGACTTTTCTTTCGTAGAACAGGGTTCTGGAAAAAATGAAGGCAGAACAATATCCTGGTTTAGATGAAAACCTGAAACCACCTTCGGTAGAAAGCTAGGATGAGGAAGGACCCAATACTACTCTATCCTTATGAATAATTAAATATGGCTCTTTACAAGAAAGAACCGCCAATTTGGATACCCTTCTTGCAGAAGAAATGGCTACCAGAAAAATTAGCTTCCTTGTCAAAAGGACCAAGGGAATATGTTGTATCGGTCTCAAAAGGCTGTTTCTGTAATGCTGACAGAACTAAATTCAAGTCCCAAGGGTTCAGGGGAGCTCTAACCAGTGGATTAAGACGTGTTACCCCCTGTATAAAGCTTCGGACCAAAGAATGCGAAGCAAGCGGACGGCCAGCTTCATCTCTAGCCCCATTTGCAGAAAAGCAAGGATTCTCCCTATGACATACTTTCTTGGATGCCAACCCCTGGATTTACACCAGGAGACATATGCCTTCCAGACTCTAAAATAAATGACTCTGGAAGCTGGCTTCCTTGCATTAATCAAGGTAGAAATTATTGAGCCTGAAAGCCTACAATTCTTCAGAATGTGTGTTTCAATGGCCAAACTGTTAAATTTAGTGTTTGTAAGGTAGGATGGAACATTGGTCCCTGCGATAGCAGGTCTGAACGTGGTGGTAGGGTCCATGGGGGCCCTACCGCCATCTTTACTATTTCTGCATACCAAGATCTTCTGGGCCACGCTGGGGCTACCAGAAGCACCGACTTCTTTTCCTGCTTGATCCTGCGAAGAAGTTGGGGTAGCAGCAGAATAGGAGGGAATGTATAAATCATTGAGAACTGATCCCACAGAGTCACCAACGTATCTGTCTCGCATGCAAGTGGATCCCTTGTTCTTGACACAAAGTTGTTGATTTTGTTGTTGAACCTGGACGCAAACAGATCTACGTCCGGGATCCCCCATCTTTGGCATATAGATGTCGGGGTGAAGAGACCATTCCCCTGGGAACAACTGCTGGCGACTTAAGTAGCCCGTCTGCCAGTTCTCTACCCCTGGAATGAAGATTGCCAATATGCACCGGACACAGTGTGCAGTGGACGGCTGTCTCCCAGGGGCACACTCTCTTATTGAAATCCCGGTTTAACAGCTATATGCTGCCGGGCTCTTTATGGTCATCTGTATTATCCAAACCCAATTATTGAGCGGTATATGACGGACGCCTTCTGGCGCCCTTCATGCCAGGACTATAGAATGTCCATTTGCCCCTGCTTCTAGATTCAACTATCATGGATGGATTCTCAATCCCCAAATCTACTGTTCATCTTATCATGGATATTATAACAATGTATATCATACTAAGATAGAGAAATATATTCTCTTATCTGTTGCGTCTTTGAACCTTGGTCGTGTCCTGAAGAAGCCTAACGGCGAAATGCGTATACGCACAAGGGCTCACTGCACATAAATACAGATGCACATATGTGATGTTTTTACCTTTTTTTGATTATTGTACGTAAATTTTCAATAAAATTGTTTGCTTTCATTAGATTTTCTCTTTATTATTTGTGAGCCTAAAAAGTCCGCTATTTTGGTAATACTCAGTACTACCTGATTTTTTTTTTTCCTAAATTTATGGACGTGGCTTTTTTATGCTCTTTTTCTTTAAGTGATCTCTCAAGGATTGACATACCCCAATTGCCACCACTGCAGGTTGACCTACTGAACCTGCCAAGGAAAAAATGTTTTTTAACAGGAATTCCAATTTTTTTATCGGTTGGATCCCTAAGCATTTGAGTGTTGTCAACAGAACAAGTCAAACTTTTATTCACAGAGGATATAGCAGCGTCAATTGCCGGTATAAAAATGTTTATCTGGGTGATCCTACTCAGAATAAATAAGCTTTTCCAGCAAGAAATGAACAGGAAAAGTATGCGCAGCTTGAGGAGGCTTCAGTGAACCCAAACAAGGCGTGGGCTTTTCAACCGACTCAGTTACGGGTAACTACCATTTACCATTTCAGTAAGAGATTGCACCAGTAATTTCTCAGCCTGTGCAGCTGAAGAGGGTCCTTCCCCACTTGATTCCTCAGAAGAGGAGTCATCAGTCTCATCCCGGTCCTCTGAGGGGGATTCGTCCCCCCTTTCCCAGAGTTCCTCTGTTTGAGGGTCCTGGGTGATAGAAGGGGACCTAATACGTTTTCTTACACTTTGTGAAGATGCGATTAAGGCCATCAATCTTTCCTCTTATCCACTTATGGTTGAGGAAAAAAACCTCCTGAGTAATATATACAGGAGCTGAAATGCCAGAAGCAGTTGCAGCCCCTGACCCCGCCAGCTCACTCTAACCAGCCTCCCTAGGTCTTTCAGGGGGAGATGGCGTTGCAGGGGGGGGGTCCTCAGAGCCTGAGGGAGATCCCTTTGAGCCCTTATTTTTCAGGGTATTTGTACCTCCCCTTCTGCCCATAGTGCTAAGCACAAATGCAGAGGTACTACCAGTAATGCACCCACTGCTGAGCAAAATAGTCCAGCAACTGCCGCTGCTATCAAGGCTCAGTCTGATGCTAAGTAAATGTTGCCTGGGAATGCCTGTGTCACTCACACTCACATGCCATCCATCTGCTCTGTGTCCCTCCTTGAGCTGTGTGCACCTGCAAAAAAGTGCACCTTTATAGCCTTGTATAGCCCGCGTTGTGGGCGTTAAACCACGCCGATGTCACGCTAATGCTCCGCCCCCCTCTCCGACCACCCCTTCTGCCCCCTTCGTCTTTTTAAAAAAAAGACCGCTTTTCCTGCACTAGCCGAGGGCTGCGATCAGATAGGATCGCACGTGGAGGGGAGAATGGGGCGGAGGAGAGAGGAGGGCCGGTGGATGAAGAGCCTCCGTAATGGCAGCGGGAGGCAGTGTGGCATACCGCTGACTAACACATGGCCTCTAGCCTGAAGGAAGCTGTGGGGGGACATACCTGGAAAGAAAAAAAAGCCCTTTCCCACATCCTACCTGGAGACGAGACTGACAAGCATGGAAACAGGTATGTGTTCTTGACAGTCCCCCAGGCATAGCAACATTTACTTAAAGGAGAAAACCAACAAGAATTAGAAAAATTCCTTAGGAATCTCCCTTACCTTATCCAGCTGCAGAGTTTTGTGGTAACAGACCCAATCTTCACCGCTCACGGTGGGCTCCGTTAAAAAACCTTCAGGAACCGGAGCCCCTTGTTATCGGGGGATCCACACTCTTGGGCCTGTAAAGCACCCCGCCAGGAAAATAAGGCTGAAAAAAACAAATACTGGATCCCGGGGTCCAGCTCTCTAAAAAGAGAAGCGTTACAGGCAAAACCTTGTTTCTTCAGACATGAGGCCCGGGTACCATTCAATTTGGCCCGGAAATGGCACTTTGAATGGATCCGGGTGCATGGCCTGCCCCAGCAAAGATTTCTCCAATGGAGCTCAGCACAGCACATCTTTACTCGTGACCACCTTAGACACTGGCGAAAAAACTGAGGTACTCCCAGTAAGGGGAGGAGTTATATAGGGGCTAGTGTCCATCACCTAGTGGTGCCTATATAACCCATTCAGTAAATACTGTGGCTCTGTGTCCTGTGATGTACAAAAAAGAAAGAGAGGCCCTGCCTACGACGGGGCTCTTTGCCCTTTCTGGACTGTGGGAGAAAAGTACTCCCCCCCCCAGTGATGTCCTTAATAATGTCGTCCAGAGAGGCTCCAAATAGCCTCCCACCCTGGAAAGGCAATTCCGCCAAAGCTTTCTTAGATGTCTGGTCCGCCGACCAACACTTGAGCCAAAGTAGCCGGCGCAGAACTACGGCCGACACAGAGACATTTGAAAGTAACGGGGCTGTATCTAGGGCCGCATCACAAACATACTTAGGTTCTTGCACTAACTGGTCTGCCAGTTCCACACAGACAGCTTGCTCATTACCCAACTCGCGGTGTAATAACTTAGCCCATTCAGTAAGTGTCTACGACACCAGAGCCGTGGCTAGCACCGGACGAAGAGCCGACCCAGCCATCATAAACATAGACCTCGGCCTTTCTGTCGGCAGGATCCTTGAAAAAAGGGGACCCCTCCACCGGAATCATGGTCGCCTTATTTAACCTGGACACTGGAGCATCAAGGACCAGAAGGGATGCCCATTTCTTCAACAGACTCTCCTCAAAAGGGTAACGCACCAAAAACCACCTCGGAACTGAAAAGGAGCGCTGCGGGCGTTCCCAATCCTTGTAAATAAACTTATCAAAATAAGACAGGTAAAGAAACACCTTAGTGGTGCGAACGGCTTGTAAGACCCAAAGGAGACCAACACCTCTGCAGATGCCCCTGCCGTATCCTCAATTTTTGAAAGTTTCACGCACCGCCGTAATGAGTGCACCCACCAGCGCTTTCTTGTGCGCCGCAATGGACACGGAGGATTCCTCCTCACTGTCTGAAAGATCAGGGGCCGTATCATTCGAGCCATCCAGGTAGGGGCCGTCTGCTACCACGGGGCCCAGAGTCCTTCCCAGAAGATGGAGGGGGAAGGGGGCGTTTTTGACCCGCCTTATGCTCACACGCCACTTCAACCTGGGAGATGAATGATTCCGGGACTGCCGACAAAGCGTCCAGGGGCACCGCAGACCCAGAGGAGCCAGCTGCCATCACAGGGTTGTCTGGGGGGAGGCACCTGCTTCAGACGCCATGCCGTCCCACGCTCTCTAAGGAGAGAAAAAGAGAGAGGACCACCCTCCTTGCTGCCACAGACTGGGAGGCCCCCCAGAAGGACTCACCACCCTGACCGAGGAACAGTGCTGTGACGTCCATCCTCCGGCAGATGGGACAAGCCAAGAGGAGATCTGCGCTCTTGCCTGGCTTCAATTGCAGAGTCCAGTGCTAGAGGCCAAGCAAAAACACTCCTCACGCGGCTACAAAAAAATGGCTGCCAGCTGCGCTTCCTCAGCTAGAGCACAAGTGCCTGGAAAGCCTGGAGACTACAGGAAAATGGCCGCCGTGCTCCAAGAAGATGGCCGCGGCGCCCGTCCCCCAATCAATGGCAGCTATACACGTGGAGGAAAAACGCCAGCTATCTCCCCAGTACCAAGAACACTCAGAGACCACCCAGAGGGGAGCCCACCAGGCCAGGTAGATGCCAAACACAACCTCCCTGAGCCCAGCAATCGGCAGCGCAACTGGGGGGAGGGGGGTTGGGGAGAGAATGAAACAATCTCCCAAAACTGACCACCCCAGGGAGTACCCAGCTGCTCCACCGTGCCCGGACCTGTGGAGCACATACTTACCCCTCCTGCAGGGATTGCAGGTCACACTCCACAGACAGATCCACCTCCCGCCTAGACGGAGTGGCTGTCGGCCATGGCGACACTGTCACCCAGACGTCAGGTGTCTGATCATATGTGTGAATGGGGCTTGTCGCGGCCGACCCAGCACGGAGCTCAGGTCTGCGCGCATTCGGTGGCCAGACTGGGGAGACTATCAGGATCTATATATCCAGCATGTCACCCAGCCCAGCAGTTGATTGCAGATGCATCACCAAAAAAGAAATAAAAGAAAATAAAACAAAAGCCAAAGAACCACAGGTCCCAGCAGGGAGCCAGGTCCTTCTCCTAGACTAGGCAGAAAAAAACTGAGCTGCCTGTAGCAGAGTGGGGGGTTACTGCCAGTGAGGACCGCCCCTAGGTGGTGTTGTGCTTGTTTTTTATTTATTTTTTTTTTAATTTCTGCCTAGTCCTACTCCTGAAGGTGGCGATATAACTCTAAGGTCAAGACTGGAAGTGCTGTGTCTGTCAGTGAACGAAAGAGAAATGCTAGTTGCCTGGGTATTGGATAATATGCATATTTACTGACTTCAGTACCTTTTGAGTCACTAACCTGGAGCAAGTATGCAGATCAGGGAAGTCATAAGATTTTTTTTTTCTACAAATGTATTAAAAATATTGAAGCCAAAAGGAAAAGGACAGCAAGGCAGCTAACATTTTCAGAAGTTGAGTTCTACATGGTCAGTAATTGATGTGACATGTCTATTGCAAAAACTGTAATTGGATTTATGAAAAGGCCTGAATCATTTAAAATAAAATGTACATTTTTTATGTAGCCATGGATTGCAGTGCAGGCTACAGTGAAAAAGCTTTGGTTCTGTATAATGTATATATGCTGCTGCCAACCATAAGACCCACCACTGCCTCCCCATTCATAAATTGCCTTGTTTAGTAATTTGCCTTCAGCTGCATGGAGCTTACTTGTAATCTTCAATGCAGGCACTAATATAGCTCAGAATTAAACAAAAAATAATAACAACTGCAAATAATTTGCTACTATGTAGGTTACTGGTAATTTGCATTCTGTCTTGTGATTTTACTGCTAATATATGGAATTTTCCAATTACTTTCACTGCCAAGCTACAATCACAAACGTTAAAATAATCATCAAAGCCCTACAATAAAAATTAAGCATTCTGCGTGCTCAATATTGTTAGCTAAGTCCAAGAGAGAATTTAATAAATCATCTGTGTAGTGTGTTAAAGAATCAATTGTGCTAACACAAATGTTTCCATCATGTTTGTTCAAGTTAATAATTCTGTGTAATTGCCGATTCATTGAATAAGAATTCATATCAGCAAGTGGTATTCTCAAAGTGCTTTAATTAGTTTCAAGTTTATTAATCTCGTCGGGGTTTATAGAAGGATTTCCATGACTGAAGCGTACAAATTATCTATACACCGGATGCAGCCTTAATGGAGGCTGAACAAAGGAAAGTGCAGCCAATCAACTCAAGGGAGCAAAAAGACAAACATCCATCAAGACCAACCAACAAATAAGAAGCGCCACGCATCCTGAGATTCCGCAGATGATCCAAGGAAGGCATAAAAAATTCAATCTGCATTATAAAGCTAATAAGGTTGACAAACACCAACAAATTTAGCCACTCACAACTCCTGCAAAAATATTGCTTTCATAGCCTAAATTATTATAACCCCAGATATTATGAGTTGCAAGAACTTTCAAACTTCACTTCCATTTCATTCTATTACCCATTCCACAGTTTAATGCTGAACCCTGGCTACCAAATCAAAAAAAGATAATGAAAATCCAAGTTATAGCAAAAAATTATAAAAAAAATGTACTTTTGCTACAATACTCACCTTTAGTTCGGAGATGTCAGCATCATCATAAGGCTTCTTTCACACTGAGGCGCTTTACAGGCACTATAATGCTAAAAATAGCGCCTGCAAAGCGCCTTGAAAGAGCCTCTCCTCTCACTCCAATGTGAAAGCCCGAGGGCTTTCACACTGGAGCGGTGCGCTGGCAGAACGGTAAAAAAAGTCCTGCAAGCCGCATCTTTGCAGCGCTGTAGGAGCGGTGTATACACTGCTCCTAAAACAGCCCTTCCCATTGAAATCAATGGGCAGCGGCACCAAAACCACCGGCAAAACGCCGCTACAGCGGCGCTTTTAAGCCTTTGTCGGCCATTAGTGGGGGTTAAAAGCGCCTCGCTAGTGGCCGAAAACCTTCACAAAAACGATGGTAAAGTCAGTTTACCGCCGATACCCCCGTGTAAAAGTAGCCTAAGGAGAACCTATTGCTGCCATTGGAGAAGTGAAAGAACCTGTTAAAATTAAACCATTGGATTTGCAAGAAGACCCTTATGCCGCGTACACACGGTCGGACTTTTCGTCTACAAAAGTCCGACGGACGGCGACGGACCAAATCTGGCGGACAATCCGATCGTGTGTGGGCTTCCCCGGACTTTCGGCGGACTTTTCCAGCCACAAATCTGACGGACTTTAGATTTGGAACATGTTTCAAATCTTTACGTCGTAACTCCGCCGGACCCAGAAATCCGCTCGTCCGTATGCTAGTCCAACGGACAAAAACCCACGCTAGGGCAGCTATTGGCTACTGGCTATCAACTTCCTTATTTTAGTCCGGTGTACGTCATCACGTACGAATCCGTCCTACTTTTGTGTGATCGTATGTAGGCAAGTCCGTTCGTTAGAAAGTCCGCCGCAAGTCCGCCAAAGTCCGTCGAAAGTCTGTCGGATGGGCTGTCGGACTTTTGTAGCCGAAAAGTCCGACCGTGTGTACGCGGCATTAGGCTCCATTCAGACAAAGGCCTCCTGAAGACGCATGATTGGATGCGAAATGTGTAGAGGCTTCTGAGTACCGCCGACGTCACTTCCTGCCCCAACCTGCACCATATCAAGGCTTGGATCGCACGCCGGCCCCGGGAGATGGAACAGCGCATGTTAGCCCCAAAAGTATCGCTGGAAAGACTCAGTGCCGGTCTATAGGCACTATATTTGTGAGTGAAAATCTTTTACATCTATTTCAATGATGGAATAAACAATAATATGGTGCGCAATGATGGCTGTTTGCTTTCTATGAGATCCTGAGATCAACCAAATGTTGAGATCAACCATCAAATGTGGAGATGCATGGAGTGATTACTGGCATACCGTTTGGAAATCTTCAGATATATTTATATGAGAGGAGTGGTTAACCCAGGCATAAACCAAAGACGTCTTTTTATTTTGTTTCTGGTGAGTGTTCACAGAAGGTGGTGGTGTCCCATGAATTGGTGGAAGTTTTCCAATCACAGATGTGTGCAGGATTTGTGCAAGTGGGATTCGGATAACCAGTTCTTGAAGAGGAATACTGGGACTGCGTTTTTATAAACACATGATTTTCATTTATTCACCAATATTTTATATTATAAAAAAAATTTTTCCCTATATTATTGTAGTTCACCAAATATGCACTTGATTGATTTTATGATTAATTATTGATGGCTTATTAATGAATATTACCGGTATTCACTGTTTTAGATATGTGGTAGGATATATATATATATATATATATACTATTTAGGGTCAGCGCAGTTATCCTTTTCACTGTAATATTGTTCACCTCACATTATTGGTGAGGAATCTATGACCGCAGCAGCTCCACTACTTAACTACTTCATCACAGGGCACTTATACCCCCTTCCTGTCCAAGCCAATTTTCAGCTTTCAGCGCTGTTGCCGTTTAAATGACAATTACGCGGTCATGCTACACTTTACCCAAACAGCTCTATTTGTGGGAACAAAATGATTCTTTCTTTTGGTGGTATTTGATCACCTCTGCATTTTTTACTTATTGCTAAACAAATAAAAAGACCTTAAATTTTGAAAAAAAAAGTTTTTCTTTTGTTTCTGTTATAAAATCTTGTAAGTGAGTAAGTTTTCTCCTTCACTGATGGGCACTGATAAGGCAGCACCGATATGCAGCACTGATGGGCACTCATGGGTGGCACCAATAGGCAGCACTGATAGATGGCATTGATAGGCATCACTGATGGCACTGGCAGGCATTGGGGATGGGCACTGATTGGCATTTCCCTGGTGGTCTAGGGTGGCATACCTGGTGGTCCCGGCGGCATCCTGGTGGTCCTGGGTGGGCATCCGAGGGGGGCTGCGCCGATAAACAATCAGCACAGACCCCCCTCTCAGGAGAGCAGCCGAACGGCTCTCCGATACTCGCATTTATCTGACGCGAGCGAGGAAAAGCCAATCTACCGCTCTTCCCGTTTACATCGTGATCAGCCGTGATTAGACATGGCTGATCACGCGGTAAAGAGCCTCCGTCAGAAGCTCTTTACCGAGATCGGTGTAGCGGTGTGTCAGACTGAAACACCGCACCACCAGTTGGCGTGATGCGCGCCCCCACGGGCGAACGTGAGCAGTGGGGGGGAAACAGGGTATTCAACAATTTTTTAAAGGAATTTGCTGTATCAGTTTCTTTCACTTCCAGGGGAACCTATTACATATTTTCACAGCTCCCTAAGTAAGGAACCCTTTTTGCTGATACAGTGCCAATTGCCCATTTTTATACAAAGTTTACTGCTTTTCAAACGGATTGCATCGCTGATATTGTCTGGAATATGGTGCCAGCTGTCAGGCTAATGTGCGTGCGCATAGGCGTGCACAGTTCTGTGAGCATAGAAGACAAACCGCATGTACATCATTGCCCACACGTATGAGCACAAACACATCTACTGTGGCCAAGTGGCCTATTTAAACCTGAACTCTGCACTAGCTCCTTGCTGTATGGTCTTTAGCCTTGTTCTTGGGATCCAGTTCCTGAAAGGCATTCTTGATCCTGTTACTGATCCAGCTTCTTTTACCTTGCTCCCGGATTACCCTTGCTTGCCTCTGCTACCAACCCCGGCCTGCTCTGGACTACTGAGCACACTTCTGGTTAGTGAATATGTACCTCATTAAATGATTGTTGCCATCTTCTGCCTGTTTCTGGCTCTGCTTATGTTCTGGTGTCCTTCCACTCCACTTCCAGGTTCCACTACTCCCCATATTACCCTCACCTGCTTGTTGGGGTATTGGAGGTGGGGATGAGGCCCTTGTCCCTCAGCATTGGGACAAAGGTGCATTGCAAACAGATGGGTGAGGTTTTGCAGGCTGCCTTGCATGGTATGAATGTTGATAGCCAGGTGGTCTGGGATGATGGAAGATGGGGGGGGGGGGGGGCAGGCTCACTCACTTCCCTACCTCTTCTGAACACCCAGGCTTCATGTCTGGATAGGGGTCTGGGCAGAAAGTTAAGAGGAAAGCCACACTTTTTTTTAATTTTTTTAAAGAACTACCTTGTACTGTCGTGTAACACACTGTGCAGCTTTAGGCATCCCCCAAACACGTTATTTAAAGGATTTGTGTATTTTCAATATTGCCCTTTAACCGCATCAGCCCCAGAAGATTTGGTTGCTGAATGACCCGGCCATTTTTTGCGATTCGGCACTACGCCGCTTTAACTGACAACTGCGCAGTCGTGTGACGTTGTACCCAAACAAAATTGACGTCCTTTTTTCCCACAAATAGAGCTTTCTTTTGGTGGCATTTGACAATTTTGAAAAAAACACAATATTTTGTACTTTTTGCTATAATAAATATCCCCATTTTTTTTTAAAAAGCTAACTTTTTCTCAGTTTAGGCCGATATGTATTCTTCTACATATTTTTGGTAATAAAAATCACAATAAACGTTTATTTTATTATTTATTTCAGGTACTTGTATAGCGCCATCAATTTACGCAGCGCTTTTACATATACATTGTACATTCACATCAGTGCCTACCCTCAAGGAGCTTACAATCTAAGGTCCCTAACTGACATTCATACATACTAGTGACAATTTAGACAGGATCCAATTAACCTACCATGTCTTTGGAGTGTGGGTGCAAACTGGAGTACCCGGGGGAAACCCACTCAGGCACAGGGAGAACATGCAAACTCCAGGCAGGTAGTGTCGTGGTTGGGATTCGAACCAGCGACCCTTCTTACTGCTAGGCAAAAGTGCTATCCACTACACCACTGTGCCGCCCATTGATTGGTCTGTTTGATTGATTGGTATATTGATTGGTCTGCGCAAAAGTTATAGCGTCTACAAAATAGGAGATAGATTTATAGCATTTTTATTATTATTATTTTTTTTTTACTAGTAATGGCGGCGATTTTTATCAGGACTGCGACATTATGGCACATCGGACAATTTTGACACATTTTTGGGACCATTGGCATTTATACAGCGATCAGTGCTATAAAAATGCATTGATTACTGTAAAAATGTCACTGGCAGTGAAGGGGTTAACACTAGGGGATGATCAAGGGGTTAACTGTGCTCCCTGCTACGTGTACTAACTGAAGGGGGACTTGCTAGGGGAAGAGATAGATCGTGTGTTCATACCAAGTATGAAGACACAATCTGTCTCTTTACACACAAAGATCCCGCTCTCGCCGTGTCACGAGCGATCACCACGACTGCCGGGCACTCGCATCAGCTCTGGGGGTGAGCAGCACGTGCGCCCCTAGTGGCCACAAAAAGAATCGACGTAACATGTCGGCAATTCGCGCAGCCGAGCCATGTTGCTGCAGTACAACTGCGGCGGCTGGTCGGCAAACGGTTAAGCTACATGACAAGACCCTCTTCCTGCTAAATGGTATTTAAAAAAAAAAAAATGTTTGCATTGGTACATGTCCCCCATGGCAGTGCCAAGCTCCCTATACCCTTTGTAACAATAGTTTGCATACTTGCCTTGAAAATAGCCAGTAAAAAAATATAAGATTCTCTTCCTATAGACTTTAATAGGGTCTGGCATGAAGTTCAAGGTTTGTGAACTTTGGCCAGGATTCAACGAAACTCCCTCGAACCCGGGCTCATTTGCATATGCATGTTTCTCAGCAAGCTCCAATTCTCTTATAATCTGATTCCCAACATACTGTAGATTTTAATGAAACTTGTACACAGCACCGTGCATCTTATTTTTTTTCTAGTTATTGGTTTTCACAAAACTAATGTCACAAGTGTTACAATATAACCCCTATGTCCTGCATCTCGGCTCATTGGTAACTTGCAATGAAGGGTATTAAATCATTACACTGAACACTGGATTGTTCTCAGTAATCTCTGTAGTAGCGAAGGGGTTTGCATGAAGTGTTTTTAAACCTCTCAAGTAAGACTGAGACTGACAGACATTCTCCCTCTCGGCGGGATCTCCGGAAAAAATTGTAGGAACAATTTCTTGTATCTCATTTTTCCAGCAATTTTCACTTGATACACTTCATTCAATCTTCGAGGGTGGTTCTCACTATTCGCACTAATCACTACCAATATACCGGAGGAGAATGGAGATGGACGCAGAGAGGATGTGCTGGAAATAAAACCATCTCATCTCTTCATAAACCATTTATTAGAGCAGGAAACTGTTTTCCCTCCGCCAGAGTGATAACACAGAGAAGACAAATCCTTTCAGTAGGTCCTAGTTATAAGGGCTATACATAAGGTTCCCTTTCAGAGACATACCTGCAGGGGTCGCAATTGCGACCTGGTCCCATGTTCCAGGGGGCCCAGTGCAGCTCCCCTGTACACTTGGATAAAAGAGGGGTGTGGTAGCAAATAAAAGAACAGATGCCCTCCAATTTCCTCCTTCAGCTTCTGAAAGCCTGCTTCTCCTCCTCTGCCTCCCACAGGCATTCAGTGGCTGCAGGAAGACAATGGAATAGATCAGTTTCTCTATATGCCGACCCTACCACCCCTCCTATAAAGGTCCTGCTGTCCCCAGGCCTGTGTGTGCTCTCCTGGCCCTGCTACGGGGAATGTGTCAGGATGGAGAGCGGGGGAAGGGGTCGATAAATGTCACCGATTGGTACAGATCACCATTTTCATTCATAACATAATAAACAGAGTTTGTAAATGATCGGGAAGCTCTGTACATTGCTTTTCCTGTCCATTCATTCTGTCTAGCTTAGGCTGCAGAGATGGAGATTGAAGGCTGTGTCCTTAATCTCCTTTCCCTGTCTCAAAGAAACATCAGAGGTTTGCTTAGACCCTGGATGTCTCACCAAATCCCCCACACGGGATTCTTAAAAAAATAATACAATTAAAAAAAAAAAAATAATTAAAATAAAATGGGGAAAAAAAAAAAACAAACTACAAAGATAAAAAAAAAACTACAGATAAAGTGGCAGAGCTACCAGGGTCACAAAGGCCGCGCTTGCAACCAGGTCCTGGGGTTCTTCCATGGAGGGCGCCCCAAGATGGCAGGAAGGGTCCCACTATGGGACTGTAATAAAGAGTCCTGCAACAGGAGGAAAAGGCTCTGAGATCAGTAGGAAGGGCCCTGGCCAGGGGGGCCCCTAACATGGTTTATTGCTCTGAGGCCCTAAAAGTTCTAGTTACACCTCTGGTCCCTGTACGGAGTTGCTTGTGGTTGAACTGTTGTGCAGTTTATGAGCCAACTGGACTCCCCACAACTCCTCCATATTTGTAATGGCGGGACACCAACTCAGTTCTGCAACTGCACATTGCATGCGACAGAGTCAGCCCAGAGTTCTGCACCTGCAAAGCTCATGCACAAGTTTTCTAACTGCACACTGAAGGCACAGAGATTGTTTTCTAACTGCACAGCGCATGCAGATAGTTTTGTTACTGCACAGCTCAAGCAAAGTTTTCTAAATACACAACGCATGCACAGTCAGTCCTGTAACTGCACAGCGCATGCACACAGTCAGTCCTGTAACTGCACAGCGCATGCACACAGAGTCATATATTTACAAAGCAGTAAACATTAACCAAATATTCACAGCAGGTGAATCTTCACAAGGCTTTAAAAAAAAAAATATTACAGGGGATAACCACTTAAGAATGTTTGGTGAATATCACATTCACTGCTTTTTACATATATAGATTTCATGTAAGGCCCATTTACACTAAAGCAATCGGTTGCACGTGTTTTATCAAGTGTTTTTCCACATGCTAATCTGCGTTGTGTTAAAGTGGATGTAAACCCTCGCATATACCCAGTGAAGTGAACAGCCTCAGATGATACACAGAGATGAAACAAATCTCCCTACATAAGTTTTACATGTATATCTGCTGTCTTCAGCTTTATATATGGTTGAGAAAGTGCAGATCGTGTTAGAATTTTCACTTCCTCATTCTGCACTGTTAGAGAAGTCTTTGATTACACTGGGAGACAGCTGATTGTAGGGAAGGCACACACCCCCCTCCACATAGGCAAAGACTTTCAGAGTTGTCCTGTGAGTAAAGCAGCTTTCTGCCAATCTATTTATAACACCCACCCTGACACAAAATTCAGACTGGTTTAATATGTGTCAGAGAAATTGTCAGAAGTTATCATGCTAATAACAGAAGAATGGAGCAGGAGAAAGCCACAGGATTTAGTGCTTTGATGAGAGATAAGAAAACACTACAGATATATGTGCCCAGCTCAAATTTCATGAATCGGGTTTACATCAACTTTAAGGCACCTCAAAAGAATGAAAAGACATTCATGAGCCTTTTTTCAAAACGTAGTGCACCACAACAAACAATATGGGCATTGTGTTGTATCCTGTGTAGGTGTGCCATTCATGGTTAATGGCACTGCAACACACCACACAGAGAAGGTGCATTGGCATACATTGTGGCAACATGCATTTTAGCTCAAATTGCCTCACACAATTGTGAATTGACCCCAAAAAATATGTACAATTATTAAGAAAAACAACAAGCGCTAACTTTAAGGCCCCCTCCCCCCAGTCTTACCATCAGTAAACCGGTTAACCTCCATTTTAAATAAATTACTGCCCAGGGCTGGTGAAATGTGTTTCTGATTGAAATGTCCAGCATGAGCCAAGCTATACAGTGCCTTGAAAAAGTATTCGCACCCCCCGAAATTCTGCACATTTTGCATACCTCCCAACTTTTGTACTTCAGATTGAGGGACACTTGAGGAAGGAAGTAACCTTGCATAGCGCGCTGCGGCAAATGTGGGCGTGGTCAAACGTTTGACAGTGGGAGGAGCTTAATGGGCATCATTAAACAAAACTTTGGCTTCCTTGTATCTATAAAATATGCTTTTATTATCGTTCCACAAGCAAGAGTCTCATGGATACATACATACCCCAGCACATTCATTTAAAAAAAAGGATAAAAGAATGCAGTGTTTGGAGTGCATTACGTACAAAGTGCAGGGTTGTAGGATGAGCTATATACAGAGTGCAGGGTTCTGGCATGAGCTATATACAGAGTGCAGGGTTCTGGCATGAGCTATGTACAGAGTGCAGGGTTCTGGCATGAGCTATGTACAGAGTGCAGGGTTCTGGCATGAGCTATGTACAGAGTACAGGGTTCTGGCATGAGCTGTGTACAGAGTGCAGGGTTCTGGCATGAGCTATGTACAGAGTGCAGGGTTCTTGCATGAGCTGTGTACAGAGTGCAGGGTTCTAGCATGAGCTGTGTGTGTACAGAGTGCAGGGTTCTGGCATGAGCCGTGTACAGAGTGTAGGGTTCTGGCATGAGCTGTGTACAGAGTGCAGGGTTCTGGGGTGAGCTGCATTCAGAGTGCAGGATTCTGGAGTGAGCTGCATGCAGAGTGCAGGGTTCTGGGTTGAGCTATGTACAGAGTGCAGGGTTCTGGGATGAGCTATGTACAGAGTGCAGGGTTCTGGGATGAGCTATGTGCAGAGTGCAGGGTTATGGGATGCGCTATGTGCAGAGTGCAGGGTTCTGGAATGAGCAATGTACAGAGTGCAGGGTTCTGGCATGAGCTGTGTACAGAGTGCAGGGTTCTTGCATGAGCTGTGTACAGAGTGCAGGGTTCTAGCATGAGCTGTGTGTGTACAGAGTGCAGGGTTCTGGCATGAGCTGTGTACAGAGTGCAGGGTTCTGGCATGAGCTGTGTACAGAGTGCAGGGTTCTGGGGTGAGCTGCATTCGGAGTGCAGGGTTCTGGAGTGAGCTGAATGCAGAGTGCAGGGTTCTGGAGTGAGCTATGTACAGGGTGCAGGGTTCTGGGATGAGCTATGTACAGAGAGCAGGGTTCTGTGGTGAGCTATGTACAGAGTGCAGGGTTCTGAGATGAGCTATGTACAGAGTACAGGGTTCTGAGATTAGCTATGCACAGAGTGCAGGGTTCTGGGATGAGCTATGTACAGAGTGCAGGGTTCTGGGATGAGCTATGTAAAGAGTGCAGGGTTCTGGAATGAGCTATGTAAACAGTGCAGGGTTCTGGAATGAGCTATGTGCAGAGTTCTGGGATGCGCTATGTGCAGGGTTCTGGAATGAGCAATGTGCAGAGTGCAGGGTTCGGGAATGAGCTATGTGCAGAGTGCAGGGTTCTGGGATGAGCTATATACAGGGTGCAGGGTTCTGGGATGAGCTATATACAGGATGCGGGGTTCTGAGACGAGCTATATACAGGGCACTGGATGAGCTATATACAGGGTGCAGCAGAGGCATAATTAGAACCTTCAGGGGCCCTGGTGCAAGAAACCATGAAGGGCCCCCCGACCTCCAGCCTAGGCCATTCCCTTCGAGCCCAGAGCCCTTCCCACTGATCCCATCACCCTTCATGGTCCCACAGCAGATTGAGCAGAGTGAGCGGCATGCAGAGTGCAGGGTTCTGGGTTAAGCTATGTAGAGTATGATGGGAGGGGTGGTAGTGGAGGGCAATATAATGGGAGGGGGTTTAGTGGAGGGCAGTATTATGGGAGGGGTGGTAGTGGAGGGCAGTATGATGGGAGGGAGAGCAGTATGATGGGAAGGGTGGTAGTGGAGGGCAATATAATGGGAGGGGGTTTAATGGAGGGCAGTATTATGGGAGGGGTGGTAGTGGAGGGCAGTATGATGGGAGGGAGAGCAGTATGATGGGAAGGGTGGTAGTGGAGGGCAGTATGATGGGAGGGGTGGTAGTGGAGGGCAATATAATGGGAGGGGTGGTAGTGGAGGGCAGTATTATGGGAGGGGTGGTAGTGGAGGGCAGTATTATGGGAGGGAGAGCAGTATGATGGGAAGGGTGGTAGTGGAGGGCAGTATGATGGGAGGGGTGGTAGTGGAGGGCAATATAATGGGAGGGGTGGTAGTGGAGGGCAGTATTATGGGAGAGGTGGTAGTGGAGGGCAGTATTATGGGAGGGGTGGTAGTGGAGGGCAGTATGATGGGAGGGAGAGCAGTATGATGGGAAGGGTGGTAGTAGAGGGCAATATAATGGGAGGGGGTTTAGTGGAGGGGTGGTAGTGGAGGGCAGTATGATGGGAGGGAGAGCAGTATGATGGGAAGGGTGGTAGTGGAGGGCAATATAATGGGAGGGGGTTTAGTGGAGGGCAGTATTATGGGAGGGGTGGTAGTGGAGGGCAGTATGATGGGAGGGGTGGTAGTGGAGGGCAATATAATGGGAGGGGTGGTAGTGGAGGGCAGTATTATGGGAGGGGTGGTAGTGGAGGGCAATATAATGGGAGGGGTGGTAGTGGAGGGCAGTATTATGGGAGGGGTGGTAGTGGAGGGCAGTATGATGGGAGGGAGAGCAGTATGATGGGAAGGGTGGTAGTGGAGGGCAGTATGATGGGAGGGGGGTTAGTGGAGGGCAGTATAATAGGAGCGGTGGCAGTGGAGGGC
This sequence comes from Lithobates clamitans, assembly GCA_037952925.1. Lineage (NCBI taxonomy): Eukaryota > Metazoa > Chordata > Amphibia > Anura > Ranidae > Lithobates > Lithobates clamitans. The sequence goes on from JBBGZY010000827.1 coordinate 2,013,349, forward strand.
AGTATAATTGGAGGGGGGCAGTATGATGGGTGGGGGTGGCAGTGAAAGGCAGTATAATGGGGGGATTAGTGGAGGGCAGTATAATAGGAGGGGTGGCAGTGGAGGGCAGTATAATAGGAGGGGGGGGCAGTATGATGGGATTGGGGCAGTATGATAGGAGGGGTGGTAGTAGAGGGCAGTATATTGGGGGGGTAGTCACGTGGAGGGCAGTAAAATGGGAGGGGGCAGTATAATGGGGGGGTAGTGGAGGGCAGTATAATAGGAGGGGGTTTAGTGGAGGGCAGTATTATGGGAGGGGTGGTAGTGGAGGGCAGTATGATGGGAGGGAGAGCAGTATGATTTGAAGGGTGGTAGTGGAGGGCAATATAATTGGAATGGGAGGGGGTTTAGTGGAGGGCAGTATTATGGGAGGGGTGGTAGTGGAGGGCAGTATGATGGGAAGGGTGGTAGTGGAGGGCAGTATAATGGGAGGGGTGGTAGTGGAGGGCAATATAATGGGAGGGGTGGTAGTGGAGGGCAATATAATGGGAGGGGTGGTAGTGGAATGCAATATAATGGGAGGGGTGGTAGTGGAGGGCAGTATTATGGGAGGGGTGGTAGTGGAGGGCAGTATGATGGGAGGGAAAGCAGTATGATGGGAAGGGTGGTAGTGGAGGGCAGTGTGATGGGAGGGGGGTTAGTGGAGGGCAGTATAATAGGAGCGGTGGCAGTGGAGGGCAGTATAATTGGAGGGGGGCAGTATGATGGGTGGGGGTGGCAGTGAAAGGCAGTATAATGGGGGGGTTAGTGGAGGGCAGTATAATAGGAGGGGTGGCAGTGGAGGGCAGTATAATAGGAGGGGGGGGCAGTATGATGGGATTGGGGCAGTATGATAGGAGGGGTGGTAGTAGAGGGCAGTATATTGGGGGGGAGTCACGTGGAGGGCAGTAAAATGGGAGGGGGCAGTATAATGGGGGGGGGTAGTGGAGGGCAGTATAATAGGAGGGGGGGCAGTATGATGGGATTGGGGCAATATGATGGGAGGGGTGGTAGTAGAGGGCAGTATATTGGGGGGGTAGTGGAGGGCAGTAAAATAAGAGGGGGGCAGTATAATGGGGGGGTAGTGGAGGGCAGTATGGGGGGACTGTACAGCATGACTGGAGAGGGGCAGTGTATGGGAGGGAGCAGAGTGACCATAAGTGTACTCAGAGTCAGGGCAGTGCAGGGAGCATTTCTCCTACCTTTATTCCAGCTCAGGAACAGCCTTCGGGGAAGACCCGGAGTCGGAGGCGGAGTCAGGGGCGGAGCTTAGGCGCGAAGAGGAATCCTCCTTTGGCTAAATTCTGGGGCTCCACTCAGGGAGGACCCGGAGTTGGGGGCGGAGTCAGGGGCAGAGCCGGGGGCGGAGCTTAGGCGCGAAGAGGACTCCTCCTTTGGCTAAATGCTGGGGCTCCACTCTCCTCCTTGTCGTGACGTCACTGGTTGTTAGACGCCAGGCGGGCCATGCCTAGCAACCAGTTGTTTTGGCAGTGAGCCAGGCAGCGTCTGGGGGTGAAATTAAGCGGTCTCGGCCAAAACTAGTACAGCGGGCAGTGAGGGACAGCGGCAATGCGGCGGCAATTTTTAGGGGGGCATCAGATCGGCCAGTGGGGCAATTCCGGGACATTGTATTGTCCCGGAATGAAGGTGGCCGGGACGCGGGACAGACCTCCCACAGCGGGACTTTCACGGCCAATCCGGGACGGTTGGGAGGTATGCATTTTGTCATGTTACAACCAAAAATATAAATGTATTTTTATTGGGATTTTAGGTGATAGACCAACACAAAGTGGAACATAATTGTGAAGTGGAAGGAAAATGATAAATGGTTTTCAAACTTTTTTACAAATAAATATAAGTGTGATGTGCATTTGTATTCAGCCCCCTTTACTCTGGTACCCCTAACTAAGATCTAGTGGAACCAATTGCCTTCAGAAGTCACCTAATTAGTAAATAGAGTCCACCTGTAATTTAATCTCATTATAAATACAGCTGTTCTGTGAAGCCCTCAGAAGTTTGTCAGAGAACCTTAGTGAACAAACAGCATCATATAGGCCAAGGAATACACCAGACAGGTCAAGGATAAAGTTATGGTGCGGTTTAAAGCAGAAATATTGATCCTAGCAATAGTCCCAAAGTAGATAGCAACAACAAGACTTGTCACTAAATTAACAGGCAGGACGGTCCTGCAATGATACAGCAGCTCCTCCTCCTAGGCTGACAGCCTTTCTCAATGGTGATATGCAAGGTATATCTCTAGCGTGGATCAATGGAAGAGATGGCCGATGCTCAGATCAAATAAGCCATAGGTATACAGTTGACCACCCAAAACAGAGGAAAAAACATATAGTGAAGTACTGTGGATGTTGGCAAATCACTAGCGCTACAAACCGCTACTCACATACTCCCGGTTGTAATCAGGCATATCAGACAGTCTCCGCGATCGCCGCTTACAGCATGCGTTCCACGGAGTCAGGAAGGAAAACGTCACTTGGTTGTGCAAAAAGCCGGATGTTACGTCGCCGCGTTTCGCCCCTCGCCCAGGGCATCATCAAAGGAGTCCTTTGTTGCTATCTACTTTGGGACTATTGCTAGGATCAATATTTCTGTCTTGTGAGCAACCACTGTTTAAATCCATCAGTCCAGCTGCCAATATTTATTCTCGTTTGTTCATCAATTGGTCAGCACTTATGGTTTATTTTATTTCTTATTTTTCACATTATATGCGGTATGCACATATGTTTATTATTTTTTTGTGTAATCACCTATTATGCTTCACTATTTGCATCTAAGAGTTGTATGTGTAATTCTAGACTGCATGTGATATGTAGTCCATCATATATCTATCACTCTGTTTACATTTATTGTCAGCACTTAGCACTTTATAGTCACGTTTTATCAGCGCTGTATTTGTTTGTTTTTATATTTTCAAAGTACTATTACTTTTTTTACAGCAGCGATAAGGTTTTGGTTTATTTGTCGCTAGCGCTGCTTTTTTCACTTATATCAGTTTAAAGCAGGGTAAGGTTATAAAAGACTATCCCAAACTTTGAACATCTCATGGAGCACTGTTCAATCCACCATTCAAAAATGGAAAAAGAGTATGGCACAACTGCAAACCTACCAAGACATGGCCGTCCACCTAAACTGAAAGGCCAGGCAAAGCATTAATCAGGGCAGCAGCCAAGAGGTCCATGGTATCTCTGGAGGAGCTGCAGAGATCCACAGCTCAGGTGGGAGAATCTGTCCACAGGACAACTATTAGTCGTGCACTCCACAAATCTGGCCCTGGCAAGAGGAACGCCATTGTTGAAAGAAAGCCATAAGAAGTCCTGTTTGTGAGAAACCACCTGGGGGACACAACTTTTTGGCCTAAAAGCAAAACACTATGTGTGGTGGAAAACTAACACTGTACATCACCCTAAACATACCACCCCTACTGTGAAACATGGTGGTGGCATCATCATGTTGTGGGGATGCTTTTCTTCAGCAGGGCCAGGGAAGTTGGTCAGAGTTGATAGGAAGATGGATGGAGCCAAATGTAGGGCAATTTTGGGAGGAAACCTGTTGGAGTCTGCAAAAGACTTGAGACTGGGGCGGAGGTTCACCTTCCAGCAGGACAACAACCTTAACCACCTCAATACAGTGCACTTACACCCCCTTCCTGCCCAGACCAATTTTAAGCTTTCAGCACTCTCACACTTTGAATGACAATTACTCAGTCATGCAACACTGTACCCGTATGAAATTTGCATCCTTTTTTAAAAATAGAGCTTTCTTTTGGTGGTTTTCAATCACTAGTGGGTTTTTTATTTTTTGTGCTATAAATAAAAAAAAGACTGTAAATTTTGTGAAAAAATGCCTTTTTCTTTGTTTCCGTCATAAAATTTTGCTAATTAATAATTTTTCTTCATAAATTTTGGCCAAAATTTATACTGCTACATATCTTTGGTAAAAATAACCCAAATTAGTGTATATTATTTGGTCTTTGTGAAAGTTATAGATTCTACAAACTATGGTGCCTATCACTGAAAATTGATCACATCTGATCAGGCCTTCAGTACATCAGGTATATCTCATTTCTTGAGACACTAACAAGTCAGGAAAATACAAATACCCCCCAAACGACCCCTTTTTAGAAAGCAGACATTCCAAGGTATTAGGTAAGTAGGATGGTGAGTTTAAGTTGTAATTTTTTCCCACAATTCTTTGCTAAATGAAGATTTTTTTTTTTACAAAATTGTCCTATTATCAGGTTATTTCTCACACACAGCATATGCATACAACAAATTACACCCCAAAATACATTCTGCTACTCATTCCGAGTATGGCAATACCACACGAGAGACTTTTACACAGCCTGGCCACATACAAAGGCCCAACAGCGAAGTATCACCTTCAGGCGTTCTACGAGCATAAATGACACATCTCATTTCTCAACCGCCTATTACATTTTTGAAGGCCCTGGAGCACCAGCACAATGGAATTGCCCACAAAATGACACATTTTGGAAAGCAAATACCCCAACGTATAATCTATGAGGCATAATAAGTCTTTTGAACGGTTCATTTTTTTCCAGAAGTTTTTGGAAAATGTGGAAAAAAAAATGAAAACGCATTTTTTTTCTACACAAAGTTGTCAATTTATAAGATATTTCTAATACATAGCATGTATATAGAAAAAATTACACCCCAAAATACATTCTGATACTCTTCCAGAGTATGGCGATACCACGTGTGAGACTTTTGCACAGCCTGGCCACATACAGAGGCCTAACATTGAAGTAGTACCTTCAGGCGTTCTAGATTACACATCTCATTTCATTCCTACCTATCACACTTTTGAAGGTCCTTGAGCACGAGGAATGGAATTACCCACAAAATGACCCCATTTTGGAAAGCAAACATGCCAATGTATATTCTATGAGGCATGGGCTGCAAATAGGTACTCGGGTACTCTGATGGGCTGCAGATAGGTACTTGGGTACGCTGATGGGCTGGAGATGGGTACTCGGGTACTCTGATGGGCTACAGATAGGTACTTGGGTACTCTGATGGGCTGGTGACTGGTATTCCGGTACTCTAAAGGGCGGTGACAGGTACTCATATGAACTGTGACAGGTACTCAGGTGGGCTGTGACAGGTACTCAAATAAACTGTGACAGGTACTCGGGTAATCAGATGAACTGTGACAGGTACTCGGGTACTCAGATGAACTGTAACAGGTACTCGGGTACCCTGATGGACTGTGACAAGTACTCATATGGACTGTGACAGGTACTTTGATCGGTGGTGACACGTCCGTTTATTGGGGGGGGGGGGATCAGTGTAATTGGTACACACTGTAAGCGGTAACGAGATGTTACCGCAATCTCCTTCTCACACACGATTGGTGTGTGAGGAGGAGAACCCGGCAACATCTCGTTACTGCTCTGTATTTACAATTAGTGATCAGCTGTGAAGGGATCACAGCCGATCACGTGGTAAACAGCCGCCAGCTAATGGCTGTTTACCAGCGTCGGTGACGAGCAGTGTTCCCGGGAACACGCTGCCACTGACGTGCTCGTGCGCATGCTCCATGCAAAGTGGGGCGGTACCATCTGCCGATCACGTGGTAAACAGCCATGCCCAATGGCTGTTCACCCCCCTCAGTGGTGAGCGGTGTCTTCGTGACACGCCACCACCGTAGGAACAGGAATGCGCGCACACGATCACATACATTCCCTGTTTAAATGGACGGACGTCATATGGCGCCCGCCCAGAACGAGAGCCGCGCCGCCTGGCCGTCATATGATGGCCGGCGGGAGGCAAGCGGTTAAACATACAGCTAGAGCTACAGTGGAATGGTTGAGATCAAAGCATATTTATGTGTTAGAATGGCCCAGTCAAAGTTCAGACCTAAATCCAATTACGAACCTGTGGCAAGACTTGGAATTTGCTGTTTACAGACGCTCTCCACCCAATCTGAGAGCTTGAGCTATTTTGCAAAGAAGAATGGACAAAAATTTCACTCTCTAGATGTGCAAAGCTGGTAGAGACATCCCCAAAAAGACTTGCAGCTGTAATTGAAGCGAAAGGTGGTTCTACAAAGTATTGACTCAAGGGTACAAATGCACGCCACACTTTTCACATATTTATTTGTAAAACATTTTGAAAACCAATTATCATTTTCCTTCCACTTCACAATTATGTGCCACTTTGTGTTGGTCTATCACATAAAATCCCAATAAAAATACATTTTTGGTGGTAACTTGACAAAATGTGAAACATTTCATGGCACTGTAGATGTAGTACCATAGAGAATAATGTCCAACCTGCCCAGTTTTTGTCTTCATCCTGATGCAAGTCTCAGGCTAACTGGTCATTATTCTCTTACCATTGTAGCAGGAAAAAAAGAGCTCTGGAGGAGATAAACATTGTACTATCCCTGATAAAGATCCTGGGAACAGGGAGGTGATAGTAGGTTGATATTTTTGTTCTTACGTGCACTTGTCTGTTAAAGGAAACCTGTACTGAAGAAAATACATTGCAGAGCTCTAAGAATACCAGTTTATTGGCTGTTTCTAGCTCCTGTACTTTGAGTCACTGTCCTGGAATAATCATGCAGATTAGAAAGCCAGAACTGCCTGCTGATTCAGCTACTTACCGACTCAACGTTTAGCCAGGCAATTAGCATTTTTAGGAGAAGAGAGGAGTTCAGCAATTGAAGGCTGCATATTCTAAGTACAAATATTTTTCAGCGTAAGAACATGTGCTTTGCTCATGCAAGCAGGTTCACATGAATGCTAACCCTTACAGCTGCTCCATCCAGGAAAGTGGAGTGACATACCCTGTACCTAGGGGTATAGGGGATAATGTTACTTACTCCGCTTCGGTCCACATGACAGCATTGTTACTTGGCTGCTTAAACACCTAGTGAAGTTACATGGGTACAGGGATAGAGTCATTATCTCTGTGTAAGCTTCAACCTGATCAACCTGGAGCTCACACAAGGATTTTTGTCTTCACTTCATTGGGTAACTGGAGTTTTGGGACAGCAAGGATAACCAGCTGCTGGGGTGTAGCATGAATGGGAACCCTTTTGCCCCCAAAGGACAGGACAGGCTCATTTAGGACAGATAAATACCAAAGCTGTCTCAGGATCTGAGATCTCAACTTCACTGGAGTGTGCTGCTAATCTTTTTTCTTCTTTGGATAACAAACATTGCACTCAGCGGTCTCCTTCACATCCACCTATTGTCCACCTCCAGTTCCAGGTTGGGTCCTGGTGCTCTAGTGATGTAATAGAGGCCTGTCAGATGTCCAATCACCTGGTGGTGAGATGTCTGCTCATTTTTGGCAATCCTATTGCCATTACATTTCACCATATTACTAGTACTTATAAAATCAAAACAAATACAATCATACAAAGGGCCTTCAAATAAATCTGTGGCCAGGCTACGAACACACAAGTTTTCATATATTCTTTACATGCACTAAATGAGCTTAAAAACGACAAATTCTTAGGCTTAATTCACACTATGTGCACTACAGGGACACATAGGAAACAAATGTTTCCTATGTGTCCCATTCACACTGGAATGCAGCTTAGCGCTGCAGCGTGCTGTGATAAAATGCAGACATGCTGCATTTCATCTCAGCACACAGGCCCGAATTGCACTTCATCCAGCTGCTTGACACTGCAGTGAATAAAGTGTCAAAAAAAGTCAAAGAAAGCTGGTAAAATAAAGCGAAAGAAAAAAAATAGGGGGTCGGTGCGGTTAACCGTGCTCCGGCTGCTCTGTGATTTAACAGCGTTGCAGTGCGAATTGGCCCTAACTGATCTTTGTAGCTGCAGGCACTATGAAGCAATTCATCCTCACAGTTCGCAGATGAAGCACTTAAAAGGAGAAGTATAGCCAAAGCTTTTTTGGCTATACTTCTAATGATCACAGGAGTGCAGTTAGTTCTGCACTCCTGTGAGCCGGTCCAGGTTCTGGAAAGACCCCGATCACATGGTTGGGATCCACCCAGAAGCCTGGATCGGCATTTGGCTCAGCCTCTCAGCGATCCGCCGAGAGCCTGGGCCACCCCCCTCCCGCCCCAGCCCTTCAGTGAGCTCTGGAGGAGTGAGCAGAGAGCCGCTGACTGACAGTCATGGCTCTCTGCTCAGAGCTGAGGAGTTAACTGAGCGATGTTCGATTGCTCAGTTCTCACTGCAGAGCTGGTGGGGGACAGATTCAGCACTGGATCGATGCTGCATCCACCTAGGTGAGTATAAATGTTTGTTTATTTGGAAAGCCATACTTCTTTTTTAAGATCCTTTAAAGTGTAAGTAAATCCCCCTATTGTTTTCAGCTACGGAAGCTGCCATCTTTGCCTCTGTTTAATCTACAACTGCCATGATGCTGCACACGTGATCAGTTATGACACCAGCCATTGGATGGTTTGACAGTTTGGTTAAGAGCACAACTAATAGAAGTGTTACATTTCCGGCACATGTTTTATGGATGGGTTTATTTCCGCTTTAAGTCCTTCTTTCTGCAGCTCAACCTCCCCGGGAAATGGGGAGCAGAGGCGCTGAGAAAAAAAATTTGCATGACTTTTGGTACTTCTGATTTGAAAATGAATTTCGCCACAGTGCCTGCAGCTACAAAGATCAGTAGAAGCCTTGAATAAAAACCGCTATAGAGGTTAGTAGAGGCTTTGAACAAAAGCCTACTTTCTGCTTGTTAAGAATATGTAAATATACTTGAATATCCACAGCCTGGCTCCAGGTTTAATGTAGAAACAGACAGAGGTAAAATATCCTTGTTAATCACAGCAGTCAGGCTCAGAGGAATAAAGGATGGAAGGACTGGATAGCTTGAAGTAAAGAAATGTTCTTTTCCTCCAGTTTTTATAAATCTGACCCATTAGGTCTACACAGAAGAAACTCCCAGTCACATTTATTATAATAATCTATTGAACTTTACTATAGTATTGACACAGAACGATACAATAATTGGAAATATTAAGTTAGAAATATTTTTGTTTAATAAAATGGCAGACTAAGTAATGGTTTTAACATGAAAGCTACAGGAAGTGTCCAATGGCATGCAGTTATTTTGTGTGCTGGGACTATAGCAACCACTTCAACACACACGGCCCTAAGGAGGCAGAGGAGAAACCAGTTTCTCTGAAAAAAAAAATAGGATTTCAATTTGTACGTTATTTAGTTTTTAAAAAGTGGAAAATGACTGAGCAACTTTTCCAATAGAGTAAATAAAGCTGTATGTACTCTTGTTAGATATAATTGAAGGTCAGGGGTATGTATGCACTGATACATAAAAAGGGACGCAGCATTGGGTTGCAATGAAGTTTATAAAACATTGTAGTCCACAGATCCCAGCCAAATAACTCTTCTGACAATATCTCTTCAATGGACACATGCTAGTGCTCTGGAGGGATTGTTAGGTCAGTGTTGAGCTCCCTGTTATCCAAACTTGCAGGGAGTTTAACCAGGAATGCGGTTTGCAGCTTCTTCCTCGGCATCGGCCCTGTTGGCATTGATTTCAGCTAGTGTCCTGGCAAAGCGTGTCCATTCGTCATTCCGTGGCACAGCAATTTGCTGTAAAGAAAAATACATCAGTAACTCCTGAGCATTATTGCAATAACCCTGAGCAATCAGTTTTCTGATTTTAATTTTTTATTACAGCTACGTAGTGCTTTATGTATGTTACATTCACATTAGTCCCTGCCCCCAAGGAGCTTACAATCTAAGGTCCCTAACTCACATTCATTCATACAGTACACATACTAGGATCAATTCAGATAGGATCCAAATTACCAGCATGTCTTTGGAGTGTGGGAGGAAGCCCACACAGGCACAGGGAAAACATGCAAACTCCAAGCAGGTAGTGCCGTGGTTGGGATTTGAACCGGTGACCCTAGTGCTGCTAGGCGGAAGTGCTAACCCATTTGCCACTGTACTGTCCATAATCATAAACTAAGATTATAATTGGATGCTGTAAAGGTGCAGTTCTTTGTGCCTTTGGTGGATCAGGCTGTACACAGAACCTCCATTTCTCTCCACATTGGAATGACTTCCTGCTCCTTCCATGCACTAAGCTCCATCTTTTGCCATTAAACTGTCAAATACAAAACAGCCAAAAACAAGTCTGGCATTTGACAACTAAATTACAGGGGGTGGGGCTTAATCTCAGCTTGAAGGAATAATAATTGTAACTTATACACGTTGGTGGTCAGGACAGGTTCACTTTAAATTGAAAGAAAGCTTTAATGTGATGGAATACTACTGGCTGTTTAGGACTAGAGCACAGAATGGTTTGTCTTTTGTTAAGCATTTCAAAAGTGTACAACACCAACATTACAAACAACAAAACACACTGCAAACATTCCCCCACATCACTTCTTGATTAGTAAATTATACCCCTCTTACTTGTTCACTACAGGTGACAAAACTGCCCTTCTAATTCCTGCACTAAAAATATGACAGCTGGAAGCGGGTTGCTTTCCACAGCAAAAGTGTAACTTTAGCAACGCTTTTATACTTGGAATACAAGTCTTCCTTCGAACTATGCCAGACTTCAAACCTTTTCTGGCACTGCTTATTATTTGTATTATAACGATGAGGACCAACTAAAATATATAAAAAAAATAAACAAAAAGAAAAAAGTGACCAACACACCTCTCCAACATCATATATAAAGATTTGCCCTTCAGAGTCTCCTACAGCAATCTCCCTCCCGGAGTGAGTCCATCTGACCCTATTAAGGGCCGGGTTCCCTTCCACATTCATGCTGGCCGTTGGTACCTGTTCAAAAGAAAAGTCACAGTCAACTTTCAAAAACATGATTAGACTAAAAGCTTTCCTTTGGCTGTTTGATACACATTTGTATAAAGCGGACATGAAAATCTAGGAATGTTATTTGTACCTTAGCAGTACCCTGAAAAATTAGGCTTTGGGTTGCTAGTGAAAAATAGCAGTGCACATCTTGTGCCTTGAGCCCCATAGCTGCATATCTTCAGTGTTAGATCATCTAAGGGACTGCTGCCTCTGCCTACTAATCTTTCAAGATTTGGTGTAAGTTTTAGTGATGTCTCTACTGAGCTCCACCCATTCAGCAGATCTGTGCATTCTACACTTCTCCTGCTGCTTCTTGAATATTCCACTACCTGCATTCAGGGGGGGGATCATGAAGATACAAACCATATTTCTTTACCGATATGGCCAACTCCATACAATGCAGAACAAGGAATGATAAGGCCCCTTTCACAGGGGTGGTCCAGTCATGTCCACCTGTCCGTTTTTCCGACTGACCCGACCGGACCCTCTATTCTCCCCTAGGGGTAGAGAGATGTACACAAACTTGTGTCCGTTTACACCCCGCTACCTTAGATCCAGCAAAAACAAACAGAAGAGGAATTTGTTCCCTTCTGTCTACCGAAGCGGATGGAAGTTGGGTGTAAATGCACAGTTGGTCTGTTTACATCTGACTGCCCACAGAACACAGCGGGCTGTGTCCGCTCTACATAAGCAGAGCGGACATGGACCTGTCATACGCTTGCTCGGCAGGGGATAAGCAGAAAAATGCCCAACTGAGCAAGTGGGTTACAGCTGGAGTCTTCCCCTTGTGAAAGGGGTCCAAGTCATTGATGGGGAAAAGATCAAGTGCAGGGAGATCATAGACAATACTGGTGACTAGTCCTTGCCTATTCTGGGAACAGCTTCCACTATACAGGTCCCTCTAATACCAGTAAAGGGGAAACCTTGTGTGGTGTAAAGTAATCACTGCACTCATAGCTTACTGGGCTTCCCAGTTTTTTTTAATGTAGAAACTAGGATACAAACAACTAAATACTAAGCCCATGTTCTGACTGATCAGGACAAAGGGACGCGGTTAATTTCAGTTTGGAAAGAGGTGCTGTACACATGAAAAATTATGTCTATAAACTCCACCGAATATTTTTGCAAATTATCTTCACAGCTTTGCAACTTTGTGCCTGAATGATATAATTGTTGTGACAAGAGAAACAAATTACCGCTATTATGTTATGTAAGACAAAGCCTCAATCATCAGACCCGTGGGATGCTGGCCCAGCTCCTGTAAATCTATGGCTCACCTCTGTATCATTGTTGAGGTTCCATAGGTCCAGTCTTCCTACACCGTCCACACAAGCAAACAAAGCTGGATGAGTAGGAGACCACATGACATCATACACATAGTCTGCATTGTCTTCAAACGAGTACAAAGGTTTATTATTCTAGGAAAAAAAAAAAAAAAGATCCTCAATGTGCAGGAAGCAAAATCAAATGATAATAATCAAGAAGCAGACAAAAGCAGAATTTAACAGTACGTCAGTCCAATCCCAGAGCCTGCAGACTCCTTTAAGGTAAATATGAGAACCCATCCCTAAACAGGACAGATATGGATCAAAATTCAGCTGGTTCAATAGGGACTCTGTGGAACTGGTTTGTTGGAAAATCTTCTCAGGGGCTGCAGCCAATGGGATCAGTGTAATCTCACAGCAAAGTCCCCGCTGTTGGAATACAATGTCTCAGCTGGGAGGTTTCCCTCTCTACACCTCGTCTGTGTAGATGGAGGAACCGGTTTTGTTTTTTTCAATTCAGCCTGCGGCTCCAGATTACAATGTATTGTGTGCGTTTTTTTTGTACTTTTTTGAATTTGCTGCCGAGCTCCACCCCCCATGCGTCACGATCCTCGCAGGGAACAGAGCCTGCAACACTGATACATCGGGCGGAGGATCCAGCGGAGGACACAGCGGGGGGACATCGCGGGATCCTAGGGACAAGACAAGTAACTGTACAAGGATACTGCGGTGTAATCCCGTGTGTGGCTCGGGGTTACCGTTTTTTGGTACTGAAAATTAACCCCGAGCCACACTCGGGATTACCACCAGGGAGGTTAAAAGAAGTTAATGCAAGCCACTCTGAAGTCAACCCCTAAGTAGTACAGGAAATTAACTTGAGTCGCTTTGATTAGAACAGTTCCATTGCACTGAATGGAGCGGGACTTGTCAGGCGGCCAAGTTGCCTAACAGGTCGCTCCAGTGTGACCCGAACCTAATAGTTTTGTTTATAAAATTTAAGTTAAAAAAAAGTCAGGGAAAGGATAATTAAATGGAGAAGGAGAATAGGGAGTTAATTAGGACTGATTAGAGTAAATTAAGGGTTAATAAGGTGTTAAACAGAAGAACATTTAATTAAAAAAAACAAAAACACTTTTTTTTACTTGACAGGTTGCTTTAAAGAGAACGTAAACTTCCTCTGCTAACATTTACCTATAGGAAAGCATATAATAAAGCTTACCTATAGGTAGTGTAAATATCTCCTAAACGTGTACCGCTTAGGAGATGTTTAAATTACATGCAGCCAGTGACATTACTGGCGTATGCGCTCTGAAGGAACGGCCCTCTGAGTCCTGTGCCGTGATTGGCGACTCCTGCATGCATGCATGGGAGTGACATCATTGCAGCTCCGGCAAATCACAGAGCCGGAGCCCATGAACCCAGAAGCAAGACGGGTGAAAATGGAAGCAGCTGCAGCGCTGACATCGTGGCGCTGGAACAGCTTCGTTTTAAGGTAAGTTTCACATAATGTGCTAGTATGTGATGCATACTAGCACATTATGACTTTACCTTGCAGGACGAAGAAAAAAAAAAAAAAAGTCTAGTAGTATACAACCGCTTTAAACTGACTTCAGCTGCAGATCGGAGTTCATTTCCTTGATCTGTAGATGAACAAACAGAAAAATACAAAATGAAAGAATGTTTCTTTTTATCTTTTTGTTTTAGCCGCTGAGCTATGTTGTTGATAAAGATAGTCAGGCTGCTTTTTTTTTTTTTTTTTGATAGCTCCAATTTCCAGGACACTTCAGCTTTCAAAGGGGAACCCCACTGACAGCAGAATGGGTCACTGGCTGTTAAGGATGCGGCTGCACTTCTGCATTTCAGTGGGGGAATCCCGCTGACAGCTGAGAGAACTGAGCCTGAAAGTATCCGTTTTAGGTATCAGAGCATTAGTACCCTAGTTTCCATTGTTCAATCTGACCCCACTAATGATTAGAAAGTCGAACAAGTGTTCCTACAACAAAAACGTTTGGATGAAATTCCACCAGCGTATGGCCAACTTTAGACTACTTTACTGTCATTTCTTTACTGCTTTCTATGTCAATGCAAAGAAAACCTAATAAAATCTTTGTAAAAGAATGAAGTCAACTGCATTTCAAATGCACCCGTCAATGAAATGTGACTGATCTCAAAAGCATTTCAAATGAAGTCAAATACAAGTGAAATGCATTTGCCCATTGACACAGGCCCTAAATCTGGACATATGGGACAGCCATTGGCGTGCACAGGGGGTGTGCCAGGGCACACCCTAATCACTGCATGTGGTGTGCCGATTCCCCCTATTGCCTGGGCTCCCCCCCCCATGTTGCACCCCCCACAGTGCTGCTAACTTCCCTCTTTTCCTCTCTTCCCCCAGCTTCTGCGGAAGATGTTTCAGAATGGAGAGTGGGGGAAGGGGCTGGTAAATATGTAATTTACCAGTCCCTTCTTTTTTTAAATGTACACAGTGAACACACTCACTGTGCTCATTAATAACTGAAGCAACGTAAACGGTTTACTATGCTTCAGTTTGTGAATAAACAGGAAGACACTCAGCACAGAGTACTATGTTCACTCACTGTCCAGTGCAGCTGAGGCTGCAGAGAAAGGCATGTGTGTTTGAGCTTTGGGGCGCACACCTATGGGGACAACTCAGATTAAGGTGAACCCTTGCAATAACAGGTTACTGATTGACCTCTTGTCAGCTGAAGCTGGCCTTCAGATTTACTCCCAGGAATTATCCAGATTCTATTTTCTTACCTTTGAAACGTGATGAACGTTCTGCTTTAAAAATGAAAACCTCTTCTATAAGAAGATACTTTGAAAACACTACGAGAACCACCAAAAAGGCTGTTTTGCTTTGGTTTTATAGTAAATCTGTGGAATATTTTGCAGCGTGATGATTACAGGTTTATCAGGAGTCAAGTATAGAAAAAGAGGTAAGTGAGCAATGTGTATATAGTATGCAGGTTTATTTTACTATCTAAAGCAGCACTAATACTTACATTTGAAGATTGCTACCTTCCCCGTTTTTCTGCCTAATTACCTCCCTCACAAAGTAGTGATAGTGCTACACTTACATACAATTTATTCAAAGAATTGCAGCCGTGACTGACAGGTGAACATCATGGAGGCTGCTTGATGTATTATTTTGTCTAAAAACGCACTTTTTTTTTTCTTTATAATGATGCCAGATAAATATCTTTTATGCACACACTAAAACATTTTTGAATGTCATCTTTCCGTAAAAAATAAAAAGTCATTTTCATTGGTACTTGACAGAAAAACGAGAAGTAAAATAATGAGGAATTTTCAGGCCGTGACCTTCTGTGCAAAGGATTCACTGCAGATAAAACACATCAAATATAATCAAACTCTACTCTCTTACCATTTATAATTATTTAAATCTAACATCACTTGAAATACACACACATACTACAGGTACTGTGCCTGGGGAGGAAATATTTTATTTCTGCAAAACGAATTATTCAATAAAGACCACCAACATTATATGCGATTTCTAAAGAAGTGTGAAGAGCAGCCCCTAGTGTTACTAGCTGCTCAGCAAAGGCCATTTGTATGTTGCTGGAACAGCAATAGTAATCAGAAAGGGGGGGGGGGGCGGATGTGTGAAAACACTTTGGAAAGGAAAATGGAGGTGTCAACTTCAGCAGACAAATCAGGTTTGGGCTTTCATTTCAAAACAGGAGAAATAACTGGAATCTGCTTGGTTGCTGTGAGCCATAAATCCCATTTCCTTTGCTTTGAGAGCAAAGCTTAGCAAACAAAGTAGATTTATACACTAAAACAAATAGTATTCCGTTTACTAAAGCACTGTTTATTAAAGAAAATTATTTGTTTTAAATAAAATACTGTTTTCACATTTTTTTTCATCCTTTGTTGCATCTCAGCACTGCTAATTTCCTGTGGCCTCTTTGCAGCCACCCCCTGTCCCACGTACTACTGCTGACCAGACTTGTGCAGATAATCACACCAGAAGAAACACCACTGAAGGCTAAGTTCACCTTTTGCACCATGTTACATCCGTATTTAGGGTGAAAAATGTGACATGGACCAAATGCTTCCCCTTAAACCCGCCCCCAAGGAGCAGGGGTTCCCCTCCCCTGCAGCTGCTGTCACACTTTCAGTAAATTTGGTGCAGCTGTGCAGGGCTTCACATCCAACTGCATCATTCATTCACATGGGTCTGTGAATAAATAAAGTACAAGTCCCATCTTCCACGGTGTCAGATGGACTTGTAGTTGTCAATGGACTATGAGTGCGGTAATCAGCGCATTCATACCCCATTAGAGTCTTCCTCCAGCTCTCCAACTGACAGCCTGTACAGAGGTACGGGCAGAGAGCTGGAGGAAGAGTTTGCAGGAGCCTAACATTGCACCCACAATCCACTGATTGAGGGTGCAATGGTTTGCAGGCTCCTTTAAGAAAAAAAAACAAAAAACTTTTTTTTTTTTCAAAGGCGAGCTTAGTCTTAAAAAGTCTAGTTAACTTCAAGTCCATATACATTTTTTTTCTATCGCAAGCCCTGATAAAGAGGGTGTTTTTTTTTTTTTTTGGACCTCCGAAATGCAAAAGATAGTTTTAGATTGTCCTGCTGACCCTTAGACCCCTTTCACACTCAGGCAGTTTTCAGGCGTTTTAGCGCTAAAAATAGCACGTGTAAAAATAGCGCCTGTTAAGGGCCTAAAAACTGCCTCTCATGCCTCCCCAATGTGAAAGCCTGAGTACTTTCACACTGGGGCGGTGCGCTTGCGGGACAGGAAAAAAAAAGTCCTGCAAGCAGCATTTTTGGGGCGGTTTGGGAGCGATGTATACAGCGCCCCTGCACATTGTAATGAATGGGCAGCAATTCGGAAGCGCCACAACACAGGCGGTTTTGACCCTTTCTTCGGCCACTAGCCAGGGTTAAAAGAGCCACTAAAACTACGGTAAAGCCTTAGTCTTAGCGTGCGCTTTACTGCTAACGGACCCGCTGCCCCAGTTTGAAAGCAGCCTTACTCGACTAAAGTTGATTCTGGACCTTTCAGTAGTGGTGAGATGCTTTATTTTAAATTTTCTTTAGAATGAAATAGCCCGGCAGATTTGTCCATCCTCACAGTCAGCATACATGGAGGAATCTGTTAAGATTTTTTTTCTTTAAACGAACACATTAAAAAAAACTAAGTGTATGGCCATCTCAAGAAACAGGGACAGAGCTTGGTCCCCCTAAATCAGAAGAGCCCGAATGGGGATCTTCATGGACGGTTAACCACATATATAAAGATCATCAAAAGCTGCAGATTTAGGAATACTGAAAAATTATACCTGAATTTCCATTAACATGTTAAATCTTATTTGAGATTTTAGCAATTGGGTTTAAATTCACTCTGCGATGATCAGATCAGTGCATTGTAAACAAAGCTTTTAATCCTGAAAGCTGTGTCATCATAGTATTTTCAACTGTAGTATGGCTGTGATATTATATTTATCACTGTGGTAATATAGTATTTACAGCTGGAAAGTGTTGGCTTATGATCTACGGTTAAGCTCGGGAACAGGGCTAGGTGTTATGTTGAGGTTTAGGGTCATAAATCAACTCTTAGGGATCTTTCACATGGGGCGGATCAGTTATGATCTGCCCCGTGAACATCCGCTTGCTTAGCGGGGATCGCTCCGCCGATCCACGCTGAGCAGGAAGATGACAGGTCCGTCACTGCACACTGTGAAGGGACGGACCTGTCAGAGCGCCGCTCTCCCCTATGGGGGATCGGGTGATGACGGACCGTAGAGTCCGTCGTCACCCAATCCAATAACGGATGGAAAAGTAGGTTTTTCCTCCGTTACACTTTTTCGGATCGGAAGCGGGTCGGATGTCAGCGGACGTGTCACCGCTGACATCCGACGCTCCATAGAAATCCATGGAGTGTCCGTTCAGGTCCGCGTAAAAAACTGACAGGCGGACCTGAACGGACAGTCCGTGTGAAAGAGGCCTTACATTTTTGAGTGCAACACGTTTGTTTTGTTTTTTTGGGTGTAGTAAATGTATAATGTGGCAAAATCTATTATTACAACAAATTGGCACTTGTCCACACACCTCCACGATTAAGCCCCTATTGGGCGAAATATTTTTTAGGAGATTCTCCCATGAGTAGAAGACCAAGCTGGTTTCCAAAGCGAGCAAAGTCCTTTCTTGTATTAAAGGAATATGGACTCCAGAGAGAGATATCATTTTGCCCCAGTATAAATCATTAGTAAGACCTCATCTGGAATATGCAGTTCAGTTTTGGGCACCAGTTCTCAAAAAGGATATCGGGGAACTGGAGAAAGTGCAGAGAAGGGCAACCAAACTGATAAGAGGCATGGAGGAGCTCAGCTATGAGGAAAGATTAGAAGAACTGAATTTATTCTCTCTGGAAAAGAGGAGATCAAGAGGGGATATTATCATCATGTATAAATACATAAGGGATCCATATAGTTAACATGGTGTTGAGTTATTCACTTTACGGTCAACACTGAGGACAAGAGGGCACTCTTTATGTCTAGACTAAAAGAGATTTAATCTCCGAATAAGGAAAGGTTTCTTCATAGTAAGAGCTGTGAAAATGTGGAATAGTCTCCCTCCAGAGGTGGTCCTGACCAGCTCAGTAGATTGCCTTAAGAAAGACCTGGATTATTTCCTAAATGTACATAATATAACTGGGTACTGACATTTTTAGGTAAAGTTGATCCAGAGAAAATCCGATTGCCTCTCTGGGATCAGGAAGGAATTTTTTACCCTGCTGTAGCAAATTGGATCATGCTTTTCTGGGTTTTTTTCGCCTTCCTCTGGATCAACTGTGGGTATATGGGATTGTATGATATTTATTTTTATGGTTGAACTGGATGGACTTGTGTCTTTTTTCAACCTGACTAACTATGTAACTCATCTTTTTATTAAGAGGAGCTCACTACATCCTAAGGCAGTGTGCAGACAGGCACCATTTTGTTGTAGTCCTTGATGTGTCTGACGAGCCAGTATTCAGCCCTGCAAAAGTTGTGGACAGTTGGCTGGGATAACAGAATGGGACATTTGAGCAATTTTATTTGGTTTAAAATCTATTATTGCCAAAAACGGACATGCTAGGATTCCTGAAGGTTAAGACTAATTGACCAAAATCAGAAAAAGAAGGGCTTATTCACGCCAAACCATGCTTTTTTAATGCACTTAGGAGTGTTGTGTTAGGCAGCTCATTAATGGAGAAAAAAATAAATAGGTCCTGCACATTTTTTTTAAAAATACAGCACACTGCAACACAGAGCATTTACATCTATACAATGTAGTATGTAGTAGAGCACTGTATATACGTATGTGAGTTTGGTGCAATGAGCATTGCATTGTTGTGCACATACAGTAAACAGACAGTATGACATCTGCAGACAATACAAATCTCTCTCTCTCTGTCATTGATGGAAATGGCTAAAAAGCAAATAGAGATGTGCTGTAAACTCACATTATAATTATTTATTATACAGTATTTTTTTAAAGGAGTCAACCAAATCAATTCACTACTTATAGTGGCATTACAGAAAACCAGTATTCAGGACCTAATAGAAGAGTATTAAAGTGGATTTAAACCCGATTCATGAAATTTGACCTGGACACATATCTGTAGTGATTACTTATCTCTCTCCAAAGCACTGTGTCCAGTGTCTTTCTGCTGTTTCGTTTCTCTGTTAACAGCATAAAAACCTCTGACAATTTCTCCTACAACTGAGATAAAACCAGCCTGATATTTGTGTCGGGGTGGGTGCTATAAATAGATTAGCAGAGAGCTGGTCTATTCACAGCACAGCTCTGCACATTCCTTTCTTCCTCTGCCTATGCGGACGGGGGAGGATGTGCCTTTTCTCCAATCAGCTCTCACACAGTGTATGCAAAGACTCCCCTCCTACTGCCGAATGAGGAAGTAAAAATTCTAACACAATGTTAGAATTCTAAAAAGACTATAGAAAGATGAAGACAGCAGATATACATGTAAAACTTATGTAGAGGGATTTGTTTAATCTCTGTGTATCATCTGAGGCTGTTCACTTCACTGGGAATATGTGAGGGTTTACATCCACTTTAATTGATTTTAGTCTTGCCATATAAAAATGGCTGCTGGCAGCAGTAATAGCTGTAGTCTTTCAGGCAGTTGGCTGAGACAACAAGTGAATGATTTCTCCTTCAAAACGCCCAATACTGTATGTGCTGTACCAGAGGGACTTAGTATTCATTTATTTTCAGACAGTCAATGATTTTATCCCTCTAAGGCAACGGTTACTCTTCAAAGGCAACATCACAGAAAAACCTATCACAGACCAGCTGAATACTAATCTCGGAGGGCTGCATACGGGTCACAATACTAGAGCATGTAAAATCATTTGGTCAAAGAATACATGACTGTATATGTCAGGCACTCAGGATGCATTTAATACAGGAACTGTAATTATGGGTTCTGCTGTTGGTATGTAGTTGTATATTGCATTGTGGTTGGAACCCCTTCTTGCTCTGTTGATATCGCTTTATAGATGTCCTCTGTATTGTCTGTTTAAAAATTATAATAAAATCTTTATGGAAAAAAATAATAATTTGGCCCAATAGCCTAGAAATACAGTGGGGACGGAAAGTATTCAGACCCCCTTAAATTTTTCCCGTTTTGTTATATTGCAGCCATTTGCTAAAATCATTTAAGTTCTTTTTTTTTCCTCAATAATGTACACAATAATGCACCTCATATTGACAGAAAAACACAGAATTGTTGACATTTTTGCAGATTTATTAAAAAAGAAAAACTGAAATATCACATGGTCCTAAGTATTCAGACCCTTTGCTGTGACACTCATATATTTAACTCAGGTGCTGTCCATTTCTTCTGATCATCCTTGAGATGGTTCTACACCTTCATTTGAGTCCAGCTGTGTTTGATTACACTGATTGGACTTGATTAGGAAAGCCACACACCTGTCTATATAAGACCTTACAGCTCACAGTGCATGTCAGAGCAAATGAGAATCATGAGGTCAAAGGAACTGCCTGAGGAGCTCAGAGACAGAATTGTGGCAAGGCACAGATCTGGCCAAGGTTACAAAACATTTCTGCTGCACTTAAGGTTCCTAAGAGCACAGTGGCCTCCATAATCCTTAAATGGAAAACGTTTGGGACGACCAGAACCCTTCCTAGAGCTGGCCGTCCGGCCAAACTGAGCTATGGGGGGAGAAGAGCCTTGGTGAGAGAGGTAAAGAAGAACCCAAAGATCACTGTGGCTGAGCTCCAGAGATGCAGTCGGGAGATGGGAGAAAGTTGTAGAAAGTCAACCATCACTGCAGCCCTCCACCAGTCAGGGCTTTATGGCAGAGTGGCCCGACGGAAGCCTCTCCTCAGTGCAAGACACATGAAAGCCCACATGGAGTTTGCTAAAAAACACCTGAAGGACTCCAAGATGGTGAGTAATAAGATTCTCTGGTCTGATGAGACCAAGATAGAACATTTTGGCCTTAATTCTAAGCGGTATGTGTAGAGAAAACCAGGCACTGCTCATCACCTGTCCAATACAGTCCCAACAGTGAAGCATGGTGGTGGCAGCATCATGCTGTGGGGGTGTTTTTCAGCTGCAGGGACAGGATGACTGGTTGCAATCGAGGGAAAGATGAATGCGGCCAAGTACAGGGATATCCTGGATGAAAACCTTCTCCAGAGTGCTCAGGACCTCAGACTGGGCCGAAGGTTTACCTTCCAACAGAACAATGACCCTAAGCACACAGCTAAAATAACGAAGGAGTGGCTTCACAACAACTCCGTGACCGTTCTTGAATGGCCCAGCCAGGGCCCTGACTTAAACCCAATTGAGCATCTCTGGAGAGACCTAAAAATGGCTGTCCACCAACGTTTACCATCCAACCTGACAGAACTGGAGAGGATCTGCAAGAAGGAATGGCAGAGGATCCCCAAATCCAGGTGTGTTTCCCAAAAAGACTCATGGCTGTATTAGATCAAAAGGGTGATTCTACTAAATACTGAGCAAAGGGTCTGAATACTTAGGACCATGTGATATTTCAGTTTTTCTTTTTTAATAAATCTGCAAAAATGTCAACAATTCTGTGTTTTTCTGTCAATATGGGGTGCTGTGTGTACATTGAGGAAAAAAATGAACTTAAATGATTTTAGCAAATGGCTGCAATATATATAAAAAAAAAAAGAGTAAAAAATGTAAGGGGGTCTGAATACTTTCCGTACCCACTGTATATTATCCCCAAGCAGATATATTATCTCCAGGCAGATAAAAAAAAAAAAGGATCCCTTGCAGTGGGGCTCTGCCCGCAGTGCGAGGGTTAAGAGCGCCTTTTGGACAGGGGAGAGGAAAACCAATGATGTACCCGATCCTCCGCTACCCCAGTTGGAGGCGCTCCCCTACAATTTAGCGGTGCTGGGGGGGGGGTGCAGAAGCTGCAGGGACTGGTCTAGCTGTGGAGGTGGAGCGGAGAATCGGGTAAGTGTTTCCCTACATATAAATAATTAACCCTTGCAGTGAAGGCACAGCCCCAGTACAAAGGATAACTTATTTGCCCTGATCTGGGCTTTAGGAGAAATCTTGACAAGGATTTGTAATAGATAACAAATAAAGTAAACTGTAAAGAAAAACAGGTGGTGAGGGGTATTCAGGCGTAATCCTTGAGCACACAAGCCAAAAAGGAAAGTATGGTAGTTAGGCTCGGTTCACACGGGGGCGACTTGTCAGGCGACCTAGCCGCCTGACAAGTCGCCTCCCGTTCTGTACAATGGAACCGTTCTAATCGGAGCGACGCAAGTCGCTCCGACTTAGAAGAAAGGTTCCTGTACTACTTTGGGGGCGACTTGCATAGACTTCTATACAGAAGTCGTCTTGCAAGTCGCCCCGGCAGTCGTGTGCAGGTCGCCTCGGTGAGGCGACCTGCAAGTCGTGCCGTGTCTAGTGTGAACCGGCACTAAGTTGTTTAATTCAGTGTTTGAGACAAGAGCGGGAAGCTGGAAATCGTGATAAAGCAAGCAAGTAAAACATGCTGCCGACATAAATCAGAATTAAGATCTGTTGATGGTGATGTTTGATATAAAAATATATTCTATGGAACAGCATTAACGTCTATACATTAGATACACAGAGATCATACATTTCATTAAACTGAGCCACCACCTTTACACCCTAAACATTCTCCCCATGTGTTTATACATTGCATTCACATAGATACCTTACAAGGCCGTCAGAGGATTTGAATCATTTTCTTTCTACAAGTTTTTCTGTTCTGTTGTTATGTGGATAAGAACAATCTTAAATGTACCTGCATGCAACACTTCTTATCTAAGGAGGAAGAAAGCTGCAATGTGCTTGGCTGGCTGTTAGCAGTTACGGTCAGGTTAATATTGATTCCACTGGCCATTTACACTCACCAGCCACTTTATTATTAGGTACACCTGTTCAATTGCTTGCTAACACAAATTGCTAATCAGCCAATCACATAGCAGCAACTCAATGCATTTAGGCATCTAGATGTGGTGAAGACAACTTGCTGAAGTTCAAACTGAGCACCAGAATGGGGAAAAAAGGGGATTTAAGTGACTTTGAATGTGGCATGGTTGTTGGTGCTAGATAGGTTGGTCTGTGCATTTCAAAAACTGCTGATCTACTGGAATTTTAACGCACAAACATCTCTAGCATTTACAGAGAATGGTCCGAGAAAGAGTAAATATCCAGTGAGCGTAAATTGTGTGGATGTCAGAGGAGAATAGGCAGGTTCGCGATGATAAAAAGAAAACAGTAACTCAAATAATCACTCGTTACAACCAAGGAATGCAGAATACCATCTCTAAACGCATAACACATCGAACCTTGAAGCAGATGGGCTACAGCAGCAGACGACCATACCAGGTGCCACTCCTGTCAGTTAAAAACAGGAAACGGAGGCTACAATTGGCACAGGCTCACCAAAATTAGACAATAGGCGATTGGAAAAACGTTGTCTGGTCTCGATTTCAGCTACAACATTCAGATGGTAGGGTCAGAATTTGGCATAAACAACATGAAAGCATGGATCCATCCTGCTTTGTATCAACGGTTCAGGCTGGTGGTGATGAAATGGTGTGTGGGGGATATTTTCTTGGCACACTTTGGGCCCCTTAGTACCAATTGAGCATCGTTTAAACGGTACGGCCTACCTGAGTATTGTTGCTGATCATGTCCATCCCTCTATGACTGCAGTGTACCCATCTTCTTGATGGCTACTTCCAGCAAAATAATGCATCATGTCACAAAGCTCAAAACTTCTCAAACTGGTTTCTTGAACATGACAATGAGGTCACTGCACTCCAATGGCCTCCACAGTCACCAGATCTCAATCCAATAGAGCACCTTTGGGATGTGGTGAAATGGGAGATTTGTATCATGGATGTGCAGCCCACAAATCTGCAGCAACTGCGTGATGCTATCATGTCAATCTTTGAGGAATGTTTCCAACACCTTGTTGAATCTATGCAACAAAGAAGTAAGGCAGTTCTGAAGGCAAAAGAGGGTCTAACCTGGTACTAGAAATGTTTACCTAAAAAAAAAGTCCAGTGAGTGTATACCCTGAGATTCACCAGTGTAGAGATCACCCAAAGAGCACTGATATTAAAACAGTGAGCAGTACCAACACAAAGGACAGTTATTAGGTTTCTCCTCCTCAGGACTATTAAGTTGGGTGTTTATGAAAGTCTAAAGATGCCCACGGACAAAGCAATCATCATTGGATTAAGCCAAATTCAGCAGCATTGGGAAATGATCATTTAATGTCTACAGG
The DNA here is from genome assembly GCA_037952925.1 of Lithobates clamitans. Classification (NCBI taxonomy): domain Eukaryota; kingdom Metazoa; phylum Chordata; class Amphibia; order Anura; family Ranidae; genus Lithobates; species Lithobates clamitans. The sequence goes on from JBBGZY010000827.1 coordinate 2,038,305, forward strand.
TACCCCTTAAAATGTACTTTAAATGTGTCTATTATTCTTGCAGCAAATACTGCCTTTCCTACCTTTGTTGTCCAGAGCTTCACTGTCCAATCAAAGGAAGACGTGACAAACAAGTGGGAAAAGTCCACGGCTCCCACGGCTGAGTGGCAGTGGATGCCTGTAATTGGTCCTTGGTGGCCTTCAAACATTTCACTTATTCCTGCTTTACTATAAAATTTATAAAACAAATCAGGGTTAAGAAATGTTCATTTTATATTTACAAAAAAATAAAACAAATGTTAGCAATATACAGTACAGTGGAACCTCGGATTACGAGCATAATCCATTCCAGGAGAATGCTCGTAATCCAATGTACTCGCATATCAAAGCGAGTTTTCCCATTGAAGTCAATGGAAACGAAAATAATTTGTTCTGCAATGACTTTAATGGGATGCAATACCGTATGTGGCCAGAGGCGGGGGACGCCGGAGAGCCTCGGAAAAGGCCCAAGGAACACTTCGGCAAACCTCGGAAAGACTCCATTCACAAGGTTTGCCGAGGTCAGCCGAACTGTCCTCGGGCCTTTCCGTGCATTGTCGATCGGCGACTTTCGGCTCTGCTCGGCTCCGGCGCCCCCCACCTCAGCACTTTTGGCCTGAATCCTGCTCGTTTTGCGAGACAACACTCGCAAACCGAGTTAGGATTTTTAGAAAAACAGTGCTCGGTTTGCGAAACGCTCGTTAATCACGTTACTCGCAAACCGAGGTTTCACTGTATATTGAATGCTGGGGGCCCCCTTTGTACTGAGCGTTGTGTGTGTATATTATGTGAAATTTGCAAAACATACATTTCATCATACATTCAACTTTAAAGGATAAGTTCACCTTTTGTAAATTAAAAAAAAAAATCATAATAATAAATGCTTATATTTTTTACATTGTATCCTGTAAAGCATTGCGCCAGCGATCAGAAGATTGTGGGTGCAATGCCTGGACCCTGCGGACTCTGTAGAGTACACTGTCTGCCCGTCCCTCCGATATGGGCAGGTAAAAAAAATCAATGAAGTACAAGATCACTCACCAGCGCCCTCACAGTTCACTGAGAACTATAAGCCGCATGGCTGACGGTACTCGTAAACTATTCATTCACAAGAAACTGACGTGGCCGCGTGGGCAAGAAGATCCCCTGCCCACTGTCACAAAGCGGGGAGTGACACGTAACATGCTCCTAAAGGTGAAGTTAGCCATTTGAGCAGTACTGACAAAGTGCCTTAGAAGCCCTGACTGGCCAAGGTGCTTCAAGTCTTTCTGCTAGTATGTTTGTGGCTAAATGTGTCTTTAAAGCGGGGTTCCACTCAAACGTTTACCTTAATCTTACCCCCTTCAGTTAATTGCATAGATGTTCAAATGCCGCACGAAATTTTTTTTTATCGCTGTAATTACCTTTATATTGTACTTTATTGTGGCACTTCCTGTCTCTCCTCCCATGGGAGTAGGCGTGTTTATTGCCTTTCCCCGGCGCCGCACTGTCTCCTGGGAGCTTAGTGTCAGGCTTCCCAAGATTCAGTGCGGAAACAATGATCATGCGCGTGAACAAGCTGTGAATGAACAGCTTTCACCGCATCCCGGAAATCAATGCTTGTGGGCTTCACATGCCCACAAGCAAGATGGAAACAGCCAGCATCTCATTTTTTAAGTTATTCTTCAGTACGAAAACAGACAGAGGCGGAAATATTACACCCAAACTGTGAGTATTATTTTGGGATTAGCAAAGTGTCTCAATGACCTAAAAAAAAAAGAGAAAAAGATTGGTCGCCGGACTCTCGCTTTAAAGTGTTAGCTCACCATTACAGAAGAAATTGAAAGGTGAACTAACACATACACCCACCCAGTCCACCCCCGAGTCCCCGCTGTACTCCCCTGAGTGCTGAGCCGTCAGTGCCCACACAGCTGGTGCAGCGGTTCAGGCATTTCAAATCCCTGTCATTTTGATTGGTCAGCACTGGCCCAGAGCATCGCTCTGATCTGTCCTGGAAGCACTGCACAGAACAGGGAGAAAAGTGGGGATTTCAAATACCGGAACCGCGACACTGGCTGCGTGGGCACTGAAAGTTCAGCACTCAGTGTATGGTGTTATTACACAAAAGAACATGTGACAGAAAGCTTGCAGCCTCTTACCTGCATATTTAAGATAGCAAGGAAAGCATACAGGAAATTAAAGTATAACCAACTTGTGTCTGGGTTGTTGCTAATGATGGTTACTTAGCACTGTTGCCTGGAGTCCCCCCTTTTTAACTAATATTTTTAACAAAGTTGTGACAAAAAAAAAGTGAAGAGAGAATGAACCAGAGCTCAAAAGAAAAGATGCTGTGTGGAGAGCAGGTCACTTGGCTGCTTTTTTGTCCTTCCTAAATGGGGCAATTTCCTTAGACATTAATCCCTAGAGTTCACGCTGATGGGTCTAAGTGCCATTAGAGAGACCTCTTTCACGTCTGCGGTTTCAAGATGCATTGAAGATTTTATCTTACCTTCCATGGCGACATGCTGTGTACACTGAGCCTTCTTCACTTCCCACTACAAAGTTGTTGACATCTCCCACAGGGAAGGACATACAGGTGACAGCGACTGCCTTCGATTGCTTGTGAACCAGCTCCATGCTGTCCTGGAAAGAAGGGACAGACATGCATTTAGAGGAGCTGTATTATCATTATCAGCAATAAATAGCTTGATTCATAAAAGCTAATTTAATACAAAGAGGAGTTAAGAAAGATTTTTTACAGCAAAGCAGAATGATCAACATTAACGTGGTCCAGTTACCTGTGGTTGAGACAACATATCCAAGCTCCAAGAACAGATCTTTCCGTCTGTAGATATACTGATCAGATTGTGAGCGTTCTGTGTGCCAACCACATTTACACAGTAGACCGGGTGCTGAAATAAACACAATAAAAACTCATCTCATTCACACAGTAACAAATGCAAACACTGCATACTAGATCTCTTTAATGGTGCTGTAATCTTATACAAATATCATTTTTGGTCAAATCTCCCTCAAATTGCTTTTTTTCCAGAGAATCTTTGAAATTAAATGATGCAAGAACGCAGCATGAGAGCATTTTTTTTTTTATAAAAGATATTGTGCTAGGGGCATATTTATAGAGCAATAAATGCGATACTCACCAAAAATTAATTGCAGGTAAATCAATGTCTTTAAAAACATGCACCAGAAAAATGCATTTGCAGTGAATATTTAGTGAAAGTCACATTTACGGTTTTATAAACTATACCCTAGGTGTGGCCCTGTTTGTGGCCACAATATCCTGTATATGGCATACAATATCAGAATTAGAAATCTTTGTATAATGAACTTCAGATTTACAAAAACTATGTAAGAACATACCGAAACGATTCAATTAAATTGTATCCAATCAGGCAGGCCCTTGCACTGCTAGCTGTTGGTAGATGTACAGCCAGACTGTACTGCGTATTAGAAGCTTTACAAACAAAGTAGAACTATAGGCAAAACTTTTTTTTTTCCATTTTGGATAGAGTAAGGGAGGGTATAAAACCCCGTCAGAATTTTTTTTTTTTTTTGCCATCTGTGTCCCATTGTGGAGATTTCCCTTAATTTCCTTGAGGGCAGGGACAGATGTGAATGTACAATGTATATGTAAAGTGCTGTGTACATTGAAGGCACTATATGGCATCTTGCACATGGTACTCCTGTTTGGGCATCTACTTTTTAAGACTTTTTTTGTATGTATTTGCGTTCATGCAATTTCGTGAAAACTTCTCACATTCTTGTTCTGCACGATATGTAAATAGGAATTTGCACACATTTGTGCGTATTCACGTGCATTAAGGGTAAATTACTGACCCAAAAACGCAGATTTTTCTTTACTGAAGAATGCACAGCGCTTGCTTACACGCCTGTGTTCATAGGCACATTACAATTAATAGGCTGTATTTTAGCTCAGTAAAAAAAAAAAAAAAAAAAAAAAGCTGTACTGTGCAAGAGGCCTATAAGAACCTGGAATAAACAAATGTCCTGTCCCATAGCCAAACAGGAAGTGAGAAGAAATCCTTGTAAATTTAAGGAATTCTTTGGGGACCCTCAGGTCAGAACTAGTGTCCCCATTGGAAGATTTCACCTCCATTACTTTTCTGGGGACAACCCAACATTTTCAATGAAAATAGTAAACAGGACAGATAGAGAGGGTGAAGCTCCTCAACAGGGGTACAGCCAGCAATAAAAATTGACAGGTGTTCTAATCCCTCTCCACTCTATCCAAAACTGAAAAAAAAAAAAAAAAAAAACACACAAAAACAGCAGGTCAATCGAAAGAAAGAAGAATTTCCCCATCCACACATTCAAGATAGATGGGGGAATTCTTCCCGCTGTGGTACTGTATTCTGACAGCAGGGAACCTTCCTCGCCGTCAAAATACAACGATCAACGTTGCTGGCTATAGCCAGCAGCTCATTCAGGCTGGTTGTACGCAAGTCAGTTGATAGATCGACTTGTGTACAACCAGCATGCCCACACATGGATTGAAGTTCGGCTGCACCCTTTTGAACCGGCCGAATTTCGATCCATGTAAGGCCGGGGTTTACGCAGAGTTTAGCCTATGTCATCATTACAGTGATACAGGGCAATGGACCACTAAACTCACAAATCAGGATTACACTTTTGAAATGTTATCAATGAACTCTGCCTATCTATACACTTTTGCTTATGCATTTTTCATTAAGGCCTCATACACACTGGACATTATAAAAAAGCCAGTAACATTAGCTGTAGAAAGCAGTAGCTGTAGAGTGAGTTTTTCGGCGTTTTTTGGTGATTTTAGCAAAACTATACTCCCATAAAAGCTTATGGCTCAAAAACGCTGATGAACGCAGAATAGCTGCATTTTTTGGCATTTTTAAGCGGTTTTCAGCTTTTTTCAGAGTTAGAGCGTTTTTCCAGCTAAAAAACTCCTCTCAAAACCCACTAGTTCTGGGGGGGTTTTCCAGCTAGAAAACACCCCTGCCAAAAACTGCTGATAACAGCCTATGTCTGCATGGACACATAGGATAGCATGCTTGTGAGTTTATTGACTGCAGAAAAACAAACATCTGAAGCCAAAAAACAGCAGCTGTAAAAACGTCCAGTGTTCATAAAGTGTCTGGATCTGTAACAGGTTTTCTTTAACCACTTCAGCTCCAGAAGAATTTACCCCCTAATGACCAGAGCATTTTTTGCGATACGGCACTGCATCGTTTTAACTGACAATTGCGTGGTCGTGCGACGTTGTACCCAAACAAAATTGACGCCCTTTCTTTCCAACAAAAAAGGCGCTATAAACAAAAAAAGACCGACAATTTTGAAAAAAAAAACAATATATTTTTTACTTTTGCTATAATAAATTTCCCCAAGAAATATATCTGTGTAAAAAAAACAAAAACAAATTTCTTCTCTAGTTTAGGCCGATATATATTCTACATATTTTTGGTAAAAAAAAAAAAAAAAAAAAAAAAAAAAAAAAAATCGCAATAAGCGTAAATTGATTGGTTTGCGCAAAAGTTATAGCGTCTACAAAATAGGGGATAGATTTATGGCATTTTTATTAAAATTTTTTATTAGTAATGGCGGCGATCTGTGATTTTTATTGTGACAGCGACATTGCGGTTGACAGATCGGACACTTTTGACATTTATACAACGATCAGAGCTAAAAAATAGCCATGGATTACTGTATAAATGTCACCGGCAGGGAAGGGGTTAAACACTAAGGGGAGATCAAGGGGTTAAGTGTGTTTTAACTGTAGGGGGGATGGGATCATTAGAACATGACAGATCACTGGGAGCAGTAGATCCCTCTCATGTCACTAGGCAGAACAGGGAAATGCCTTGTTTATCACCCCGTTCTGCCTCTCCGTGTCATGGGCCGATGGCGGACATCGAGTCCGTGGGCATGCTTCTGCGGCGCACGCTAGCCTGCGATGACAGAGGGACGTATGGGTACGCCCATTTGCGCAGCCGTGCCATTCTGCCGACGTACATCGCCGTGCAGCGGACGGCAAGCGGTTAAAATGATCCCAGGACGAAGCCAAGATGACGAAACGCGTTAGTGCGTGGCTGTACGGCAACTAGTAGGAAGATTTTGTCACAACGTGAGATGCTCCAGTGGAATCTGCAGTGTGGCGAGGGATCGCCGGCTGGATTTTATCTTTGTTGCTGGAGTGCTCTGGTTCACATTTCAATGCTTGTTTTTCTTTTGCACCATGTAAGTGCAATGGATGAAGGTTTTATTTTAATAAATTATCAGTGTGTTTGACGTTATCACACTAGTGGAGCTCTTTTTGTTTTCCTCCCCCATGTGTTTGCATCCACCTGTCTACACCGAGTGAAGAGGAGCTGGTTGTTATTTTAACCCTTTAGGGGTAACTGCGCTTCTGCCAAAAACGTGAGTTTAAGGCAATACCTCTTGGCGAGTTCAATACGGACGGGAAGCGGTTCTTGAGACACGCATGGTGCTGTGTGAAGACCCTATCACTCTTTGGAAGATTGTTCATATGCTTATGGACATTCTTTTCTGCACCACTATTGATTGTTTATGGACTTTTACTGCGTTTTTCATCACTTTTTCACTTTTCAGGTGTTTGTATATTTTGGATGTGGTATTTTAGTGCTGCTGATCACTTTAGTAGTCTTAAGTGATATTTACATTATTTCTTTAAAATGACTCTGTCGTGCAAAATGAGAAAAGTATGGGAGCTGCCACTGCTGACCTCTCCTTTGAAATTGTTATCTTTCTGGCTGTCATGCTAATGTGCTGGCTTCATTCATTTCTGATCTGGAACAAATATAGAGATGAGAAATGCTGACACCTATTTGTAGTACATTTGTTCCAGGTCTGTAACTGTACAATCTCTGTCCTTTAGATCCCCAAAACTGTGAAATGTAAGAGCCCATATAAACAATCTATTGTATTGGTTGGTCCAATCAGGTAGGCCCATGCACTACAAAGTTGTTGGTCGATCAAAAAGAGATTTTACAAATCAGATTTGAATGTGTGTGTGGTCAGCCTAAATGTTGGATCCAGATGTCTCTTTTCCAAGTTTACAATTTTAGTTCTTCTAGTTGTGGCTGATATTAAAAAATATCCAGATTCATTGTATGTAGGTCTGATGTTTGCTTAGATCACAAAGTCTCAGATGTTCGCTTGGTCCCAAACCCAATGACTGCATCACAAGCAAGCAAATCCAAAATTCAGAACACAACATTAACTTTTTATAATAACCTTCATAAATGGTTCCTCCAAAAATAAAACCTATATATGTTTAAGCAGATATGTGTATAGCTTATTGATTAAAAAAATTAAGTCTGACATTCTGCTTTAAGGTGCACTTGTGCACAGTATTTTTACAATAACAGACACCAGCACATTGCTGGCCTGGCAACACTGATGTACGCATGGCACTGGTGATCAGCAGACACTTACAGTGTGAGCAGCAGCTGAAAGTGGAGTCCTCTGGACTGGTGTCCTCTTGTTACTTCTGTTGTCCCATAACACAATCTGGCCGGAATACGTCCCACCAACTACCAGGTTGGGGTGAAACTTTGCAAAAGCTGCAGACATTACAGCAGACTGAAACAAAAAAAAAAAAGAATACGACACATCAAATAAAAACCAATTAAACATCCTTCACCATAAGAGAATTCCAATAAAGTAATACTTTGGTCAACACTGCCAAAGCAAACATTACAATGTTAAAATCAGACTCATAGAAGACCTTATAAGCACCCCCAAAGGCAGGGAGGAAAGCTTTTAGGAAACATGGTTTTATTGGCTGGACTTCCTCCTCTAAATAGACATGAACTGTTTAGATGAAGGATGCAGGATCATTTAGGAATCTGCAACAGTTTGTTAAAAACCTTGCAATGAACATTGATTACCTAGAGGGGATTGCTTTTTTCTCAACAAAAGTGGGTACTCTTTAAGTTAGGCGTAATATCGGTAGACTGACTCCTCAGGGGAAAGATCATTCGAAAAGGGAAGTAATAAAAAAAAAAAAAAAAGAAAAAAGAAAAAAAAAAAAAAAAAGAAGATCATCCAACAAGGACCTTAGCAACTAGGTTAAAAGATGCTAAGACCATAATTAAATCAGATATAGTGAATCAGTTGGAGAAGGCATGAGAGTGTACTTATGGCCCTTGTCATCAGAGTCAGAAATAAACTGGGTAATTTGAGTCAAAGTAGTCCCGCATGATTGTGATAAATAGTTTCAGATGAAAGAGCAGAGGACTCAACTACACTGGACAGAGCAAAGAAGGACTTTGTGGATGGGAGAGACCAACAGCAGAGGACAACATGACTCCAGGCTGCAGACGTTGGCAGCATTGATGACCTGGAAAGCACTCTGCTGCTAACTAAACCAAAACTGAATCTAGAAAGTGTCCCATGTGGAATTCAGTACCTTAAGGTCACTTTCCAGGATGGCCCCACAATGTACTGTTTAGTCCAGCAGGGGCAGAATGTAGTATGGTTTAAAAGCCAGGCTGGTGACAACTGGATGCTGGATAGCTGTAAATCAGAATGGAAACCTCCAGCAGTGGTATACAGAAAAGTAATGATTTAAAAAAAAAAAAAAAGATAAAATTGCTTGATAAAAATCACAGGTTAGTCTATAAAGCAGCAGAGCTAGAGAAAAGACATCCTTCCTCTTAGGACACCAGCAAGAAAGCTAGTAATAGGAGAGATTATACCCTTGGCTGGCCTGCAGTTTTTGTCAGTGTCCGATCCTCCTGTAGACAGCAGTAAATCCTTAAGCTTTAAGACTCACTGTGCCCTCCAATGGACAAAAAGGGATCCCTACGCTTTTAATTCAATTAACTGTCTGAATCAGGGTTCCTCCAGAGGTTGCTAGGGGTTTCTTGAGCAATGAGCAATTTTTGCCTCTCAGATAAGTTCCTACTTACACCAGTTACACCACTCCCTACACCATTGATCTTTTTAGCTATAAGGAGGTCATGTTTACCAATGCCCACAAGGGTAAGGAGCATTCGTCCCAATGACCATCACACTAAATGTATCGTGGTGAGTTGTAGATATAATATTTTTAGCAGGGGTTCGCTGAGACTGGAAAGTTATTTAAAGGGTTTATTTGTATTGAGAAAGTTTAGAAAGGTTGGTCTAGATTACACCAACATGGACCACAGATTATAGTGAAACAGACACATTTGAGGTGCATCCTCCACGCCAAGGGAAATCGAACAGAAGCCTAGTATCCAAGAGTAAACTCTCCTAAAAGGCCACCGTAAAGCATCATTGATTCGTTGGTGGAATTGGAATTCTTAAAGCGGAACTACACTGCATCTGAGCACCACAAACCAAAATCACAATCTAATTCATTTTTAAAATTCAAAGCAAATACCCCCATCCGTCCATGTCTCCATGCTTTATTTTGCTAAGAAATCACTTTGAAAAACTTCCCCTAGCATTTCTGGCCATGGCCATCTTGAGTAAGGGCAGATGATTCATGTAGCAGTTACTTCCTGGAATCCATCTGCCCTTAGCACTAGCATGCAGACAGTAGGGTATGCTTAACTAAGAAAACTGCTCCTCCCCTCCTGAAGACTCCTGGCATGTGTGACATAATTTGCCCAGGCATGGAAACCATGAAATAAAGTGCTGTGAAAAAGTATTTCCTGATTTTTTATTTTTTTGCATATTTCTCACACTTAAATGATTCAGATCATCAAACAAATGTTAATATTACACAAAGATAACCCGATTAAATCCAAGATGAAGTTTTTAAATTACTATTTCATTTATTAAGGGAAAAGGCTGTTCAAACCTGCCTGGCCCTATGTGAAAAAGTAATTGCCCCCTCCCATGCTGAATCATGAATGAACTGTGATTAACCACAATTTTTTGGAAAGCTGAGTAAAATTTTACTTTCCACACCCAGGCCTGATTACTGCCAGACCTGTTAAATCAAGAAATCACATAAATAGAAGCTTTCTGACAAAGTGAAGCATGCTAACAGATCACAAAAAAGCCACACATCATGCCACAATCTAAAAAAATCAAGAACAATTTAGAAAAAAAGTAATGTACATGTATCGGTCTAGGAAGGGTTTCAAAGCCATTTCTATGGCTTTGGAACTTCAGTGAACCACAAGGAGAGCCATTATCCACAAATGGAGACAACTTTGAACAGTGGAGAACCTTCCCAGGAGTGGCTGGCCTACAAAAATTACCCCAAGAGCATAACGACGACTCATCCAGGAGGTCATAAAAGAACCCAGAACAACATCTAAAGAACTGCAGGCCTCACTTGCCTCAGGTAAGATCAGTGTTCATGATTCAACAATAAGAAAGAGACTGGGCAAAATGACATCCATGGGAGAGTTCCAAGGCCAAAGCCACTGCTGATCAAACAAGAAAGGCTCATCTCACATTTACCAAAAAAAATCTTGATTATCCCCAAGACTTTTAGGTAAATATTCTGCGGACTGATGAGACAAAAATCAAACTTTTTGGAAGGTGTGCGTCCCATTACATCTGGCATGAAAAACAAATGCAGCATTTCATAACAAGAACATCATACTAACAGTGGTAGTAGCCTGATGGTTTGGGGCTGCTTTGCAGCTTCAGGACCTGGACGATTTACCATAATTAATGGTAACATGACTTTTGAGCTCTACCAGAAAATCCTAAAGGAGAATGTCCGGCCATCAGTTTGTGACCTCAAGCTCAAGTGCACTTGGGTTATGCAGCAGGACAATGATCCGAAACACAACAGCAAATCCACCTCCAAATGGTTCAAACAAAGCAAAATGTAGGTTTTGGAGTGGCCTAGTCAAAGCCCAGACTTAAATCCAATTGAGATGCTGCATCATGACCTTGCACAGGCAGTTTATGCTGGAAAACCCTCCAATGTGGCTGAATTAAAACAATTCTGCAAAGAAGAGTGGGTCAAAATTTCTCCACAGCAATGTGAACGACTCATTGCCAGTTATCGCAAACGCTTGATTGCAGTTGTTGCCTCCAAGGGTGGCACAACCAGTTATTAGGTTTAGGGGGCAATTACTTTTTCACATAAAGCCAGGTGGGTTTGAACAGCTTTTTTGCCTTAAAAAATGAAACCATCATTTAAAAACTGCATTTTGTATTCACTTTGTGTAATAAATAAATTTGTTTGATGATCTGAATCGTTTAAGTGTGACAAATATGCAAATAAATAAATAAATAAATCAGATAAGGGGTAAATACTTTTTCACAGCATTGCAACTGAAAAAAAAAAGGTACTAACAGCAAGGAAAGTTCTCATGTCCACAGTGATGAGATATCCTTTCTCTAAGCTTTTGTTATAGTCTTAAGGCAGACTGTACAAAGAAATGTAATCTCCCTTCTGTCATCCAGTTCATCTTTCCTCCTTACAATAATATAAGCAATAACAGAAAAAAAAAAATCCTGAAATAATGTATCCTGCAAAAAAAGCAGTGCTGAGCTCCCATGATATCTGGACAGGTGACCAAATCTGGCAGCTTAGGCAGAGCTTCTGATTTGCTGGCTCTGCTTAGACACAAGTCCCCTACACTAAAGAACATGATCAATGTCAAGTAATTTAGTCATGTGACCAGCTACCATAAAAACTATAAATCAAAGTTTTTTGCTTTTATTAATGATTATTATTGAAAGAGACTGGGATGGTGGGAGGGGGTTTAATTTCTGTATCAGTGTATACCTAAAAAGAAGAAATTTTTTAATTAAAAAGTTTGATGATGAAGTATAATTTTTTATCGTGCTGTAGCAATAGCTATTTTTCAGAACAGCTAAAGAAAATGTATGTGCAGGCATAACAAAATCACTTAAAACCTTCACAGAACTCAGTTTTTACTGTAGAAACATTTAAGGGTTTTCTCATATCAGTTTCTGCAAAATTAACATTTGTCAGTTATGACGGCTGTGCCCTGACAGTAATCTGACAGCTCGGGATTACATGCTACATTTAATCCATCACAATAAACTCTGGCAATTTTGACATGAAGAAAATAGAAGTTGCTCACTTGTTGGCAAACACATTTAAAGCTTCTCTCTTTGCTTAAAATTTACAGCACATTCTGAGCATGTGTTTCCACTTAAACAAGTCCGTTTCCATCTCCCCGGGCCACATCCTACTCGTTTAATGGTCCAAAACATGTTGTCTGGCATGAGAAAGCAGCTTAGATGGGGAGGACTTGCATTAATACAAATCAGAAGGGATAGTAGCATGCAGCTTTTCAGTCATTCTTAAACTATATGAATGATGTCAGAAAGGTCCAATAGAGAAAAAGAAAAAAAAAAAGAAAGATTTTCTTTTTTTTTTTTTTTAAATTGATGAAGAGCTCAATCAGCGTATGCTTGCAGATGCATGTGGTTTAAATAGAAGCAATGAAATCATTATGCTAAATACTAGTATTTGGGGGAGTAGGGAAGTATGCATCCAGATAATTAACATAAAGCATTTGCCTTTGTACCTGGCAGTGAAACACATATTCTGGGGTTGTCTTCTTGTATTTCATGTTCCACACGAGTGCCACGCCATCTGGCTCGTGAGGGGCGTCCTCGTTGTTGTTGTAGGATGCTACAAGTAGCTCGGGGTACTGGACAGGTGGAAAACACAAAGGATCACAATTAAAAAAAACATATACACAAGAACTCCACTGGAACTTAAAGATATCAAGTATTTTTTTAAATAAGGAACATAAACTATAAAATAAAACCAGTTAACACTCACCTTCTGTATTAAGCTTTAAAACAGCAATAGATGATGTGCAAAATAACCCGTAACAATTAATCTAAGTTCATCTTTCACTGACTTGAGGACACTAAAACATGAAGGGCTTATGTGCATTACACAACCCATCAGAACGCTTTCTCCTAAGTTATTAAATAAGCAAAACTGCTCAAAATCAACAAAGAGGAGAAAGCCCTCAACGAATGGTGGGAACTAAGAATTTTTGCTATTTTATGCTACTATGACATCCTGAGAAGCAGAAAGGCTGGTTCAAATGTTACAAGCATGTATATATCATAAAAAGGTTTTTTGCAACACGAGTTATGTTGTGTTACTGACACTTGGCATCTGGTCATATGGTACCTTACTTTTGTTTCCAATAAATGCTGATAATACTGAATCAGGTTGATCCCAATGGTGTAATGGCTTTGTTTACTCTGCATGGGCGTTCCCCATGCTATAATAAATGATATTTGGCTTTGGAATAAAAAAAAAAAAGTGTATGGCAAATTCACTCTGAATTAATCTATGCTATTCTAATGCAATACATTCGAAGCAATGCATATATATCCATTGTGTTAACATTGTTAATATTTTCCAGCAAAGAGTTGTTAAACCTGCCAACACTTTTCCATCCTCTGGCTGCTCTTGGTCCTGCCATGGAACACTACCATTCCCTTAAAGCAGAACTCCGTGAAAAAGTTTTTTGTTCTTATGCAGTGGGGCTGTGCTTGCACTGGATTGGTTAACGGCTACACTTACCCAATCCTCTGTAAAACCGCATTTCCCACGTCCATCTGTGAACTGTTCCTGCCGTCCTCGTGTCCAGAGCACGTCCATGGGCAGGATGACGTCAGGATCAGTCCATTCACAAGTTTGCTAGCTTGGGGGGGGGGGCAAGAGCAGCAGGGGCTAATCTTGCCCTCAGAAGATCGGTGGATTAGGAAAGTATATCTCCACTCCACTAAAATTTTTGCCCGGAATCTTTTTTTAAATAAATTCCCGAGTTCTATCACATCTGAGGTCACCTCAGTACTTCAACTCATCTCTTAACTGAGCACAGATTAAACTGGTTCTAAAAACTCAAGGTTTATTACCTTAATGCACTCTATGCATTAAAGTACAAAAGCTTCTTGGTGCAGCTCCCCCTTATACTTACCATGTGCACGAGAGCAGCGGCTCTCCCAGGTCTCTATCTCCTCACAGGCTCACACAGCAGGGGAAATTATTGACTCCTGATGCTGTCAAATACAGCCAGTGAGCCAATGAGGAGAGAGCGGAGACGGGGCCGAGCCACGCTGTTTGTGTAAACGGAGACATAGAGTGCGGCACGGAAGTGAGCCTGCTCGAGTGCCAACATAGAAAGCGGCTTGCTATTGGGGGCACTCGAAAGGGGAGAGGAACCAGGACCACTGGCAGGGGACCCAAAAAAAAGAAAAAGGGGGATCATGGGTAAGAAGAACATGTTTGTTATTTAAACTAAAAAAAAAAAAAAATCTTTCCTTTGGAATCATTTTAAAGAAGTTTTTACCAAAAACACTTTTTTTTTTTCACGTGTCCATCGAATGGAGAAGGGAAAACACATGTTATTTCTGTTACTGTTTGTGTCCCTAATGGGGAGATTCAGAGACAGTTTTGGCTCCTCCTCACTAGTTTATAAATCCAAAATGAATTTGCACTCCAATCGCTGGCCACTGATTGTGATTTTGACTTGTTGTGTAGTACTTCAGCATAGACACAGATTTCAGATAGTTGGACTGGCCAATTAGAAAAAAAGTTGGCTGTGTATAATATTTAACTGTGTGATTTATTTAAAGAAGTCTGGGCAGTTACATAGAAGCTGCCATTGCTGAAATGAATTTGAAGATGTAGCTATAGGGCTGTCATTTTTACTTTTCTACCCTTCTTGAAGAGCCACTGACCTAGAATATCACAAGACAGGACACCTCACCTGCATCTTTGTTCAAGGTCAGCGGCTCACAAAGCAGCAAAGCAAGGATAAGAATTACAGCCATGCCGTATGCACCTTCAAAATCACAACAGCAATTATTCAGTCCTGACAGGCTTCCTTTAAGGAATAAGCCAAGACGTGTTTTTATATATTTACATAGATTTCATCGTTAAATGAAAGGTCATCATGCTCCATTGCCACTGTTTTATGTCTCTGTTAAGTTAATAAATCCTAGCTGCGTTGTGCTTTATTAGCATTTAACAAGTAACATAAATCCTAAAAGCACTACTGTAATGGATTTCCTTCTGTTGAAAAAAATTGACCTATACAATGACCCATAAAATGGCTCACAATTTTCATCTTCATTTGAAATGATCTGGAGGTGACAGGAGTTCATGGGAGGTTCCAATACTAACCAGCCCTCAGAGCCTTTTCCCCCCCAAGTTGTATGACTCTTAGCATATGAAATCTTTATTAAAAAGGTCCAAGATTCCCCCATATATCTCTACATTCTTCACGAAGGTTCGTGGTCGTGAGCGGAACATTTCTCAGATTTTCTTTTTATTTATTTTTTTTTCTTCTTTTTTTCTTTTCATTTCCCGCATAGAAGTGGGAGCGTGGGGTTGACATCCGTACCGTCTTTCCAATCTCCATCAGTGGGATCCACACCTCATTTGAACATAATGGTGACTGACTTAAATATACTAATACATTTTTGATATGATACGCCTATGTTTCTAGGTGAAAGTCACTATTGTATCTATGTACTGTGTTGAATACTACTTGTATATATAGGTTTTTAACACCAATAAAAAGATTTCTAAAAAGAAAAAAAAAAGGTCCAAGATTCCCAATAGGGTGAATGAGGACAGCGAAAATAAATAAAATCTACTAATACAAATGAACTCAACATCTTCATTGTATAATTCTAGGCAGAAGTCACTTCTTTCCAAGTCTTCTGGCGAGTCCTGTAAAGTCACAGGTTCAACCACGAGCCCATCCTACTCCATTACTTTATCTATGCTGATGGTAGGATGGTATTGTGCACAGACAGGACTTGCCTGTTCCTGCACTCTTGCTGGTCTTTATACTGGTCATTTCTGATTGGTGTTTGTTATGGAAAGGCAAGAATTTGTAGACATGACTATTTGTTACTGGACATGTTCCAATATGTTATGCCTGCCTGTACTGATGTAACATCTATCCTTACCGCCTGACTTGGTTGCGGACCGCTATTTTGTACATTTTGTACCCGAATTTGTTCTTTAAAAACGTATTAAACATTGATTAAACTAGAGAAAAAAAAAATCTTCTGGCTAGTCCTGTAAAGTCAGTGGGCAGTCCTTACAGCTGCAGAGAATGGCACTTATTTAATGACACATGAATGACACTGCTGTGGTGAAGCACCTCCACCATCAAGAAGTAGGCCCATGGTAGCTGGGGCTCCGAGGAAGTGGGTTGAATGACATTAGCTGTTTTTCTATAAGAGGCAACTTTCTGTAGAGGACAGCGATGGATTAAAAGGTATTTTTCCTCTTTTTATTAATGGGCTATTCATATTTTTTTAATGTGAGTTCTCCTTGAAATTTAACCTACGCTATATATTTCTCTATTTATAAATAGCATTCATAGACATAAGTGCTCTGAGAAACTATTTAAAAAACCCTCTATTTTCATTAAATTTCTGCAAATAAAGCATCAATATATGAAACCACCATGCTCGCAATTAACATGTAGCCAAAATGCTCTCCACACCATTTTATTAAATAAAAGTTCATTGTTTTTGTAACTTCCCAAAATCTTTCATAACATCAGAAAGTCTTATTCTCAGTACCTGAGAGGACCAATCCAGGCAGCTAACAACACGATGCTTTGACCAACGCTCATCAAAAAACTGTCTGTTCAGAGACAACTTTGCACCTGCTTGTATTTCTCTGTAAAAATAAATAGCTTGATTAGAAAAGCAAATTATTTTAAATGAGTAGTAAATTGAAGTAATGTAAAATAATAATTACCCTTCTTTTTCTTCTAGATCTCTGCCACTGTAATCAAAGAAAATGTTGATTTGTTCAGAAAGGGCACGCTCCACAATTCTTGTGCTGTGGTCAAAGAAACTGATGAACTCCTCAGTGTGAACGATTTGTTGTTTCTCCTCTTCTGTGAGCTCGTGTGGTGGGGCTGGAAGATCATTACAAACCTGGGTAACTAGGATAACATGTTACCAGCATGTGACAGAAATCCACTACCACAGCCTACATACAGATTGTCATAATCACATGAACAGCACTCAGATCAAGATCCCACAGAAAGTTCACAACAGAAGTTGGTGGACAGCTTCAAGTAGAGCTCAAGAGAGCACAATTCTGCCAATAAACTGGCACGTCATCAGCAATGCTTCGCTGTAGAGTGCACTGAAAGACCAAAAACCTTGTGCAAGCATCAACCAGCTTTATTTTTCATAGGCTTTGACCAACCGATTTATGCTCCTCACTACTGGTCCAGTCAGGCTGCCCCACGATAGTAAAGGGTAAACCATAAGATGTGGGAGGCTGCCCTGTCATAGTGATGGGTCAACCATAAGGTGTGGGAGGCGAGATGGAGCAGACCAGAGCCCGTGACCATAAGGTGTGAGAGGCTGCCCTGTCATAGTGATGGGTCAACCGTAGGTTTAGGAGGCAGGAGGGAACAGACCAGAGCCCATGACCACAGCAGCCGTATAATTGTGATCTGTAAATGTTAAAAGACCCGTGCCCTAGAGGAAAGTCGATCTTATGTGTAATGGAAATATCATCCTAATAACTCTATGGCGATCAACAGTACACTTTAAAAAAGGACTTCTAGCAAAGCAAAAAAATATCTTTTGCTAATACAAATGTGTTATAAATCATTAATCATGGTCACATAGTTAGTCTGGTTGAAAAAAAAAAAAAACACAAGTCCATCTAGTTCAGGGGTCCTCAAACTACGGCCTGCGGGCGGCATACGGCCCGCCAGGCTGATTTACCCAGCCTGCAGACTGCCCCGTCCATGAGATTGCAGCACTCCACCTCCCCTCTGCTACCTTAATCACACAAGATGAGAAACATGACAGGTCTGGACAATGGGGCTGGACTTTTGGAGTTAAGCGGGTGATTGGTTACTGGGCAGCGGGGCGGTCCCAGCAATCAATCACCTGCCTTTCACTTGAAAAGTCCTGGCCTTTGTCCGGACCTGTCATGCTTTGCGTCTTGTGTGAATAAGGTAGGGGAGAAGGAGTGCTGTGATCTCATGGAAGAGGCAATGTAATACCGCTGGAGGGCTCTGTGATGGGGGGAATCTTTGATGGGTGGATCTATGATTGGAGAGCTTTGTTAATGGGGGGGGGGGAGAGGTTGTGATGGGGGGGAGAGTCTTAAAGGCAGGGGGGGGGGGGGGGGGAGTCCATGAAGGGGGGGGTTGTGAAGGGGGGGTCTGTGATGGGGGGGGAAGCGAGTCTGTGATGGGGGGGAAGGAAGTCTCTGATGGGGGGGAAGAAAGTCTGTGATGGGGGGGGAAGAAAGTCTGTGATGGGGGGGGAAGAAAGTCTGTGATGGGGGGGGAAGAAAGTCTGTGATGGGGGGGGGAAGAAAGTCTGTGATGGGGGGGGAAGAAAGTCTGTGATGGGGGGGGGAAGAAAGCCTGTGATGGGGGGGGGGGTCTGTGATGGGGGGAGAGAGTCTGTGATGGGGGGGAGAGAGTCTGTGATGGGGGGGAGAGAGTCTGTGATGGGGGGGAGAGAGTCTGTGATGGGGGGGAGAGAGTCTGTGATGGGGGGGAGAGAGTCTGTGATGGGGGGGAGAGAGTCTGTGATGGGGGGGAGAGAGTCTGTGATGGGGGGGAGAGAGTCTGTGATGGGGGGGAGAGAGTCTGTGATGGGGGGGAGAGAGTCTGTGATGGGGGGGAGAGAGTCTGTGATGGGGGGGAGAGAGTCTGTGATGGGGGGAGAGAGTCTGTGATGGGGGGAGAGAGTCTGTGATGGGGGAGAGAGTCTGTGATGGGGGGAGAGAGTCTGTGATGGGGGGGAGAGAGTCTGTGATGGGGGGAGAGAGTCTGTGATGGGGGGGGAGAGAGTCTGTGATGGGGGGGAGAGAGTCTGTGATGGGGGGGGAGAGTCTGTGATGGGGGGGAGAGAGTCTGTGATGGGGGGGAGAGAGTCTGTGATGGGGGGGGAGAGAGTCTGTGATGGGGGGGAGAGAGTCTGTGATGGGAGGGAGAGAGTCTGTGATGGGGGGAGAGAGTCTGTGATGGGGGAGAGAGTCTGTGATGGGGGGGGAGAGTCTGTGATGGGGGGTAGAGAATCTGATCAGGGGAGAGAGAGTCTGTGATGGGGGGAGAGAGCAAAGGATGGGGGCATCACAGACAGTGCCCCCCGTCCTTTGCACTGTCACACTAAGACAGGAAGAGGGCAGGGCAGCAATGTATGCCAACCAGGGCTAAATTTCTTTTGCATAGTGGTTAACTTGTTCCTGCACCTTCACTTTCCAAGGTTGAGGTGTGTCCTACATTGGGCAGTATTGCTGTAAGTGTAGTCTACAATGAGTTCCAGAACCTGGCAATTGAGCACAACTGGGGTGCCTGCTCAGCAGAACTACAAGTGCTTTTGGAGATAGTACAGTCCAAATATATTTACACATCAACAGCTTAGCTGTTTGCCAGAAATTCAACCTCTTCTTTACAATTCCTTTTTTTTCACTTCCTAGCACACTAGCAAACAATTCAAGAGAAATAATTGTAGCGTCAGTCTAAAGTGTTCATACAAAGGAACAATATAACGTGGAGGCTCCTAATGGAAACAAGGATTTGCTGCATAAGAAGAGAAAGCATTTAAAAAAGCATGCGATGGCCATTATGTCTGTTCCTTTCTGTATTCTCTTTTTTATGGCATATCACTTCTCAATAGGAAACAAGCTTGCAAATAAAAAATATTCTGCCCTCTGGTACTTAATACTGCAGTCTTAGCCACTACACAGTAATGATACTATACTAAGAAAAAAAGATGCAGAACGGATACAGCTTGACATTCCATTTTGTCCTTTACATAGATAACCATGAACAGAAAAGAAATCACAACACACGACAAATGGCTGTACCTTCACTGTTTTCTTCTTTCTTGGTGGGTTTGTTCTCTTCAAGAATAGGTGCGGGCTTTGGAGTTACAGTTTCCTCTTCATCTTCATCACCTGTTAAAAAAAAATAAAATAGAAAACACTAAATATCATTTTCATTTAAAATGACATGGCTGACCTTAAAAGAACCAAAATGTGTGTCCTTTTCTTATTATTAGGTTAAGAAGTTTAACTTGGGATTTCAATAATGCAAAATATGAATTGTTCATGATCATCTCTAAATGGTAACCTATGTAAACATATATAATATTCAATATATAATATTCATGAGGCAGACAAATCTTAGAAACTGGAGGAGCATTGTAGAACAATTTAAAAAGAGGTCTATGACAGGGAGTAGTACTAAGCAGAGGGTGTACCACATCCCAAAAATCCAAAAGACCAAAACATTCCCCTAGAGCGGGACTTTTGAGGCACTACCATCAATGATGCAATGTAAGTAAAAAATATATAATTTTATAACAAAATTCAAAAGTACAACAAAAAATATATACAAAAATACAAATCAAACACAAACAATATATACAATGGGATACATCAAAAAGCAAGGACATGTAATTTGGACACAACTGCATCACATTGAGAGGAAAACCAAAAGTGGAAATGTAATAAGTCTCACTGAACCGACGCGTTTTGGGGAATCCATCAGGGTTCATTAAGTGAGAGTTACCATTTCCAAAATACATGTGCTATAGAAGTATCCAAGGCATAAAATCAGCTTCACAACGGTCTCCCAGGCCATGTGCATACAAAGAGAGCCAGATCGCGGACCATGTAGAGTAAAATTGTAATGACTGGTGCATATAATGCAATCCCAATGGGTGCTGAAAACTGCCGTGCCTAAAATATGGCGCGGCGTTTGTGCGCGGGCTGGGGTCCAAAAATTAACCGGACCTGTAAGCTAGATCCAAACGGGGGAGACCTACAGGTTGTGATGTAGGGGGAAGGAGGAGGACTTGGGGCCCGGGCTGACAACCATAAAGCTGTATAATCAGTCCAACAGCATAGTATCAACGAGGCATCCTCCTCCGATCACAGAGCACAATTTGGACTATTGCACACTGCAGCTTGAAAAAGCTCAGTACAGCTTATTTTTTTTACTAAGCTCAAATACAGCCCATTAATTGTAATGTGCCTATGCACACAGGCGCATAAACAAGCAGAAGAAAAAAATGTAAAAAAATAAAAATAAATAAATCATCATTTTTGGTCAGAAATTTACGCCTCATGCGTGTAAATGCGCATGTTTGCGCACATTTGCGTGCAATCCCACACATTTGTGCACAAATATTGTTTAACATATTGTAAACACGGGAATAAGTTTGCGCGCATAATGTGCAAAAGCATATGCGCGATAATTTGAGCGAATACATACAAGAAAAGACGGCTGAAAAAAATAGATGCTCAAACAGGAGTATTGTGTGCAAGAGGCCTTTGCGTCCTAAAACGAAGAGAGGGGCATCAGATAATGACTTGGAATTTTCTCAGATTGGCTGTTGTTGAAGGACTGTTGTAAGGACTTTAGTTCAACCTCTATGGCCCTGCTCCAGAAGTGGATCCTCAGCATACTTGGGATATGGGAGATTTTTCCCTTCTTTCTTTTCAATACAGGCTAAGCGATCCAGCTATGAACAAACTATTTTATTGCAAACAAAATTGTCCACCTATTTACCCATAATTTTTTAACATTGTTTTCCATCTTATTATTCTCCCATTTTGAAGCTATTCTCTTGTTACAATGTTGGCATGCAGCAATTTTTGAAAATTCTACTTAAACATTAAAAACTTACCACTTATACTATATTACTAAGAGGGTGGTAATGTTCTCTTTTTGATGTCTGACATAGGTTCCTTGTCTGGGATCCACGACTATTAGTACAGAATGTGCATTTCCAGTCTTTATTCATAATCATAAAGAATAGGTCCACCTTTTGTAACATGTTACACCCATATTCAGGGTGTAACAAATGTACCTGCCACCCACCCCTGATCCTCCGAGTGTGTGAGATCCCACCCCCCCCCTCCGCCCCCCCAGCTGACACAATCTAATCTCCGCCTGCATCATTCACTCACAGTGTTCTGTGAATGGATTACAACTACCGATAGCCTTTGCGGCTGTCGGCTTGAGGTTTTCAATGAACTACCAGGGTGCTTTTGAGCGCTGTAGTAGTTAACTGATTAGAGTGAAACTGTTATGCCCCGTACACACGGTCGGACATTGATCGGACATTCCGACAACAAAATCCTAGGATTTTTTCTGAAGGATGTTGGCTCAAACTTGTCTTGCATACACACGGTCACACAAAGTTGTCGTAAAATCCGATAATTCTGAACCCGGTGACGTAAAACACGTACGTCGGGACTATAAACGGGGCAGTAGCCAATAGCTTTCATCTCTTTATTTATTCTGAGCATGCGTGGCACTTTGTGCTTCGGATTTACACACGATCGGAAATTCCGACCACGGATTTTGTTGTCGGAAAATTTTATAGCCTCAAACTTTGTGTGTCTAGAACCTTTCATTCTTTACAGAATGAGCCCCCCCCCCCCCCACTGCAGTCAACATTGCCTATGCAGCAATCCACCCATGTACAAGTATGCGTTTTGATGTATTAATTGTAAAAAAAAAAAAAATAGATAAAAAAAAAGTTATTGAAGTCCATTGCCCTTTTAAGCTTTATCCTGTCGCTCAGTTATCAAATATGTGATTTCTACCTTGTATATAAAATTTTCCTTTTTTTTTCTAAATCTTGCTGAAAAAAATGAATGAATTGTCTCTTATGCCAAAAAAAATAAAAAATAAAAATAGGACCTTACATCTGGAATGAAATTGGACATGCCACCATAATAGACAAATACTTATAATCAGGCATACACAGATACTTGAGCATATAGACACTATACCCACATGAAACCCCTAAAGCAGGATGCTCAATAATATTTGTTGATTGTGGTTGGGAAGGAAGTGAGGCCCATTGAAGATCAGACGCTGTATGGAAGAAGGAAAAAAAAAACAAACAGAAGAATTGTGTGCAAACGTTGGCTCCATTGTATTGTGGGCAGAAAATAAATTGCTGGTATGATAAAGAACGCATACATCTAAGGCACTTGTTAAAAAGGTGACAAAAGTGAATGCACAACAACCACTACATTGTGGTATATATAAATACACAGGATGATTGCCAAGCATCCTTGTAACTACAATGTAAATATATTCAGCAGATTGAAATATTACATGGAGGGAAAAAAAATATGTTTTCTTGCCAGTTCTAATCAGTGAAAACAGCTGCACAAATGTTGCGGCAATCAAAAGACAATGGGGCTACTCAAGAAGTTTTAAATAAGAATGAGGGGCTCGACGAGGAAACGAGCAGTCATGGGAGGGCTTCCTAATAAGAGCAGTGAATACTTGATCAAAGAAATGATCTCAGCGTTTTTGCACATGTGGCATGAATACGAAAAACGCGGGTTTGCGGTGATCAGTAAACACGCTGAAATATTCATGACTGATGAGACGAGGCTGAGCTATCTCTTAAATTTCCAAACTTAAAATAAATAAATAAAAAAGTGAAATTGTTGAGATACTTTTAAATCATCTGCATGTTTTCCCTATCTGGCTTTTCATTCTCTTAAAGTTTGAGTCTGGACAAAATAAAAATAAAAACCCCATTTAGTACATCTCTGCAATACCCACAGTTCCCAATGTTTTTCTCTTAAAAAACAAAAAAAAAAACAAAAACAAAAAACGCTGCAGGTCCAGAAAAATCCTTCCAGAAATCAAGTGAGGAATAACGCACACAGGACACTAAAAAACACCAGCGTTGCTGCCAGGAAAAAGCTGCGCTAAAAAACACGTTTTTGAATAGAGTTTATGGGCAGTTTTTGGCTTTTTTTTCAGTAAAAACGCCCCCTATAATGTAAAAACACCTAAAAATGCCAAACGCGGCTAACAGCTTGTTACAGCGTTTGGACGAGTTTAGGGGCGTTTTTTTTTGTTTTTACAGCTCCACATTCTCTGCTTCTGGACGCACAGGCTGTTTTTTTCCTACCGCCCCTAAACACTTACCGTATATACTCGAGTATAAGTCGTTCCGAGTATAAATCGAGGCCCTAATTTACCACAAAAAAAAAAATGGGAAAAACTTATTGACCCGAGTATAAGACGAGGGTGAGAAATGCACAGCTATTGTAAGTGGAAAAGAGGGTCAACAATGTCCATTTGCAGCATCACTGTGCCCATTTGCATGCCTCACTGTGCCCATTTGCAGCCATAGGTCCCCTGAACTTCAAACTCAGTAGTTAAGGGTTCCTAGATGCCCCCTAGCTGCAGCCAAAATTTGGGGTCTCTGAACCCAAAGGGTCCTGAAATGACATTGCTGCAGATGGACACAGTTGACCGAATTTGGGGCCCCGTATCTCGGGGCCACTTAGTGCTAAGAACCCCAAATTTGGTGTGCAAACCCAGTGGAACTAGCACCATAACATTTCCAAAGCTGGGGTTTCTAGCACCAAGTGGCCCTGAGATACAGGGCCCCAAAAATCAGTTCAGAAAATGTCAAGCACTTTTCTGCAGCAGAGAATGACATTCTCTGAACCAGATTTGGGGCCCCGTGTCTCAGGGCCACTTGGTGCTAGGAACCCCAGCTTTGGAAATTTTATGGTGCTAGTTCCACTGGGTTTGCACACCAAATTTGGGGTTCTTAGCACTAAGTGGCCCCGAGATACGGGGCCCCAAATTCGGTCAACTGTGTCCATCTGCAGCAATGTCATTTCGGGACCCTTTGGGTTCAGAGACCCCAAATTTTGGCTGCAGCTAGGGGTCATCTAGGAACCCTTAACTACTGAGTTTGAAGTTCAGGGGACCTATGGCTGCAAATGGGCACAGTGAGGCATGCAAATGGGCACAGTGATGCTGCAAATGGATATGTTATGGTACCAGTTCCACTGGGTTTGCACACCAAATTTAGGGGTCCTAGCACCAAGTGGCCCTGAGATATGGGGCCCCAAATTCGGTTCAGAAAATGTCAAGCACTTTTCTGCAGCAGAGAATGACATTTACCGAACCGATTTTGGGGCCCCGTATCTCAGGGCCACTTAGTGCTAGCAACTTCAGCTTTGGATATGTTGTGGTACACCAAATTTGGGGTTCCTAGCACCAAGTGGCCCTGAGATACCGGGCCCCAAAGTCGGTTCAGAAAATGAATTTTTTTGCTGCAGAAAAGTGCTTGACTCGAGTATAAGTCGAGGGGAGTACTTTCAGCACAAAAAAATGTGCTGAAAAATTCGACTTATATATACTCGAGTATATACGTTACGTCTCCAAACGCCTCTGACAGTTTATGTGTGCACGGAAAATTTGTATTTTTTGGTTTTGAGGCTTGTCTCAGAACCATACGGCCCCCTCCTGTTTGACGATGTCTCCGATTGCTAGCGAACTGCTAAAGGAGAAACCTGTGCATACACATGCCTGGCCAGGGCTGTGTGCATCCACTGAAAAGTCACAGCGCCCGCAAAGCCAAACCCTGGCTCCCTCCTCCTGACAGACAGTTGCTGCCACCACGGCATAAGCACTTGTAGTTTAAATGAACTGCGAGCGCGCTGATCACACTGCTGGATCTGAAAGCCCGTACAGAGGATGTATGGACAACAGAGCTATAGGCAGCGAGTGCAGGAGGCTGATGCTGCACCTGCGATCTACTGATCGGGGGTGCAATATTTTGTAAGCTCCAGTCGTAAAAAAAAATAATAATTGCACATTTTTTAACCTATAAAATATGTTAATTTAATATTTTTTAAACTTCGCCTTTAAAAATGTACACCCAGGAGAGGGCCGTGCTTTGACTCCATGAGATGTGTGCATCCGTGTGCAGGTAGTCCCATCCATGTAAATTGGGATATGTTAGCTGTACAGACATTTGCTGCTCCTAATCTGACATCCGTGTGGACACCTATGTACACTGGCTCCTGCGTTATGCTTTTCTAAATGCAGGAGAACTTACCTGGGAAGTATAAACAACTTAAATGCCCCTGCTTTAACTGCTTGCCGCCCAACCACAGTACATTTACTACGGCAGAGAGGCATGAGCAGGCTGGATCAGGTACTTCTAATTCTGTGGTATGCTTCTAACCTGCACTGTCACTAGCTACAGCAGGATTTTGTCAACAGGTCCCTGCCAATGATTTACAGCAGAGACCCGCTGGTCAGCTGTAGTCAATGACAGCACAGAGTCTTGTGTTTACAAACACACAGGGCTCTGTACACAGAACAGCGATCAATTCATGAAGAAATTTGTTTTTTTATGGATATGTTTTATTACAGAAAGTAGAATATATCTTTAGTTTTCAAAATCCTGTCTTTTTTTTTGTTTATATAATAAAAAACCCCCGAATGGTGATAAATTACCACCAAAAGAAAGCTCTATTTGTGTAAAATTTAATTTGCATAGTGTTGCATGACTGAGCAATTACCATTAAGGCTCCTTTCACACTGAGGCGCTTTGCAGGCGCTAAAGTGCTAAAAATAGCGCCTGCAAAGCGCCCCGAAAGAGCTGCTCAATGCACTCCAGTGTGAAAGCCCCGAGGGGTGCGTTTGCAGGACGGTCATAAAAGTCCTGCAAGCCGCATCTTTGGAGCGCATTAGGAGCAGTGTAATTACCGCTCCTAAAGCGCCCCTTCCCACTGAAAACAATGGGGCAGCGCTGCAAACCCGCCCGCAAAGCGCTTCTGAAGCGGCGCTTTGCGGGCCGTTTTAACCCTTTTTCGGCCGCTAGCACGGTAAAGCGGCGCTATATTTAGCGCCGCTGTACCGCCGGCGCCCACACGCCTCAGTGTGAAAGTAGCCTTAAAGTAGCGCAGTGCTGAATAGCAAAAAACCTCAGCTCTGGAAGGTTTTACCCCCTTCATGACTAGGTTATTTTTTGCTAATTAGCACTGCGCTACTTTAACTGGCAATTGCGCAATCATGCAACACTGTACCCAAACTAACTTTTTATCATTTCTTCACACAAATAGTTTTGTTTTGGTGGTAGTTGATCACCACTGGGTTTTCTATTTTTTATTAAATAAATGAAAAAAGATGGAATATTTTGGGAAAAAATATATTTGTTATTTTGCGCTATAAACATATCAAATAAAAAAAATAATAAAAAAATCTAATTTCTTTATAAATTTAGGCCCAATTGTATTCTGCTACATGTTCTTGAGAACAAAAATCCCAATAAGTGTACAGTGAATTTGCTTGCAATAAAGTTAGTGTCTACAAACTATGATATAGATATATATACATGATCCTCTGTAAGTATGATGTATTCCCATATCCCCAGGGATTGTATGGGCAAGGAAGATAAGCCAGAATGACAAGGAGTAATATTGTAAAAAAAAATGTAAATTTATTGAATATACATATATATTAAAAATGCACAAGTACTGTAGGTACACCTAAAAACAATGCATTTAAACATGGTCGAATAGAACAGCAACTGACTGTGATATTGTCAGATTACCAACTTACACTGGGTGGGAACTGACTAACATCTCAGGCAAAGGGTTAACTCTGTGACTAACAATGTGTAATGTGTGCAATATGTGCTGCTTTTTACTAATATCAAGCAGGGATAAGAAACAGAAAGATCATTCCCTCTGTACACAGCCCTGTGTTGATTGTCAACACGCGGCTCTGGGCTGTGATTGGACACAGCCGATCAGCAGGTCCTGGCCATGAATCACTGGCGGGTACCTGCTGAAAGACTCCTGTGGTGTACAATCACAGCGTATGTCAACAGGGGGGCGCACATGCCCTAAACCCAGTAGCAGGCAGCGATGTACTAGTATATTGCAGGGCAGCAATCCACAAGTACTGTATTCACCGCGTATAAGGGCGGGGCAGAGTTTGGGCGGCCCTCCCCGGGTACCACCCATTGGGAGGATGTCAGGCCGGCCACCCTGCCAGCATACTTTAAAGTTCAGAAAACATCACTGCCAGCCCTTTGTCATATACCGCTCCTCCTGTGTCACTCTCAATGTAAAACTAAGTCTCTAAATCCCTCAATTAACGCCGCTCTCCTTTTCGAGTGTAGCTTTTGATTGGAGGAGAGCGGTGGTGTGACCGTCAATGAAAGAGAGGAGAGCAGTCACATGACCGGGTCCACGAGAGAGAGCGGCATTAATGGAAGCATTTAGAGGCTTTTATTTACAATGAGAGTGACACAGGAGGAGCGGTGTATGATAAGGGGCTGGCAGTGATTTTTTCCCAATTATTGAGTGTGCTGGCAGTGCTGTCCCAGGATACTGGGGACCTCCTGGGAGTGCAGGGGGGGTTTATAATTAAAGGGGTCTGTAGATTATGCAGGGGGCTGTGTGTTCTGCAGGGGGACTGTGTACTATGTGGGGGGTCTGTGTACTATGCAGGGGGCTGTGTGTTCTGCAGGGGGACTGTGTACTATGCAGGGGGCTGTGGAAAGTTTTTTCCCTTAAACTTCCCTCTTAAAGTTAAGGTGCATGTTATGTGTCGATAAATACGATAGTTAAGAAACAGGTTTGGATGCGTTTAGTCTCGTTTACATCCACTCAGCTGTGTTCAACTCCACAAAACTGGACTGTGAATGCAAATTCTTCTTGATTTGGTAAATGCAATTTAAATGTTGAGCTTGTAAATGCTTCTGAATGTCTTTGCCGCCACTCCAAAAACATATACCACCAGCCGCCACTGTGTGAACATTTGAATACAGATACACTTATAAGCGTAAGTCCGTCTTTGCTATCAATTCAGTTAGTTTGAACCAAGCTGACCCAAACAAACTATTTCCTTTACATGCAGCTGCTGTTAGCGTTGTATAAACTGTATGAAGCATCAGCTATAAACTGTATACAACGCTGTGTTCTGGCAGTGGTACGGGACTTCCTGTCCGCTTCTGGAACAAAATCAAGTGGCAATGAGCGTTGCTCAGTCATTCACCGGAAGCCTTGAATTTTATCAATGTATACAAGACATCCTCTGATTGGTTGAGTTGCAGAGTTGGGCAAGTAACGTCACATTCTCCACCTCAGCCAATCAGAGGAAGCCTTATATAAAAGAGCAGCGCTCAGTCCAACGTTACCTGAAGAGCTCCTAAAAATATACAGCTAACCATAATAGAATTAGTGGGCAGGAAGCAAGCCAACATCATTATAACACCTTCATATTAACCGTAACCTTGTGAGCTACTACATAATGATTGTCAAAACGTTTCTATTTACATAAACCAGCTTGTAATTTGTATATTGAGTGGCCCTTTAAAAGTTCAGTCGGGGCATGTCCTGGCAATGGAGGAGTGAGGACGTGCGTCTCTGCAGCTCCGTCCCACCGCCGCACTGTATCACCGCTAAACAAGAAATACTCACATCGGCCGACTTCGAACATGTCCCAGAGACACCAGCATCCTCACAGCCACCGCGGAACGACCGATCCAAGCCAAGCAGGGACAGCAGGATTCTTTCTTCCCAGGGACTCGAGGGCAGAACCGCGAGGCTTCAAAAATGGCGCCGGCTGAGAAGGCCCAGAAATCTACTAAGGCATCACAGAGAAGATATAGCGCAACTCAAAGCTGACACCTCACATCTTGGAGGCAGAATGGAATCCCTGGAGCACAGATTTGCGGAAACCCTCCCTGTTATCTCCATGCTGCAGGACAAGTGCATTGCACAAGACCATCAGATTGAAGCCCTGCTCTGTCAATTAGACGACATGGAGAATCGCAGCCGCAGGGCCAACATCGGGATTAGAGGCTTGCCTGAAGCGACAGGTGCTACGGACATTGTTCCTACCCTGGAGGGCATCTTTAAGGAGATACTAGCCCTG
Source organism: Lithobates clamitans (assembly GCA_037952925.1). Lineage (NCBI taxonomy): Eukaryota > Metazoa > Chordata > Amphibia > Anura > Ranidae > Lithobates > Lithobates clamitans. The sequence goes on from JBBGZY010000827.1 coordinate 2,067,983, forward strand.
CCAGCTACCGCTACCATTGAGATAGATCGGGCACACAGGGCTCTTAAGCCCCCATCCCAAGATGTGAATAACCCCAGAGACATCATATGTAAGTTACATAAATACACGCTAAAGGATCGCATTAAGCAGAAAATGCCTGGCAAGCCCTATTTTGATTACGATGGTGCGCAGCTATCATTCTATCAGGACATTTCCAGGTGCACTCTTATGCAGCGCAGAGCACTCCGCCCACTTCAGGTAGCCATTCAAGACGCAGGCTTGCCGTACCGCTGGGGTTTTCCTTCTTCCTCCAAGTCACCAAAGATGGCAAAACCGTGACCCTATGCAACAAAGACGACCTACCTAATTTCTTGTCCTCCCTCGGACTAGACCCTGTGGACTTCCCGGACTGGCGGGAACATCAGACTTCCCAACCACAAGGCTCCCACCACCCCAGCCGTGGATACCAGCCAGGCGCAGAAATCGCAGAAGGGACCGTAGACACCATCCCTTTGATGCCTCGTCAGGTCCAGCTCCCACGAGAGACTGATGGTATATTCCAGCCGGTTCCGCTGTACTGGTCTTACCTTTTTCCTGAGAGGAACTTTCATACTTACCGTACCTGAATTTCCCAGTGATGCCGGAGATGAACCTTACCCAATACCACCTGCTCTACCTAAAATTCCAGACTATCGTCTTGTTTACATGACTGGCAGAGCAGGATTGGGACCCGCACACATTAGTTGCAGTCTAACTAACTGCACTATACCTGACTGAGCCCACTCTATCTGGAAACTTCTACGGGTGAATAACCCTACATTTCCCTCCTTTGCCGCACATTGTTAGATGTGGTGGACGGGAGTGGAGGCCCCCCCCCCCCTTGCTGGCCCACGTACCCCACATAGACCACCTTTTTTTTTTGGGGTAACTATTGGGATCTGGGTCGGTGTTCGGGTCCCCCCTCCCCCTTCTAGGGGACGGGGTTCCAAACGCAACCCTTAGAGGACTCACATGTTGAGACATCTTCAGCCATTTTGTTATGTCTTTAATACTTGCCTTATATGTCTTCGTTTTTCTTCCCCACTCCTCTCCTCCCCTTCTCTCCCTTTCCCAGGAGTGATCTTCTACATCATCTTCCCCGCCGGGCACACCATCTACCTTGCCAACCTGAACATCCTCAGACCTATACATGGCTGCTCTACAGGTAAGCTCATATAACGTTAGAGGCCTCTGCTCCCCACACAAGCATAACAAACTATGGGGGGAACTAAAGCAGTTAAAGACACAGGTGGTCTTCCTACAGGAGACCCATTTCACACCCCAGTCGCTTCCCAAACGACCCACTCATATTTTTAATCAGTGGTTCCTCAGCACCTCCGCGGTATGGAAATCTAGGGGAACTGCCATTGCAATACACAAATCTTGCGACAACAATAAAATTGATCCCATGGGTAGATATGTCTTTCTGAAAGGCAGTATAGCTGGACAGACATATAAGTTTGCGACGATCTATGCCCCCAACGCCAACCAACTCACTTTCATTGACTCTAACCCAGAGCAACTGACTGACTTTAGAGATGGCCTCTTGATCATAGGGGGAGATTTTAACATTAGCCCAGACCCCTTGCTTGACACATCACATGCAAGACCCCCACACTCCTATACTTTTCTCAAACACTTTCGCAAGACAATCCAATCTCAACAGATGATAGACAGCTGGAGAGTGTTACAGCTGGAGAGTGCCGTTTAATGGGCGGCACAGTGGTGCAGTGGTTAGCACTCTCACCTAGCAGTAAAAAGGGTCGCTGGTTCGAATCCCAACCACGACACTACCTGCCTGGAGTTTGCATGTTCTCCCTGTGCCTGCGTGGGTTTCCTCCGGGTACTCCGGTTTCCTCCCACACTCCAAAGACATGCTGGTAGGTTAATTGGCTTCTGTCCAAAATTGGCCCTAGTATATGAATGGGGACCTTGGATTGAGGGTAGGGACTGATGTGAGTGTGCGATGTACAGGGTTAGGGACAAGGGTCAGGGTTGACACACACTCACTCAGGTTGAACTGGATGGACTGGTGTCTTTATTCAACCTTACTAACTATGTAACTACCTCTCAGATAGAGACTTCACAGTTATTATTCCAAGGTGCATGATGTGTACACACGTATAGACCACATATACGTGGACCATGTTACCCTGCAACTCCTGCAGTCTGCGTCCATTGGCAACATTACCATTTCTGACCATGCCCCTGTCACGATCGCCATCGCCCTACCTTCAGGCACTCAGATGCCCTGGACGTGGAGGCTAAACAAGAATTTGCTAGACGATGTGGTGGTGGTGAAGGAAGTAACTGACGCCTTAACCCGCTACTTTGGAGAGAACTCCACAGATGACATCAGCGAGGGTGTAGTATGGGAGGCCCATAAAGCTGTGATCAGGGGAGAACTGATCTCCCAGGGTTCTAGACTTAAGAAGGCACACCGGGCAGATTTCCAAAGAGTACACACAGCCCTCCAAAAGGCTGAACTTCAACATAGGCAACTGGGGGCACCGAGGCACTAAAGAAATTAACTGAACTGCGGGAGGTGTTCCTGTGCCTTTTAGATCGCCAAACCTGTAAACAGTTTAGATACATGTCCCACAAATTTTATGAACATGGAAATAAATGCTGTCGTATATTCGTCAGGGCACTTAGGAAGAAGCAAGCACAGACATACGTACAGAAATTACACTCGCCCTCTGGGGAAATGACGATGCAATCTTCTAAGATTGCTGCGGGATTTTGAGACTACTACGCTAAGCTATATAATTTAGACTCTGAGCTTCCACCTCATACACACGACACCAGAGAAAAGGCAGTACAAGAATATCTGACTTCAGCCGGCGCCCCCCCCTTTACAGAAGGCCAATGTTCCGCTCTGGAGCTGCCGATTACCCCAACTGAACTTGGTGCGACAGTGGAGTCCTTGCCCAATGGGAAAAGCCCCGGCCCGGATGGGTTTACTAAGGCATATTATAAAACTTTCCTCCCCCATCTAGCGACACCCATGTGCAAATATTTCAACTCTGTAGCGGGAGGTAAAGCCATACCTCCAGAGGCACTCTTGGCTCACATCAATGTGATCCCGAAGGAGGGCAAGGACGCCACTGCACCCCAGAGTTACCGCCCCATCTCCCTCTTAAACGTGGACATAAAAATCTTGGCAACAATTCTGGCTAACAGACTTAAGCACCTCATGCCTGGGATTGCCCATCCCGACCAAACAGGTTTCATTGCAGGCAGAGAAACAAGGGACAATTCCCTCAGAGCAATTCAACTCATTCACTGGGCCCGTACCCGCTCAGACCCCCAACCTTATATTATACCATCGACAGATGCGGAAAAAGCGGTCGACCGCATCGCCTGGTCATATTTAAATGCAGTACTTAGGTCCCTGGGGCTAGAGTCATTAATGCTGACTTCGATCATGGCCCCATATTCTACTCCTTGCGCGCAGGTAAAGGTGAACGGGACCCTCTCATCCAGCTTCCCAATTAGGAACGGCACGAGACAGGGGTGTCCCCTCTCACCCCTCCTATTCGCCCTAGTGTTGGAGCCACTGCTCCGCACTGTGCGAACCAATAAAGATATTAAGGGTTTGCAAGTTGGCAATGCGGAACATAAGCTCTTGGCATATGCCGATGATGTCTTATTTCACCTCTCAGACCCCCTGATTTCTTTGCCAACCTGATGAAGGAACTTAACCATTTTGGATCACTTTCAAATTTTAAAATAAAATTACACAGAGTCCGAAATCCTACCCATCTATTTGCCCCCCCAACCACGAGTCTCCGAGCTGCCTTCCCTTTTACCTGGGCCGAATCGTCTTTGTGATACTTGGGTGTACAACTCACGGATCGCTTTGACATCCTGTACACGGCCAACTTCCCCTCGCTGCTTACAGTGATCAAAAAGGACCTCTCACAATGGACACAGACTGCCTTTACATGGTTGGGGTGGGTAAACATTATAAAAATGAACATATTACCACACATACTCTTCTTCTTACAGATGTTACCGATTCTCCTACCTAGACTTTTCTTTGACTGTCTGTCCAGCTTGCTGTCTGAATTTGTATGGAATGCACGGAAATCTAGAATAGCCTTAAAGGTGCTAAGGCCCCAAAACGTGAGTGCGGCCTGGGGATCCCAGATATTAGACAGTATTATCGTGCCATAGTCCTCCAGAGGATACTCAACTGGCGTTTTCACACCCGCTCAAAACTCTGGGTCTCCCTGGAGAAATGTCTGGCGGGCAGGAATTTATCCTATGCCCCATGGTTGCCGAGGGAACACAGGGGGCTATCCGAAATGACCTCCCCGCTGACAGCCCAGGTGCTTTCAGTATGGGACCGGATCAACCGGCTCTTAAAAATTGCACCCCCTGTGTCCCCGCTGGGTGGGTTCCTGTGGTTCCCCCCAGGTGAACAGATGGCCTTTTTTGGGCCTTGGGTGGTAGACGGAGACGCCAGTTGTGGTAAACTTATGAAAGATGGTAAACTCCTGAGCTTTGACGCCCTACAGGCCAGGCATCAAGGCTCATGAATGAACTTTTGGAGGTATAGACAACTACACCACTTCTTTGAGAAACACGGCCACACAATCAGTGACCCTTTGTCCCTCACCCCGTTTGAGCAACTCTTTGTGAATGAAGAACCCATCCCTCACATGGTGTCAGAATTGTATCGACTCTTGGGCTCAGCTGCCCATCAATCCAAGCCCGCTTACATTCGGAGGTGGGAAAGAGAACTGGGGTGGGAATTCACTGACTCGCAACTATCCCACCTGTACCATCTCACAAACTTGTCCTCTATAGATTCCAAAGCCCAAGAAACAAACTATAAGATAATGTCTCGCTGCTGCTGCTGACCTAGCACGTATCTACCCTTCTGGGTCAGAGCTCTGATGGTGAGGCTGCGGACTCAGAGGCACGCTTATCCATATATGGTGGGAATGTCCCCTAATCGTACCTTTTTGGGAGGATGTAAAAGACCAAATAAAAAGCATAACAGGGATAGAGGTGCCTTTCTCTCCGGTGAACTTTTTCCTGCATATCCCCCCGATCCCACTCAACCAATATAAAAAAAATGTGCTGCCCCATTTATTGAATGCGGCAAGGCGACTGCTTCCGACTTATTGCTGTCCAGAGTCCCCACCAGGGAGGATTGGATCAGCAGAGTGAATGCGGTCCGAGAAGCTGAGGACTGGATAGCGACCTGCAGGGGGTCTAGGAGCCGGTTTATCGGTATCTGGACTCCCTGGACTGAATACACCAAAGACTAGAGATATACCGTCTAGCCTGGACATAGCTATATTAGAACTGGCAGACCCAACCCTTAAAACACATGCCCCCCCCAACCAAGAACCTAGAAGATAGGGAGCTACCCCCTGACACATGGTGGCTACTGGAGACCAAAGGAGCTGATTGGATCATTGTGTGCTCGGTGAGGACGTGACTAAAGCCGCTTACAGGATTGCAGGTACGCTCAGATCGCTCCCCCCCCTCTTTCCTTCCCCCTCCCTCTTCTTCTCCCCCCCCCCCTTCTTTTTCTAATTATCCTATGGGTTGAACATAACTTCTGATATATTGATACCGGTTTAAGGATTAAATAGCATACTGGTGTGCGGTTGACTGATATATATGCCTTGAGCCTCTGCACTCACGGGATGGACCCCCTGTTTATAGGGGACACTTGAAGTCCCACCTGGGGGTGCGAGGTGATCCTCTGGTGCCCCTGGGAAGTGCGGGGGGTAGAGGGAGGTTAGTTGGAGGCAATCGGGCCCCCCTCCCTCTGCCCCGGCCGGGAGAGCAAACCCTTAGTATGGTCCTGCTGACGGTCCACTCTGGTCTGCCACTAGGGATAGAGTGGTTGTGCAAGAGGCCTATACACCTTATCTACCCTGTACACCTACTACAGCTACCCACAACACCGCCACCAAGGCGATGCTTCTAATGCCCCGTACACACGGTCGGATTTTCCGACGGAAAATGTGTGATAGGACCTTGTTGTCGGAAATTCCGACCATGCTCCATCACACATTTTCCATCGGATTTTCCGACACACAAAGTTTGAGAGCAGGATATAAAATTTTCCGACAACAAAATCCGTTGTCGGAAATTCCGATCGTGTGTACACAAATCCGACGGACAAAGTGCCACGCATGCTCAGAATAAATAAAGAGATGAAAGCTATTGGCCACTGCCCCGTTTATAGTCTCGACGTACATGTTTTACGTCACCGCGTTCAGAATGATCGGATTTTCCGACAACTTTGTGTGACCGTGTGTATGCAAGACAAGTTTGAGCCAACATCCGTCGGAACAAATCCTAGGATTTTGTTGTCGGAATGTCCGAACAAAGTCCGACTGTGTGTGTTGGGCATAACCTATTAACTGATGATAACCCCCTTGTCATTCCACACAATTCACACATGATACTTATTTTATTTAAATGTTGTATTTTATTTTTATGTTGTATTTTATCTTTTTTCTTTGTTCAACTGGTTTAGCTGTGCAGTACATGCATGGCAGACCCATGTGGGTCAGCAATTTCATTCTAATGTAAAATGTTGGACATGTCTTGTTATATGTACTTTAAAAAAAAAATAAAGATTATATAAAAAAAAAAAAAAAAAGGTCTGTCATCACAACTCTAATATTTTAGTTTAAGGTCCATGTTATTTCAGGTTAACATTTCGGGAAGATCCCAAATCATGCCGTTAAGGTATCCTAGATGATCTTCTAATCAAAGACATCCCTAAACAGGCCATAGCTAGAGCCCCATTTTCAAGCTTGTAAACTAATCCTCAGACATTGCAAGTCAACTGACCCACCTTCATTGAAAGAGTGGATTACCTAAATAGGGGGTACACTCGGTCTGGAAAAGTACATTAACACAGAGGGTGCCCTAGCAAATTTGAAAAACATGGTCTGGATACCCCAGGGATATCTCCAGTAGACCTAGTGTTGGACAGACTGCTATAATATTACCTCTGTCGTATATGTCTATGGCAAGTTATTTTGTCTTGGGTTGTCATTATTGATCAATGTTGTGTTGCTGTGCTATTGTATCCTTGTTGAAAGTCAGAACGGTTACAGAATTATCTATACTGTACGTTATCTGGAACATGTATATGTTTTTCCTATTTTTTCTCAAATTTTGAGTTAAAAAAAAAAGGTCCAAGTTAGTGGACTCTTATTGCAACATCTGAAGTCTTTGAACAAGTAGCTGCCATAATTTCCTACTCATTACTGCTCATTTATTTAATGTTACAGAGATTGCAACAAGATAAGCAGACCTCTTAAGAGTAGGTCCACAGGGGACATTAAAAGCCAGCATTTCCACAATCAAAATTTAAATTCTGATTAAGTAAGCGGTTTTCTGAATACATGCACATTCAATGTTTCTTGCATGTTGGAAAGAGTGCTTTACAATGAAAAAATTCTGATATTCTGGTTCATCCAATCAGATATAATGGCGCCCTACAGCTGTTCATCACAAGAAGAGTAACTGACTGGATGATTCCACATCTCTTCTGTGGTGGATTGATCAGCAGGCTTGGCGTTTAATTACAACAGCCTGCACACATTATGCCAGGGGTGTCCAAACTTTTTTCAAAGAGGGCCAGATTTGATGAAGTGAACATGTGTGAGGGCCGACCATTTTGCCTGACATTCTTTAAACCATTAAAATTCGGTCTAAGTGTGTTCATTTGAGCACTAATACACTGCCCAACAAGAATTCTCTTGCCTTTGTCGCGCTCGTTCCTGACACAAAGACGAATGCTCTGCTCTTTAGGGGTACCGTTAATTCTCAGTGCAATTCAAAAAAAAAAAAAAAAAAAAAGGTCGGGGACTTCTTTCCCTGCATTTTTGTGGGTAGGGAAGCCCATTGAAATGAATGGGCTGCCCTACACGTAGCACGCAGCCACACAGATGTGAACCAAGGGTTTGTTCACATGTCAGGTTGGAGGGGCTGTAAAACCACATGATTAAGCTGTTTTTACCACCCCCAACTTCTCCCCCTTTAGCTGCAGAGGGAGCAGCTGGGGGTGTACACATGCTGTGGCTGCAGCTGGAGGTATACCCAGGCTGAATGGGGCTGCACTGCAACTATCCCGCAACTGTGTGCATTGCACGGTTGCGGTATAATGATGCTGCATTTACGGGCTTAAAACAGGTGGTGAGGAGGCAACATAATGCCTCTTTACCGCCTGTCAAATGCCTCTGAAAAGCGATCTGTGCATGGATTGCTTTTCAGAGAAGCAGTCCTGGCTGCTATCACAAACAAGCCCTACAAAAGCAGTTCTGATGGCACAGGAAATGGGGGGGGGGGGGGGGGCAGATTAAAAGTAACATACACGCATACATACACACAGACACATGCACACACATGCAGACACATGCACACACATGTACACACATACATACATACAGACAAATGCACACACATACATACAGACAAATGTACACACATACATACAAATGCACACACATACATACAGACACATGCACACATACAGACACATGCACACACACACACATACATACATACATACAGACACATGCACACACACACACGCACAGACACATAAAGCCCTTTTCAAACGAATCTAGCTTCTAGCACAGTACTGTACCTTTCCAACTTCCTCATTCAGCCGGGTACTGCACTGTAGGTGGAAGCAGAGAGCACAGCACACTCCCCTGCACTTTACGCTTACTTTTGAGGCTGACGGAGCTTCTCACAGTGCCGATGTACAGTTCGGCAGGGGATCAGGCTCATCTGACAGCCCTGATCCCGCGGCACACTGGCTGAGAAAGGCTGGTTTAGATAACCAGGTGGGCCGTTCAAAACTGGACCGCGGGCCGCGATTGGCCTGTGGGCCGGACTTTGGACATGCCTGCATTATGCTCTGTATAATGCATGCACACTTGGGTGTGTTGTTCAGGATGCATTGCATGGTTTACACCACCGAACATGTATGGTGTGAACAGTACACATAAAAAATATTTTTTTCTATGCACCTTTACGCTGAGCCTGCATTGCTCTTTGCAGATCAATACAGCTCAATAGACAACAGGCCCGTAGACATTCACAGTGATGCCAGATCTCACAGAAATGAACATTCATTGTGGGTGTAGAACATCAAGATCCTTGTCGGGGCAGTGGAAACAGTTGCATGAGAGTTTCACACTTGCACTCAAATATTTTTTTTGTTCTGACCATTCTATAACCTTAATCCACTCCTCCGTTCTTGGAAGTAGCCCTTACACAGACAGCTGATGACAGAGAATGTCTAAAATAACTGTATCACTACAGACACATCATAAAAAAAAATATCAATAAATGGTGTATTACATGCTGTTCATACTCAGTCACTATGAGATTAGTTTTCTGTATTCTACAAAAAATCTGGTTGATCCTGCTGCTCTCTATCTCCACCTTCTGTCTAAGTCTCCAATTCAGCTTGGGATTTTGCAGAGCAGGGTTGGCAACTCTGCACATGCTCAGTTTTCAGCGAGTTTCTATTCTGAGGATCTCCTCCCTATCACATCTGAGCAGCCCGTGTGACTATAGTAACACATCAGGGTATCTACACAGTGGTAAATGATAGCCAACTCCCTCCCTCCTCCTAAATGCCCACTAACCAGCTAAACACAATGGGAGTGGGATATTACATGTAAATTGATGGAAGCTTTACCACCCTCTTATTCTAAGACACAGGCTGGAGTGGTGTGACACAGCCTGTGACTGGCAGAAATCCACCCACACCATATTACTGCCATAAACTAATAAAGATTTGATTTCAAATATATATTTGCATGGCAATTTATAACAGTTTACTGATATTATTTCTTTTTACTCTGTATTCCGATGGCTGCTTTTTTAATTTTGAACATGCGACCAGCAGAAAAGGACTAGAAGCTTCTTCTGCTTAGGTTTCCCTGCAGACAGACTGGAAAAAAGCTGGGTGATGTGACAAGGGCCGCTGTCAGAAATCATGGGGCCCCGTACAGCCTATCTGGCAGGGGCCCCCCACATGACAGAGGTGGAGCCTGAACCCGAGCACCCCTCCCTCTAGCCCACAGCCAGCCAGTGGAGAAGGAGGAGATGGCGTGGACTGTGTACAGTGGAGAAAAGTAGGGTTTAATATACATATGCAGGAATCAGAAGTGGGTAATGTACGCGTTTCAGGGGTAAGAAGTGGGTAATACCTAGAATGCAGGGGGTTTGGAGTATGTAACATACAGAATAAAGGAGTCAGGAGTAGGTAATGCATAGAATACAGAGGGTCTGGAGTATGTAGCATACAGAGTGCAGGGGTCAGGAGGGGGTAACAGGCAAAGGTAGCAAACAGGGGTTAAAAAAAGTTATCTCCCATGTGGTATTTGATGGCCAAAAATGACCCATACCATTAAGGGGGGCCGCTTGCAACCATGTACAATGAATGTAGTTGCAGCAAGGTACAGGGGTTTTTATGAATTAAATCAGGAGGCAATTTATTGCTTTACCACCACCTAGCAAAAACCCACTGAAAAGTCATCCACTGTGGATCACTCTTCAGCGGCCAACACAAGCATTCATTAACACAAAGCAATAATGCCAGGGAGATGTGTCACTCCAACCATGTGGTTACTGTGGCAGCCTTTAATACTGCATATTAAACGCAACAGAAAGTACAGTAGGGAAAAGACTTTCACTCTGGGCACAGTGAATACCCACAATCTTTTAGATATGTGGGAGAGCAGTATGGCCAGCCTTATGCAGAGAGCCCGGGCCCAGTCTCCACCTCCCCCCAACATCCCTCGACTTATCTGGGGTCCTCATGCAGTGCTTCTCCCGGGGTGGGGGGTTGGATTCTCTGGAGCTTGGAGCCTGGGGACCAGCCAGAAGCTGAGCTCCTCTAAAACCTTTGCTCCTTCCTCCTGGGCATGGAGTTGTGCACCCGGAAGCAGAAAGCAAACTATTTAAACACTTTCAGGAGTAATCTGCAGCCGCATGTCCAGATGATTACATGATCCCATTGCACAAGTCCCGGCCAGCGTATTGATATAGAAGAGCCTGGGACATGTGTAATGTAATCGTCTGGACATGCGGCTGCAGATTACTCCCAAAAGTGTTTAAGTAGTTTACTCCCCGCCCCCCATGCACACTACATGGGACCCGAGCGCAGGATTAGTATTATGGCCATAGGTTCAGGAGGGCTGGTGGTCCCCTCTCGTCAGCGGTCCTGCATGTGACAGCTGTATATCGATTAGGAAAAAAAGTACAGAGATGTTTTCTTTTTTTTTTTTTTTTTTTTTTTTTTAATTACAGTGCCATCCTCCATATACAGAAAGAGAATGGACAATGTAAATTAAACAGTGTGTGTTTGGCATCACTTTGAGATTATTATTTCTATAAAGAAAAACTTCATTCTGCCTACAAATTTAAACAACTGCGAGACCAGAAGTTTTAGTAGAAGACCACCTAGAGTTCCAATGAACAAGCCAAAACTTATTTTTGTAAAAGAAAAACGGCTTTTAAAAGAGATTGATGTCATTTTCTGTGTGTATTTCCTCATCCTAACCTTATTTGAGTGCCTTTGTTGCATGGTGATACATCTTTGTTACCTTATGGTGGGTGGAAACTAGAAGGAAACCGCAATGTTTTATGTTCTCCTGATGGTGCTTTGAAAACCAGCAAAGAATTCCACAGCTTTCATTCCAGAGAGGCCCAGGGAAGATTCCACTTGATATAATGATAATCTTACGAATTCTAATCAGTCCCATTTAGCCGTATGACAATCATAAGCTTATTATGTTTCAGGTTTTGTCAAATATCTGTTTACAATAAATGTCTGTTCTCCGCTGATTTAGGGAGAAGGCTTTAAAAAAAAAAAAAAAGACAAATGATAATTGGAAGTATAATCTTTTCTTTGCTTTTCCCTTCAAATTGAGTATACTGTACCATAAACGACATCTATACATCATTACTCAATCCTAAGGCTGCTATGTGTTCAGTAAACTTTTCCATAAACCTGCTAAACACTAATTTTTTATTTAAAAATAATTACCCTTAGAACATGAATCTGACCCAACTTTACAGGACCCTAATAGAAAAGATGAGGTGCTGGTTACTGGAAAGTCTACATTGTATTAGCAATTGCAATACTGCTACTGAAAGAAATCTGTCATTTAAGAAATATGTAGGCTGCTTTTCTAGCCCACTTCTTAAAGTGGTTGTAAAGTTTTTTTTTTTTTTTAAATATAACAAACATGTCATACTTACCTGCTCTTTCGCAGTGATTTTGCACAGAGCAGCCTGGGTCCTCCTCTTCTCGGGTCCCCCTTCGGTGCTCCTGGCCCCTCCCTCCTGTTGAGTGCCCCCACAGCAAGCAGCTTTCTATGGGGGCACACGAGCCGGGTCACAGCTCCGTGTGTCCATTCAGACATGGAGCCGCGGCCCGTCCCCACCCCTTTTCTCTTCTCATTGGCTGACTGACTTTAATGAACAGCAGCGGGAGCCAATGGTGCCACACTGCTGTCTCAACCAATGAGGAGGGGAGTCCCAGGCAGCAGAGACACTGCTGCAACATGGCTGGATCTAGATGGACCTCAGGTAAGTATTAGGGGTGGCTGCTGAACACGGGTTTTTTTTTATCTTAATGCATAGAATGCATTAAGATAAAAATCCTTCTGCCTTTACTACCACTTTAAAGTGTTGGGTTGCTGGTTGTCATTTTCTGGCTTCAGTACTGACCTGGAACATGTATGCAGCCAGTAAAGTCAGACACCGATACATATTCAGTCTAAAAATATTTCAGTCAGGAGATCGGCATGGCAACTAGCATTTTCAGAAGGTGGTCAGTAATAACATCCAAACAATTTCAAAGAGGGGAGGCATCCTTTGGACAAAATTAACAGTATTGGTACAGAAGAATAGACTGCATCTTTGTATGATGTGCAGTCCACTTTTATCTGAATGTGATATCTTGTGAGTGGAGGTGGACAGGGTGCAGAATGCCATAGGTATTCAATGCAGTATTGCACTGTGTTAGCCATTGGTTCATGCAAAACGTTTGGGGTTGACCACAACGATCCCAAAAAACTTACATCTCTAATAACTTAAGTTAGCCTGTAAAGGGTATCACGTAAGAGAATAATTTTTTCTTTTTGCATATTCATACTTACCAAGGTGGATGCAGCATCAGACCGCTGCAGTAGCTGTCCTGACATCTCTGCACGGAGAACTGAGCCACCAAACATCGCCGATGGCTCAGTTCTCTCATCTCCCCGAGCAGAGAGCTGCCGACTGTCAGTCAGCATCTCTCCTGCTCTCTTCCTCCACGCTCATTGGAGCTCTGAGCTGTGAAGGGGCAGGGAGCGGCCATCTCAGTGGCTCCCTGAGACTGCCATCAGTCCAGGCAGCTGGCGGATACAAACTTCCTAAGTCGGGATGACGCGCTGCCTGGACTGATACTGGTGACGTCAGCGGAGAGTGGACTTCAGACTGCTCTCTGCTGAAAACGGGTCACAGGAGTGCAAAACGCATTGCACTCCTGTGACCCTTAGGAGAAGCCCAGCCTAAAAAGCTCAGGCTGGACTTCTTTAAGCTCCAAACTTCCATTTCACTTCCCATTCACACTTGAGCTTAGCATATTTAAGCAATTCCAGGGCTTTGTGTGTTTTTTTTGGGAAAGGATTGCGCATTTTGGCCCCAAAGACTTTTACTACTGTACATCCGAAAAATGCGAGCAATGTATTTTTGCCTATTTTCAGGTGCTTCCATTAATGTCTATTGGGCCACACGATTCTGCCAGAAAAAAAAGCTCATTTTCTTTTTTGGAGCAGCAGGCATCAAGCTACAAGCAACAATGTCCAGTTGTGAAGATTACTATTGCAAACAATGGGATTCTTCTTGTAGAGCGTTGACATCCATTGGTAAATATGTGACAAAATGCTCAGGTGTGAACGGGGCTTAAAAGACAACTCCAGGCAAAACAAAGTTTGCTAGGAAATATGCAGTTGTCCCTCAGGAGCTTGGCCGAGGTCCGTGGGCTTAGGGTGGGTGGGCTGGAGGAGAGAGTGGCTCTTTACGCGGATGATTTACTCCTTTTTTTAAATGACGTGGGTGACTCTCTGAGGTGCGCATTTGGGATCATGGATGCCTTCTCCGCCTTCACGGGACTGAAGGTGAATTGGCACAAGTCTCAGCTCTTTCCTCCTCAACCCCGCTCCAGTGGGTGGATACATTTCTTTTTTCTAAATTTTTTTCTTTCCCTCATTGGGCGTATCAATCTTCCTGAAATGAAAGTCCTCCCCAAACTTACGTACATTTTTAGAAATTCCCCACAATGGTTGACCAAAACCTTCTTTAATTCTCTTAAGCAACTCTTCCTCTCCTTCATTTGGGGATCAAAGCCACCTAGATTTAGATATACCACTCTGACCAGGCCTGTGGACAGTGGGGGCTTGGCTCTACCTGATTGTCACAAGTATTTCTTGGCCACTCAGCTTGTGACTGCCCATTGGTGGTTGCAGCCGGACCTGACCAATTCTGCGACGGTGCTGGAGGTGGCTATAGTAGGGTCTCTGGAGGCCTTGAAGGGGCTACTATTCAGGGGACCAAAAACATCTCACTCCCTCACCCCTTCTATGCGCACCACTATGCGGGGGTGGAAGGTGGGAGAGGCGCTGAGGGCACCCCAGCCAAACTCTTGGTCTCCTCACACCCCCCGTGGCTGAACCCTACCCTATCACAGTTTAATACTATCCTGGATCCACAGGCCTGGGCCAAATATAAAATATCGACCCTTGAACATGTAATCACCAATGGGGAGCTCATTCTCTTTCTTGTATTGCGTACCAAATTTAGTGTACCTGCAAAGGCCCACTTTCGGTATCTTCAAGTCGCACATGCCTATAGGTGTCAGTACTTAGGCCAAACGATTGTATTGGAATATTCAGAACTCGAACCCACCCTTCGGGTGAAGGATCTTGAGAAACCCACGTCTCAGATCTATGGGTCCCTGCTGGTCGCTGCCGTTCCCGAGCTGTCCTCCCTCCGCAGGAAATGGGTGGGGGACATACCGGAGATGGATGAAGATGACTGCAGGGAGATTTGGGATTTTCCATTCTCCCCTCTAGTCTCAGCCAGGGACAAACTGGTCCAATACAAGATCGTACACAGAGTTCATTACACGCCCCACAGGCTGCACCAGATGTCGCCAACGTATTCTCCGGCCTGCTGGCGCTGCTCGTACCAGCCGGGGGGACTTCTTTCACATTTTCTGGGCTTGCCCAGTAATTGTACAGTTGTGGAAAGAAGTACTCTAAGTGATCACTAGGATCACTAAGATTAGTATCCCGTATGATCCTAAACATTGTCTACTGGGACTAGTGGACCAAATGCCAATACTCAGAGCTAGTAAAATACTAATATCTCTGTTACTATACTATGCACGTAAAGCCATCACGATGACCTCTGGAAACATTCATCTCCCCCCTCTGGAAGAGCCTAGTGAATGCCAGTCTGCCCCTTTATAAAGCCACCTACTCGGGCAGGAGTTGTCCCCAAAAATTTGAAAAGGAATGGACCTGTTGGTTAGATGATAATAGCACGGCAACTGATACAGTAACCAATTCCTAAATTAACATTATGGTTATAATATGTTGGCAAGTTAACCCAATATCTCTCGTTCATATATCCTATCAGTTCAATGCAGAGCATGGATTTTCCTGAATTAAACCTCCCCCCCCCATTGGGGTATAGTTAAGTAAGTTTGTTTACGTTGAATGATGTGCCCTGGTGCGGTCTATAGGATATGCCCCTGCGTGGGCAATGTTTGGCCCCTGTGTGGGCACCTTTTGTATGACAATTTAAAACTTAATAAAAAGATTTTGCAAAAAAAATAAAATATGCAGTTGTAAAACTACCCTGAGTATAATTTTTTTTCCAAAGCAACATAGGAGAGCTTTATACAAGTAACTCACTGCCAGAGTGGTCATGATTGTAAGATGCTGCACAGAAAATGGACCAGCGCCAAAGTTAAAAGGATAAAATAACCGGGACAGCACAATAAAATAGGAATAGCGCAAGAGAAATTGAAGATTGGGTAGAGCCTTGACCATCTCTGTAATAATTTTGAACTCAGACAATAAATGGAAATTCTGAATGAATTGAGGAAAGGCAAAAACAAACGGGGTTACATTTTTTTTTGCATCACCCATGTACATATTTTAGCTACTCTCCTTTTTGTTCACGTGTTACAGCAGTTACAAGGACCTGTTTTTGGATTTTATATTATGGAGAAGGAAAGCAAGATGCAGACTTCCTATACTGTAGCACAAGGGACACTCCAAGGTCAGAGATACAGAGGCAGACTCTTTGGTAAGTATCTGGCCTTTAGAGGCCCTGAAAGACATAAATCTGCTGGTTGATTTGGCTGACCGGCGACTAATCAAAAATTTAAATTTTTGAATGGACTGCCCATTAAAATGTACTCTAAAGCATTAACCGAGGTGTGTGCAGGGAGGAGACTAAATTTGGAAACTAGATGCTAAAGCGCACATGTAAGTTTGGAGAAAGGAACTTTAAGCTCTGGGACAAAGTTCTTATAGTGCAATGGCTATATACAGACTTTAACCCATCACATCCGTGTTCTTCGTGTATTTAGATTCTGGATGGAGAGGACGGGCTACCAAGGCTTCCTTCCAAAGTAAACACTGAATGTCTTCTCTTCCATTATGGGTTTAAATGAGTTTGATTAGTGAACTAGTTTCAAAGAGCTTTTAAACTTTAGTCCTACAGAAGGGTTAAGCAGACAGAATTAGGGTCTTAATAAACACATTTTTCTAATTGAAATTTTATTACTAATAAAATGAACGTCCTTACAGTAAAAAAAAAAAATTCAGTTGACTTGTATCAAGTTTATGTTCCTGAAAACAAAAAAAACAAAAACTTCACATATGTTAGGCCTGTAACAAGACATCAAAGCTGATCTTCACCTTTAATGTCCCTTTAAAAAGTTTGAATGTGCAAAGCTAGCCAAAATAAACTATTTAGTGCACTAACAGGTGCCCTTTGTATTAACTGTATGTAGCCTCAGCTACACACAGTACACGTGCGCTGAGTTCCAGCAGTTAGAGACTTCCCATCCCCCCAGAACAAATTAGAGTCGGGCTGAGTGGTGCTCAGCCATTAATGGAATGTTTGTATCATATTCCAAAAATGAATACAAAACTTCCTCTGATTGGCTGAGCTGTAGATCGTGACATCATTCACCCAACTTTTCCACCTCAGCCATTGAGGAAGCTTTGTATTTAATAAAAAAAAAAAAAAATACAAGTCTTCCCATGAAGTGCCAAGCAGACTCGGCCCAACTCTATTTTGTTTGAGGAGTGGGATAGGAACTCCCCATCCCACTGCCTGAACTTATAGCTGTCTACTGAACGTAGCTGAGGCTACATGCTGTTCAAACAGCGTGCTCAGCTTACACACCTGTTAGTGCAGTAAATAGTTTATCAGTGCCAGCTTGGCTCAAACAAACTATTTAAAAAGGGTATTAAACATGGAGATCCGCTTTAAAGTAAAAGTAAACCCTAGATGCATGACATTTAGCTTGCCAAAGCACTGTGTATTATAAACAATTGTAATTTTCATTAGATCCTGTCTTTTTAACATTTTTTTTTATTATTGGTTTTTGTACCCCAGTGCTGCTGATCTTCTGCAGTTCCTTTGCAGACACTGTCTATGTGTACTCTCTCCAGTGCCATCTAAACATAATCTGCTCTGGGCTGATTTGCAAATAGTCACAACAGTTTTAAGAAAGTAAAAGTGAGATTTTGGCTTTCTTAAGAGAATATATCTATGTGTGCACAATTATTGGGCAACTAATATGCCCTGTTCACACGGTCGGATTTTCCGATGGAAAATGTGTGATAGGACCTTGTTGTCGGAAATTTCGACCGTGTGTAGGCTCCATCACACATTTTCCATAGGAATTTCCGACACACAAAGTTTGAGAGCTTGCTATAAAATTTTCAGACAACAAAATCCGTTGTCGGAAATTCTGATCATGTACACACAAATCCGACGCAAAGTGCCACGCATGCTCAGAATAAATTAAGAGACGAAAGCAATTGGCTACTGCCCCGTTTATAGGTCCGACGTACGTGTTTTACGTCATCGCGTTCAGAACGATCGGATTTTCCGACAACTTTGTGTGACTGTGTGTATGCAAGACAAGTTTAAGCCAACATCCGTCAGAAAAAATCCATGGATTTTGTTGTCGGAATGTCCGATCAATGTCCGACCGTGTGTACAGGGCATTAGTGTGCAGAATTATTATACAACTAAATGAAAGAACATTTTCCCATATCACTTGTTTATTTTCATCTGTTAAAGTGAGAATAATTATTAAACAACTCCAAATTTACAAATAAACATTTATGACATTTCAACAAAAAAAAAAAAAAATCATTGACCAATATAGCCACCCTTCTATTTATTAACAGGCATAAGCCTTCCATTCATGGAGTCTGTTTCTTGATCTGTTGACAATCAACTTTTTGTGCAGCAGCAACCACAGCCTCCCAGACACTGTTCAGAGAGGTGTACTGTTTATCTTCACCGTAAATCTCCCATTTAAGAAGGACCCACACATTCCTAATAGGGATATGCATCCGGTGAGGAAGGGGGCCATGTCATTCTTTCATCTTTAAGGGCTTTACTGGCTAGCCATGCAGTGGAGTACTTTGATGCATGCGATCAAGCATTGTCCTGCATAAATATCAAGGTCTTTTTGAAAGATGCAGACTTTTTCCTGTACCACTGCTTGAAGAAAGGGTCTTCTAAAAACTGGCAGTAGGTTTGGGAGTTGATTTTGAGTCCACCTTCAACTCAAAAAAGTCCAACTGGCTCATCTTTAATACCAGACCATACCAGTACCCCGCTCACTGGCATCTGAGTCTAAATGGAGCTCTGTGCCGTTACTGATCCAGCCACAGGCCCATCCATCCGATCTGTCAAGAGCCACTCTCATCTCATCAGTCCATAAAACTTTTGAAAAATCTGTCTTCAGATATTTCTTGACCCAGTTTTTTCAAATTATGTGTCTTGTTCAGTGGTGATCGGGTTTCAGCCTTTTTTACCTTGGCCATGTCTCTGAGCACTGAACACCTTGTACTTCTGGGCACTCCAGGTAGGTTGCAATTCTGGAATAGGACAGCACTGGAGGATAATGGGTTCCTGGTAGCTTCAGGTTTGATTCTTCTCAAATCTTTGGAAGTTAATTTACGTCTTTTTTTTCTCAACACGTTTCTTGTGACCCTGTTGACTATTTGCAAGAAAACGTTTGATGGTTCTGTGATCACACCTCAATATCTTAGCAGTTTCAAGAGTACTGCATCCCTTTGAAAGACTTTTACAATTTTTGACTTGAGTCACTTAAAACACTTTCTTTGGCCCATTTTGCCTAAGGAAAAGAAGCTGCCCAAGAATTACGTACACCTTGATATAGGGTGTTGATCGCCTTAGGCCACACCCTCCCTCATTACACAAATACACATCACCTGATATGCTTAAATCCATTAAGCATTCAAGTTTATACAGCTTGGAGTTGGACAATATGCATAAAAATGATGATTTGGTCAAAATACTAACTTAGCTAATAATTGCGCACACAGTGTACTTTCAACCAGGGTCGAAAGTAACAATGCTGGATCTCAATTGGGAGACAGCTGTCACCCCATAACAGGAAATGCCTGAACAAGGAATTTGATAGCAGGATCACAAGGTATATTAATAAAGTCTGCACATTTAAAAAAAAATTAAAACAATTCTTGAAATGAGATTAACGTGGTAAAGCGGAAATGAACTTATAGCGATAGTGTTGGATCTATATTAAAAATGTTTAAAGCTAGTGAAAAGCTGGCACCTAGAAGGCTCTGCATATAGGTGCAAATAGTGTACACAGCTCACAGAAATCCCCAAAACCCTGGCTTCTCTATTAGACGAATAACGTCAATCGCATGCCCTGTGTGTAAATAGAAACATTCAATGTTTCTTCAAATGAGTAGAAACAAAAATCTTGAGCTTCTTGGTTATAAAAAAAAAAAAAAGCAAAAAAAAAAAAAAAAAAAAAAAAACTGCAAAAGAACGTCATTCAGTTTCCTACAAAAAAGTCCAAATATAAAAAGGAAATATATTCAAATATAGAAGAAAAAAACTGAGAAGTGAACTGTGTCAGAGCCGCAATGAAAATTATTGATACCCTCAATAGACATCAGAACAAAATACATGCAGTTCCCAGGCAAAGTCAAACAAAACAAGCTTTGCTGTATTCGTTGTGTGCAACACAATGACATATTAATATTGGTGAATAAAGATCCAAAATGGGGCTTGTGATCATCGGCTTAATGGGCCCCGGGACCTGGTATAAAGATGTCTTTCATTAGCTTTCAGATTGATGCTCGGAGACAAATTCTTACAAAACATAATAGTCTCGACTCCATTTGATTCTGCTGACATCCCGGATGCGAGTCTCATTTGCCACACAGTATCATGTTTGACAATGAGAATTTGAAACCAAAATGTATTTTTTTCCCCCCTCTTAATTTCCATGAATAATGTAGAAGCCTAGTACAGCGTGCGGGAAAGCACTGCCTGCTAGAATGGTGTGACAACTGCTTTGCATAATCACTGTATATCCTACTTCTGCAAACAGGGACCAGAAAATAACCTTAACAACGTGGTTAAATGCAGACAAGGCACAGGCATTTCCTACAGGATTTTATTTTAGTTTTCTTAAAAGGCAAGCCTCCCACGGTAAAGACTTACTGGTCAAACAGCTATGTCATCTGTCTACGAGGAAATGGCAG
This sequence comes from Lithobates clamitans, assembly GCA_037952925.1. Classification (NCBI taxonomy): domain Eukaryota; kingdom Metazoa; phylum Chordata; class Amphibia; order Anura; family Ranidae; genus Lithobates; species Lithobates clamitans. Next base: position 2,088,862 of record JBBGZY010000827.1, read on the forward strand.
CAGGAGATTGGAACCTGCTTTATCTCTGGTAATGAGCAACTATTCAACGGGAGCTCAACTTGTTTGTCTGTGCAATGCCTCTGACCCATGTTCAAAGTTATCCAGAGCGCCGCATAAATAAAAATGGTCAGAGGACACTGAACAGCTGCAAAGCCCAGGTCTCAGCCAGCTCAGACAGCTGACAAGATAGCAACAACCAGATGGTACTGCTGGGGATTGTCTCCTTCTGCTACGGAGGTGGCGATGGGATGGCACAGCATTTTTCTGCTTGGCTGCTTCCAATCATGGCTTTCCCCAATGGCAAGGATGTGCAATTACTAGCCCTGCAGGTGGTCCCGCAGGCAAGAAAGCACCCATGCAGTGGAAAAAATAATACATCTAGCAGGGTTCTATAACCAGCTGCAGAGCCACACACATAGACAGGATCCCGGGCACATCTTGAAGGTCGCCTGCTTGGTGCAGGATATTTACGGACATGTATTTATATCATTCAGGTATGTTAGCAGGTGGAGAAAGCAAGTTTACGCCAAGTGATTAAACGGTTGCCAAAGTAAGAGACAGCAGGAAAGCGTAGTTCTAAAAATTAGTAATGGTAGCATATTAAACAAAAAAACAAAAATGGAATGATGCACATGGTATTTATTGTTATACTAATGGGGTATATTACTTTTGAATGTAAGAAAAAAAAAAAAAAGTGCATTAGGGTCCGCATGAAAAAATACATCTTCTAAAGTCCCAGGCAATGTGAGCAGGGCAAAATCCCTCACATAGCATGGTCAAAGTTATTCAAGAGGAAAAATTCCCTTTTGAACACTTATGGCAATTGGAAAAATAATTGCATCAAAATTTTTGGATCAATAAGCTATGCGACATTTACCATAAATGTAAACTAAGTAAACAACATTTAGGTTGCTAATGCCCCTGTGCATCTTAAAAAAGATTAGAGTTTTTTTAAATAAAATACCTATTTTTAATAAAATACTTTTTTTCATCCTTAGTCACATCTCAGTGATGCTGATCTCTTGCAAGTTCTTTTCAGCCATTTCCTAAGTACATGCATGTACTTTAATGATGGCTACTTGCCATTTCTCAGGGTAGGTTTTACTGATGGTGACAAGTATGACTGTGTGAAAAGTGTTTCTGAACAGCCACGTGTAGCCTTTATCAGAATTCCTAGATAAGGTGACATCACAGGAGCACATTTGTAAGAAACACAGTCACCCTACAGCAGGATCACCAATTACTGCAACTTTGCAATGTTATCTATTGAGAAAGATTTACATGAGTGAGTTTATACAGCGGGTAAAATATTGAACAGGCCACCATTTTTCTAGGTAAATATATTAATTTGTTTCAGGTACTTAAATAGCGCCGTTAATTTATGCAGTGCTTCACATATACATCGTACATTCACATCAGTCCCTACCCTCAAGGAGCTTACACTCTAAGGTCCCTAAACTCACATTCATACATACTAGGGACAATTTAGGCATGATTCATTCAACCTACCAGCATGTCTTTGGAGTGTGGGAGGAAACCGGAGTACCCGGAGGAAACCCACGCAGGCACAGAGAGAACATGCAAACTCCAGGCAGGTAGTGTTGCGAGGTGCTATTGACATGAAATTTTCACCACATGTCGGTAACAACCCATCCACCCATACAAACAAGGAAATCAAAACAAATAAGTTCATAAATTGTGTGTAATAAAATGCAATGACACAGGGAAAAATATTGAACACACGAAGAAAGGGAGGTGCAGAAGGTCATGGAAAGCCAAGACACCAGCTAAAATCTATCAGTAATTAGAAAGCAATCCTGCCCCTTGTCAGTGCAAATTAATATCAGCTGGTTCATTCTCAACCGATGGCCTATAAAAAGGTGTCTCATTACCAAAGTGTCACACAAAAAAAATCTCACAATGCGTAAAAGCAAAGCGCTCTCTCAAGACTTTATCAACCTTATTGTTGCAAAACATACTGATGGCATTGGTTACAGAAGGATTTCTAAACTTCTGAATGTTCCAGTGAGCACTGTTGAGGCCATAATCCAGAAGTGGAAAGAACATAATTTCCCCATAAACCAGCCAAGACCAGGTGCCCTTTGCAAGATTACTGACAGAGGAGTGAAAAGAATTATCAGAAGAATTGTCCAAGAGCCAATAACCACTTGTAAAGAGCTTCAGAAAGACCTGGAATTAGCAGGTACAATTGTTTCAAAGAAAACAATAAGTAATGCCCTCATGGCCTGTATGCATGCTCACCACGCAAGACTCCACTGCTGAAGAAAAAGCATGTTAAAGCTCGTTTAAAATTTACTGCACAACATTTAGACAAGTCTGTGAAATACTGGGAGAATATAGTCTGGTCAGATGGGATCACTTTGGATGCCATAATACACACCATGTTTGGAGGTCAAATTGCACTGCACATCACCCCAAAAAAACCCCCATACCAACAGTGAAGTTTGGAGGTGGGATCATCATGGTGTGGGGCTGTTTTTCAGCATACGGTACTGGCAAACTTCATTTCATTGAAAAAAGGATGAATAGAAAAACGTACCAAGACATTCTTGATAAAAATCTGCTGCCATCTACTAGGATGATGAAGAGGAAACGAGGGTGGACATTTCAGCAATGCGATGACCCCAAACACAAAGTTTCAATTGGTTTCAAAGAAACAAAATAAATCTGCTAAAATGGCCCAGCCATTCACCTGACTTGAATTCAATAGAAAATCTATGGAAAGAACTAAAGATCAGAGTTCACAGAAGAGGCCCACAGAACCTTCAAGATTTGAAGACTGTGTGAAAAAAATGGGCCAAAAAACACACCTGAGCAATGCATGCGGTTAGTTTCTCCATACAGGAGGCGTCTTGAAGCTGTCATTACTAACAAAGAATTTTGTACGAAGTATTAAATACATTTGTTAGCGTGTTCAATTCTTTTTCCCTGTGGCATTCCATTTTATTACACATAACTTCATTTCTGAACTTATTTGTTTTGGTTTCTTTGTATGTATGGATTGTATGAGTTGTTACTGACGTGGTGAAAATTTCATGTCAATAGCACCTTTAGAAATCGATTTACCTTGAAAAATGGTGACTGTACAATGCTTATTTTACATTCTGTATGGGTGGATTTACACAAACAACAATGTAAGTAATGGTTTGTAATTTTTTTTTTGGAGGCAATTCGGGGTGTACACTGGAAGCATTTTTCTGTAAGACTAATCAACAATTTTACAGGTATTAGGCTGGCCAATGATGATGTCACTAAAGCCACACCCCACGATTTTGAGATCAATATGAAAGCAGCTGGTAATAGTCATCACATATTTTCCTTCCTATTGAACAATCTGTCAGCAGCTCCTGATCCCTACATTCCTCTATGTTAGGTTGAAGAGTTAAGAATGTGGGATACTGCACAGTTTCCCCTCCCCACTGATCACACTAAATCTGGCCATACACTGATTGAAATACACCCAGTTCAGCAGGGACTGGCCAAATTTGAATCAGTATGTGGTAAGGTTGCACCAATACCGATACTAGTATCGGTGCCGATACCGAGCATTTGCATGAGTACTTGTAACATTAATAATAACATTAATTATCAAATTACAATGGTAAATAAAGAGGGTGGGATAAATTAGGCAGCAAGTGAACATGTTGTTCCTGGAGTTGATGGTTTAAAGGCAGAAAAAATGGGAAAGTGTAAGGATTTGAGCGACTGTAATAGCTAGAACCATGCTGACCCGTGTCCACGGCCAAAATCATCTAGAATGGGCACATAGGCAGCAGAACTGGACCACAGAGAAATGGAAGAAGTTGGCCTGGTCTGAAGAATCACATTAAGTGACTGGCAAGCTGCAACAGGTTTTTTTTTTGGCTTAGATACACTTTAAAGGATAAGTACACCTTCTGAACATATTCCATGTTACACCAGTATTCAGGGTGTAATGTGTTCAGCACCTTGCCACCCCCTCCCCGTGACAACAGACAGGGGTCCCTCTTCCCCGCAGCCTCGGTCACATTTTAAAGTTGGCACAGCCGTGCGGGTGAAGGGATCTAGGATTGAATAAACTACAAGTCATGTTTGCCATCGCAGCAGATGGGACTTGTAGTTTCAATGGATTGCAAGCATGCTGATCAGTGTGCTTATAGTCCAATTTAAATTTGCTCCAGCTTTCAAACTGAAAGCCTGTACAGAGGTATGGCCAGAAAGCTGGAAAGCGTGCAGGAGTCTGACATCACATCCACAATCCACTGAATGTGGGTGCAATACTTTGCAGGCTCATGTAGAAAAAAGTAATAAATGCAATTTTTTTTTTACCTATAAAGTTGAACTTCCTCTTGAAATATTTTGTTGTAAGTGCTGCTGAAACTTCCATAGGCACTATATACAGTATTGTATGTATTAGCTGTAATACAATCACTACAACCAATAATAAGTGACAGGTTAAATACAGTTGCATTAAAAAGTATGTGAACCGTTTTGGAATAATATGGATTTCTGCACAAATTGGTCATAAAATGTGATCTGATCTTCATCTAAGTCACAACAATAGACAATCACAGTCTGCTTAAACTAATAACACACAAAGAATTAAATGTTACCATGTTTTTATTGAACACACCATGTAAACATTCACAGTGCAGGTGGAAAAAGTATGTGAACCCTTGGATTTAATAACTGGTTGAACCTCCTTTGGCAGCAATAACTTCAACCAAACGTTTCCTGTAGTTGCAGATCAGACGTGAACAACGGACAGGAGACATTCTTGACCATTCCTCTTTACAGAACTGTTTCAGTTCAGCAATATTCTTGGGATGTCTGGTGTGAATCGCTTTCTTGAGGTCATGCCACAGCATCTCAATCGGGTTGAGGTCAGGACTCTGACTGGGCCACTCCAGAAGGCGTATTTTATTCTGTTTAAGTCATTATGTTGTTGATTTACTTCTATGCTTTGGGTCGTTGTCCTGTTGCAACACCCATCTTCTGTTGAGCTTCAGCTGGTGGACAGATGACCTTAAGTTCTCCTGCAAAATGTCTTGATAAAAACTTGGGAATTCATTTTTCCTTCGATGATAGCAATCCATCCAGGCCCTGGTGCAGCAAAACAGCCCCAAACCATGATGCCCCCACCACCATACTTCACAGTTGGGATGAGGTTTTGATGTTGGTGTGCTGTGCCTCTTTTTCTCCACACATAGTGTTGTGTGTTTCTTCCAAACAACTCAACTTTGGTTAAATCTGTCCACAGAATATTTTGCCAGTACTGCTGTGAAACATCCAGGTGCTCTTGTGCAAACTGTAAACACGCAGCAATGTTTTTTTTGGACAGCAGTGGCTTCCTCTGTGGTATCCTCCCATGAAATCCATTCTTGTTTAGTGTTTTACATATGGTAGATTCACTAACAGGGATGTTCGCATATACCAGAGACTTTTGTAAGTCTTTAGCTGACACTCTAGGATTCTTCTTCACCTCATTGGGCAGTCTGCGCTGTGCTCTAGCAGTCATCTTTACAGGACGCCCACTCCTAGGGAGAGTAGCAGCAGTGCTGAACTTTCTCCATTCATAGACAATTTGTCTTACTGTGGGCTGATGAACAGCAAGGCTTTTGGAGATACTTTTATAACCCTTTCCAGCTTTATGCAAGCCAACAATTCTTAATCGTAGGTCTTCTGAGAGCTCTTTTGCGCGAGGCATCATTCACATCAGGCAATGCTTCTTGTGAAAAGCAAACCCAGAACTGGTGTGTGTTTTTTATAGGGCAGGGCAGCTGTAACCAACACCTCCAATCCCATCTGATTGATTGGACTCCAGTTGGCTGACACCTCACTGCAATTAGCTCTTGGAGATCTCATTAGTCTAGGGGTTCACATACTTTTTCCACCTGCACTGTGAATGTTTACATGGTGTGTTCAATAAAAACATGGTAACATTGAATTCTTTGTGTGTTATTAGTTTAAGCAGACTGTGATTGTCTATTGTTGTGACTTAGATGAAGATCAGATCACATTTTATGACCAATTTGTGCAGAAATCCATATCATTCCAAAAGGGTTCACATACTTTTTATTGCAACTGTAGTTTATATTGGTTCTAGACAGTCAGGCATTTGTTCTCTAAACTGTGCTGAACAAATGATAACTTTGTGCTACAACAGCAAACAATTAGAAACCTCAATACATGTTTTTAATAAGGTTACGAAAATGAAAGAAATGATCTGAAGGATGCTTTTGTAATGTCACTAATTATGCTTTGGTCCAGATTTTAGAAATGAGCTTCTTTGTACAATGCAACACCCAATGCAGGTTTAAAAGTGGAAATATAAGGAAGCTATAGGATTCTATGGGCCTTATGTATCATAAGGCCCATCATATTAAATTTCACATATTAAACTAGATATCACGTTGCTAAGAGCAAAGCTAGAATTAATTTTTATGGTCCCAATTTTATGGATGATTCCCCACAATTTTATAAAAAATTATGGTTTAAAACCTAACTCCGGGATGTTATCAACCCTACCTCCCACCTCCTTCTCTCTTCTTCTGTTTAGTTCTAGAGGGTCCTTTTTTTTGTGGGTCCACCTTACTTCCAGCGTGATGTGGACACCTCCTACTGGTGAAGCTTCAGCCAGGTCCTCTTTCATAGGTTCATAGGGCAGGAGAACTAATGGGGGTGGAAAAAGGATCATGTCCAAAAAGATAGCGAGAAAGAAAAAATGATAGCTTGGCTGAAAGAGGAAACATGTGACTTGTGTGACTTTGATCCATTACTCTGCAGGATGGCTTAGGCACAGGGGTTTGGAAAACCGATGCACACAGACGTCATAATTTACTGATGTTTACTCAAGAACTTGCAACGCCCGTGTGCATGGAGCTAAACACTGTGTGTAAAGACCTCAGTAATATTGAGTACAGGCGAGCAAAGGTGTGTAAGGGTATAGACGAGTATAGAAAAGTAAAATTTTTCTTCACTGGCAGTATTGTAAAATACTTATTTATACTTGTGTAAACCTGCTTATAGATGAGTAAACATGCAAATAAATTACTGCGCTCAAATTAAACATTTTCTATTTTTGTTTCACTGATCTGTACTCAATACTGTATTACTGATCTTTACTCAGCTGTGTGCAATATCCCATAGCCAGCAATGCATCTCATTTCAGATCAGTAAAAAACTAAGAATTTTTAACTCCTGTGTGCAAGAGGCCTTTAAACTTGATCTTTGCCTGGAGTTGGGCCCTAAAGTAGGACAACCCTTTTAAATAGGTAGAAAAGAAAAAGATAGCTGCACTTCCTGAGAATAAAAACAGCTCCACTCAACCTCTGTGGGTTGAGTGTGTGTGACATGTCTTTCATTCCCATTTTTGCACAATAAAAGGAACTGTTTTTATTCTCTGCAAGTGCCGCTATCTTTTCCTTTTCTACCTGCATATGGGGTATGCGGACCCAGGCAGGCACCCAGGATTTTTTGGCAGCTGAAGATCTCACAGGAAAGCCTTTGGAGCGGTGCTCACCCCATTTGCCTTTACCAACCCCTTTAAATAGATCAATAAAAAGAACCACTTAATATTTTAATGGAAAAAAAAAAAAAAGAAAAAAAAAAACCAGGATAGCACCTATCACCCTTAAAAATGGTGTCTGTGGCCACAATGACTTGCTGAAATTGGCATACTCAAGCAAAATACTGAAATCTTGAATTGTATCTGAAATATACCTTGTTTCTTCCTGCTTTAGACCTATTGTACATGTGACACAGCCTTACCTTCACCAACCTTACATGTTTCTTGACCCATGGGGGCACCCTAAAGCACAATTCCTTCTACAGAATGCGCTAGAAATTTGTGCTGAGCTATGTAAAATTAAAGCAATGGACGCGGATTGGTTACATGGCAGTTATAACTGCTTCATACAAAGTAAACCTTCCTTGAGTAAAATATGGTATGCAAAGCACTACCATTGCTGACCTTCTCCTTAAATTGATTCTTGCCCGACTTACCTGACCATCCAGCTTTAATACTTTGAGTCACTGACATAGAATAAATATGCAGATCAGCAAAAAAACAAAAAATTCCTTAACAGTTTGTGTTTTGGGTCAGTAACTAAGGTAAGGACACATCTAATTCCTCTTTAAATCCCATCTAACAGTACCAGAAAGAAGGGATTAAGGAAGTTAAATAACATTTAGAAAATTATATTTTCTTATAGCTGCCATCTAGGGTTGCAGAAACAGTTGTGCACAGATACTGTTAGATAGGATGGCAAGGGGAGTGGAATGAGTCACTTTAAAGTATTGAAGCTGGTGGCTTGTCAAAAAAGTGAAACAAATTAAAGTAGAACCCTTACACCCCTTCAAAGCATTATTTTTTCTTTTACCTAATTTCTCTGGTGAGAAACAAATGTATTTACTGCTCGTGATGTCATTCTCAGGCATGAAAAATTCTTGCAAGTGCAGCTACTGGGAGTGAGAATCGGTGTGTCCCGTGCCAGTTCTTATGGCCTTGCACACGGTACGATTACTGGCCAACCAAGCGTCTGATTTTTGTCAATAGGGCGTGTGCCAGGAGCTTGTCTTACATACTAACGGTACACAATTGTCGTGCCACAAACACGAACGTAGTGGCGTACACTACGAGGAATTTCAGCTCTTGAGCGCCATCCTTTGGGCCCCTCCTGCTAATTTCGTGTTTGGTGAGCATTGATTCGGAGCATGCGTGTTTGTACTTTCGACTTTTGTGTGACGGAATTGTGTACTGACCACACGAAAATTTGACGTCAAGCAGTTGTCTGCCGAAAATTTACTAGCCTGTCATCCAACATTTGTTGGGCGAAAATTGGACAACAATTGTCAAAAGGAGCATACTAATAGTAAGATTTTAGGACAACAGTCTGTCAACAGACAATCGTACCGTGTGTACAAGGCTTTAGGCATGCCCCTGCAGAACTACTTCCAAGAATTTCCCAAGATCCCTTTATTGAGACACTCTTTGAAGACAGGCTCTTAGAACACAGACAGGGCTGATAACACACCTTATGATTTCAGTTCTGCAGTTCTTAGTCGACAACAGGCAAATACTTTTGGATATAGTGGAGATGGAATAAAACACCTGTCAGTTTTTATTGCTGACTGCGCCCCTGTTAGCGAGATTCACCCTATTTGTCCTAATTACCATTATCATTAAAAGTGAAAATAAAAGAAAATCCCTAATTTTGGGTTGTCCCCAGAAAAGAGGGGAAATCTTCCAATGGTGACACTAGTTCTGTTGACCAGGGGGTCCCTAAGAGATTCCCCTAATTTGAGGGGATTTCCTCTCACTTCCCGTTTTGGCTATGGGACAGTAAGTGAAGGGAAATCTTCCCAATAGGATACAGATGGCAAAATAAACCTTACAGGAATTAAAACCCCCCCTTACTCTATGCAAAATTAACAAAAGTTTTGCCTATAGTTCCGCTTTAAAGCCGAACTCCAGGTATACATTTTATTGAATAGTTACATTGATCCAGCTTGCATGCATGTATATGCCATACCTGTGGGACCACAGTGGAAGCAGAGAATTACTCAAGTAGTCGCTGCTACAGAGTCAACATCGGCATTCACAGAAAGCCTTGTATTTTTTTAAAAATATATGCAAGCTGTTCCCTGAAAGGCTGAAATGGAGATGTGGGGTAGTGACATCACAATCACCACCTAATCCAATCAGAGGACGCTTTATATTTTTTTAGAAAATTGCAAGGCATTTTGTGAAGAGTGCCTATGCCAAGCAAGGGACCCCTGTAGTTATAATGCAGCTTGGCAGTCGCTCGACACGAAACTCATAAGACAGTGGACAATGACTGCAGTAGCAACTATTGCTTCAGTGACTCTTTGCTTGCATAGTGGCCCTGCAGGTATTGCATTAGCATGCTTACGAGCTGGATCAATGCAACTGCAATCAGTGTAAAAAGTCTACACATCCCTGTTAAAATGTCAGGTTTCTGTGATGTGAAAAAATGAGACAAAGAAAAATCATTTCAGAACTTTTTCCACCTTTAATGTGACCTATAAACTGTACAGCTCAATTGAAAAGCAAATTAAAATTCTAGTAGGTCTTTCCTGACATTTTCCTTAGTCGCATCCTACAGCAAAGGCCATGGTCGGCAGAGAGCTTCCAAACCATCAGAGGGATCTCAGTGTTAGAAGGCATAAGTCAGGAGAAGGGTACAAAATAATTTCCAAGGAATTAGATATATCATGGAAGACAGTCATCATCAAGTGGAGAAAATACAGTGACATTACCAAGAACTGGATGTCCCTCCAAAATTGATGAAAAGATGAGAAGAAAACTGGTCAGGGAGGCTGCCAAGAGGCCTACAGCAACATTAAAGGAGCTGCAGGAATATCTGGCAAGTATTGGCTGTGTGGTACATGTGACAAGAATCTCCCGTATTCTTCATATGTCTGGGCTATGGGGTAGAGTGGCAAGATGGAAGTTTTTTCTTACTAAGAAAAACATCCAAGCCTGACTAAATTTTGAAAAAACAGATCTGAAGTCTCCGAAAAGCATGTGGGAAAATGTGTTATGGTCTGATGAAACCAAAGCTGAACTTTTTGGCCATAATGCCAAAAGATATGTTTGGCGCAAAAACAACACTGCACATCACCAAAAGAACACCATACCCACCATGAAGCATTGTGGTGGCAGCATCATGCTTTGCGACTGTTTTTCTTGAGCTGGAACAGGGCCTTGGTTAAGGTAGAGGGAATTATGAACAGTTCCAAATAGCAGTCAATATTGGCACAAAACTTTTAGGCTTCTGCTAGAAAGCTGAACATGAAGAGGAACTCCATCTTTCAGCATGACAACGACCCAAAGCATATATCCAAATCAAAGGAATGGCTTCAACAGAAGAAGATTAAAGTTTTGGAATGGCTCAGCCAGAGCCAAGATCTGAATCCCATTGAAAATCTGTGGGGTGATCTATAGAGGGCTGTGCACAGGAGACGCCCTTCGCAATCTAACAGATTTGGAGTGTTTTTGCAAAGAAGAGTGGGCAAATATTGCCAAGTCAAGATGTGCCATGCTGATAGACTAATACCCAAAAAGACTGAGTGCTGTAATAAAATCAAGAGGTGCTTCAACAAAGTATTAGTTAAGGGTGTACACACTTATGCAACCATATTTTATTTTTACTTCCCTCTACCCAAAAGAGTTGTACAGTTTATAGGTCAGAATAAATGTGGAAAAAGTTCGGAAACGATTTATCTTTGTCACATCACAGAAACAGAAAATAGGGGTGTGTAGACTTTTTATATCCACCATATGCAATAAAATCCATACATTCAGCTTTAAGAGCTCACTGTATTTCTGGCAGGTGCAACAGTTTTTCTTTATTATTTTGCCCAGACATACACTTTAACTAGCTGTTCATGATTTAAAAAAAAAAACACAACATGGTAAAAGCTCTGCTGAGAAAGACCAGATACTGCTAGCATCAGCTTAATTTCAAACACATGCCTGTTCTTCTGCAAATAATCAACTATCACCCTACAGGGGGGAAATCAATTGGATCAATCAACTATCATCTTGCTTTAGCAGCATCTATAAGCTCTTGAGACCTGTGACGGTACAAAATGAATTCACCCAAAACACAAACACCTGAACAAGCACACCATCCAAGGCCTAAAGCTTAAATTCATGTTTTTTGATTTAAAGAGTTCCCTTCATTTTTTTTTTTTTTTTTTTTTGAGAAGGATGGGTGCTTTAATCCAAACGATAATGACACATGCCGGTCCGACATTACTTGAAATTGAGTGATTTGCACGTTCTGACAAGTTTACAGAACTCGGATAAATGGCATGAATGATTTCAATATATGCTCATACTTTTGAACCAAATGGTGAAGGTTAAAATCTTTCCTTTCAAGGGCCTCAATCAGCCACAAAGGAAAACAGTAATCACTGTCTTTTCAGCCGGCCCAACCGCATTTGTCAGCCCTTTCTCCGTCAATGCAGCCCGAGCAATCAACCTGCCAAGCATTCAGAATGGAAAAACAATCTGAAAATACAGGGTATAATGCACCTGCCAGTGAAAATGGCCATTTCAAGAAAAGCTAGTGATCTCAGTGACCCTGCTGAGGAGGCGGTGGTGCAAAGGGGAAAGAGCGCTTCAAAGAATTCTTACTGATCTGCACTCACTAACACACTGACACTTCTTTACAAAGCATGCCAGTTAGGGCTTTTGTGCTTCTTGGAAAAGAGAGAAAGCTTTTTGGGGGCAAGATAATCACCGAATGGAAAAGCGGTGGCGGCTGTGCAGAGGATGGTGCTAAAATACACTGAGAAGGTGCACGCTAACTACACAACCATTGTTGATATACATAAATATGTGCATATGTATATATATATGTATATATATATATATATATGTATATATATATATATATGTATATATATATATATATATATATATATATATATATATATATGTATATGTATGTATATATATATATATATATATATATATATATATATATATATATATATATATATATATATATATATGCACATTTTTATATATATGCTTGTGTTTGTGGAGTGACGTGTGTGTGTATATATTTTTTTTTTACACACACGTCCCCCCCCCCAAACACAAGCGTATATATAAAAATCTGCACATCTAGATAGATAGATAGATAGATAGATAGATAGATAGATAGATAGATAGATAGATAGATAGATAGATAGATAGATAGATAGATAGCTTGTGTTTGTTGCATTAAAAAAAACAAATGTGTTTTTTAATGCAAAAATAATAAGATGGGTGTTGCTCTGGAAGTGTATGGTAAAGAATGGAATGAAGTGGGTGGGTGGGTGTATATATTTATCCACTTCACGACCGGCCACTGTATATATACACGTCATTTTTTAAAAGATGGATATTCCGGTAACGGCAGCAGCTGCTGCCACAACCGAGGTATCCATCTTTAGGGCCGGCGTTTCTGTACACGATAATAGTGGTCTCTGCGGCGGGTTCGCCGCGAGATCACCGTTATCGGCGGCGGGAGAGGTGCCACCCCCCCTCCCGCCGCTCTCCCGCGCCCTCCGCCGCTTACCGGAGCCGTCGGTAGCGGCGGAGGAGATCGGGACCTGTCACCGCTGAGGTACTGAGACGAGTGAGGCCAAGATGGCCCCCATCCGTCTCTATACCATAGGACGGCCGGAGCGACGTCATTACGTCGGCTCCGCCTACTTCTCTTAAAGGCACAATTTTTTTTGTGTCATTTTTTTAAACGACTTTTTTTTTTTTTTTTTTTTTTGCAGTTTAGTCTAAATATGAGATCTGAGGACTTTTTGACCCCAGATCTCATATTTAAGAGGACCTGTCATGCTTTTTTCTATTACAAGGGATGTTTACATTCCTTGTAATAGGAATAAAAGTGATCCAAATTTTTTTTTTTTTTAAAAACAGTGAAAAAATAAATAAAATAAATAATAAAAAAAATTTTTTTTTTTAATGCGCCCTGTCCCGACGAGCTCGCGCGCAGAAGCGAACGCATACGTGAGTAGTGCCCGCATATGAAAATGGTGGTCAAACCACACATGTGAGGTATCGCCGCGACTGGTAGAGTGAGAGCAATAATTCTAGCCCTAGACCTCCTCTGTAACGCAAAACATGCAATCTGTAGAATTTTTTAAACGTCGCCTATGGAGATTTTTAAGGGTAGAAGTTTGACGCTATTCCACGAGCGGGCGCAATTTTGAAGCGTGACATGATGGGTATCAATTTACTTGGCGTAACATTATATTTCACAATATAAAAAAAAATTGGGCTAACTTTACTGTTGTCTTATTTTTTTTTTCAAAAAAGTGAATTTTTTCCAAAAAAAGTGCGCTTAGAAGACCGCTGCGCAAATACGGTGCAAAAAAAAAGTATTGCAATGACCGCTATTGTATTCTCTAGGATGTTAGAAAAAAAACAATATATAATGTTTGGGGGTTCTAAGTAATTTTCTAGCAAAAAAACCTGTTTTAAACTTGTAAACACCTAAAATCCAAAACGAGGCTAGTCTTGAAGTGGTTAAACACACACAGTGCCCTAAAAAATTATTCAAACCCCCCTTGAAATTTTCCACATTTTGTCATGTTACAACAAAAAATGTAAATGTATTTTATTGGGATTTTATGCGATAGACCAACACAAAGTGGCACATAATTGTGAAGAAAAATGATAAATGGTTTTCCATATTTTTTACAAATAAATATGTGAAAAGTGTGGTGTGCATTTGTATTCAGCCCCCCTGAGTCAATACTTTGTAGAACCACCTTTCACTGCAATTACAGCTGCAAGTCTTTTTTGGGTATGTCTCTACCAGCTTTACACTATCATACACTATTAATTAGAAGAGTGAAATTTTTGTACATTCTTCTTTGAAAAATTGCTCAAGCTCTGTCAGATTGGATGGAGTGCGTCTGTGAACAGCAATTTTCAAGTCTTGCCACAGATTCTCAATTAGATTTAGGTCTGAACTTTGATTGGGCCATTCTAACACATGAATATGCTTTGATCTAAACCAGGGGTCTCAAACTGGTGGCCCTCCAGCTGTTGCAAAACTACAAGTCCCATCATGCCTCTGCCTGTGTGAGTCATGCTTGTAACTGTCAGGCTTGCAATGCCTCATGGGACTTGTAGTTTCGCAACAGCTAGAGGGCCACCAGTTTGAGACCCCTGATCTAAACCATTCTATTGTAGATCTGGCTGTATGTTTAGGGTCCTTGTCCCGCTTGAAGGTTAACCTCCGCCCCAGTCTCAAGTCTTTTTAACAGGTTTTCTTCTAAGTTTGCCCTGTATTTGGCTCCATCCATCTTCCCATCAACTCTGACCATATTCCCTGTCCCTGCTAAATAAAAGCCTCCCCACAACATGATGCTGCCACCACCATGTTTCACGGTGGGGATGGTGTGTTCAGGGTGATGTGCAGTGTTAAGTTTTCAGCCACACATAGCGTTTTGCTTTTAGGCCAAAAAGTTAAATCTTGGTCTGATCTAACTAGAGCACCACATGTTTGCGGTGTCTCCCACATGGCTTCTTATGGCTTCTTATGGCTTTCTTTCACCAATGGCTTTCTTCTTGCCACTCTTAGATAAAAGCCAGATTTGTGGAGTGCACGAATAATAGTTGTCCTGTGGACAAATTCTCCCGCCTGAGCTGTGGATCTCTGCAGCTCCCCCAGAGTTACCATGGGCCTCTTGGCTTCTTCTCTGATTAATGCTCTCCTTGCCTGACCTGTCAGTTTAGGTGGATGGCCATGTTTTGGTAGGTTTGCAGTTGTGCCATACTCTTTCCATTTTTGGATGATGGATTGCACGGTGCTCCATGAGATGTTCAAAGCTTGAGTTATTTTTTTAAAACCTAAACCTGCTTTAAACTTCTTCACTTTATCCCTGACCTGTCTGGTGTGTTCCTTGGCCTTTATGATGCTGTTTGTTCACTAAGGTTCTCTAACAGACCTCTGAGGGGTTCACACAACAGCTGTATTTATACTGAGATTACATTACACACAGGTGGACTCTATTTACTTATTAGGTGACTTCTGAAGGCAACTGGTTCCACTAGATTTTAGTTAGGGGTATCAGAGTAAAGGGGGCTGAATACAAAGCACACCACACTTTTCAGATATTTATTTGTAAAAAAATTTGAAAACTATCATTTTCCTTCTACTTCACAATCATGTGCCACTTTGTGTTGGTCTATCACATAAAATACCTAAAAAAATACATTTACGTTTTTGGATGTAACATGACAAAATGTGGAAAATTTCAAGGGGTATGAATATTTTTTCAAGGCACTGTACACAGTGCTTCCAGAAAGTATTCACAGCTCTTCACTTTTTCCACATTTAGTTATGTTACGGCCTTATTCCAAAATGGATTACATTATTTTCTTCAAAATTCTACAAACAATACCCCATAATGGCTATGTGAAAGAAGTTTGTTTGAAATCTTTGCAAATGTAATAAAAAAAAAAATGAAAAAAAAAAAAATGAAAAAAAAAAAAAAAAAAATCACATGTACATAAGTATTCACAGCCTGTGCTCAATACTTTGTTGAAGCACCTTTGACACCAAATACAGCCTCAAGTCTTTTTGAGTATGATGCTACAAGCTTGGCACACCTTTTTTTGGGCAATTTCTCCCATTCTTTGATTGTAGGACCTCTAAAGCTCCATTAGGATGCACAGCTATTTTCAGATCTCTCCAGAGATGTTCAATCAGGTTCAAGGCTGGGCCACTCAAGGACATTCATAGAGTTGCCCCGTAGCCACTCCTTTGTTATCTTGGCTGTGTGCTTAGAGTCACTGTCCTGTTGGAACATGATTCTTTGCCCCAGTTTTAGGACCAGAGTGCGCTGGAGCAGGTTTTCATCAAGGATGTCTCTGTGCATTGCTACATTTATCTTCATCTTGATCCCGACTAGTCTCCCAGTCCCTGCTTCTAAAAAACATCATCCCCACAGCATGATGCTGCCACCACCATGCTTCACTGCAGAGATGGTATTGGCCAGGTGATGAGCAGTGCCTGGTTTTCTCCAAACATGACGCTTGCCATTTAGGCCAAAAAGTTCAATCTTTGTTTCATCAGACCAGAGAATTTTGTATCTCATGGTCTGAGAGTCCTTCAGATGCCTTTGGGCAAACTCCAGGTGGGCTTTTATGTGCCTTTTACTGAGGAGTGGCTTCCATCTGGCCACTCTACCATACAGGCCTGATTGATGGAGTGCTGCAGAGAAAGTTGTTCTTCTGGAAGGATGATGAAGGTCACTGAGCTCATTGGGACCTGCAAATTTTTCTGTACCCTTCCCCAGATCTGTGCCTCAACACAATCCTGTCTAAGATGTCTACAGACAATTCCTTAGACTTCATGGCTTGGTTTGTGCTCCGACATGCACTGTTGACTGTGAGACCTCATATAGACAGGTGTGCGCCTCTCTAAGTCCTGTACAATCAACTGAATTTACCACAGTCGACTCCAATCAAGTTGCAGAAACATCTCAAGGATGATCAGTGGAAAAAGGATGCACCTGAGCTCAATTTTGAAAAAGTCACTTGTCTAGTGATGAAACCGGTCGGGAGGAGCCAGTGATGAGCAGTGCTGTGTGTACACTGTTGGCGTGTGAGGAGATCCCAGCTGTTAGCTGTATGCAACTGACCTTACATATGCGATTTATTCTGCTGAAAAGTGTGAGTGATTTTTTACCCTTATTATATAGGGATTACATATCACACTGCCTGTACAATGGTGTTTCTTTCTTTGTTGTTTCATACTGCGGAAGTTCTTTGAAAGCCAGAAGCCAGCCCATGCTAATGAACAGCTGAATATATGAGCAAGCCAGCTATCACTGGGGATTACTCATTGAAACCTGTCTATATTCATCAAATCACCAAAGACGTTATATTTTTTCACAGCACTATGCTGTCCTATTGAGATAGCTGTGCACTGTGGTTCATCACATTAATATATCTTATCTTTATTTTTCTCTTTTTAATTGTGTTCAATAATTATCACATTGATATTTAGTTATAGGATTTTGTTATGGTGAAGGATGTTATGTTATTTATAATAGGCTCCATTTGATTATTTTGCACAGGATTCATTGATTAATCATTAAGAGATCACACTGTGTTATACTGGGAGGTTAATATTAGTGCATTATACATTTTGAATATATACATCAATTTTGAGTGTCATGGCAAAGGCTGTGAATACTTATGTATATGTGATTTTTTTCATTTTTACAACATTTGCAAAGATTTTAAACAAACGTCTTTCACGTTGTTATTATGGGGTATTGTTTGTAGAATTTTGAGAAAAATAATGAATTTAATCCATTTTGAAATATGGTTGTAACAGCAAAATGTGGAAAAAGTGAAGCGCTGTGAGTACTTTTACCAGATAAACTGTGTGTGTGTATAATATTAATATATATATATATATATATATACACACATACATACATACATACACACACACACACACACACACACACACACACACACACACACACACACACACACACACACATATATATATATAATATATAAGAAAGAGTACTTTTAACCTAAGTATATGTATATGATAAGCCTGTCCTTCAGAAATTAATTGTTGGCTCTCTCCCTTTAGTGTATATATTTTTCACATGATCTCTACTAAAGCAGGTGGTGATGGTAGGCAATATGAGAGTTTAGTGTAGACTGAATAGAATTCTCTCCAGAGCCATCATTACAAGCAGAGACTGTTTCAGGGAATTATTCTTTCTGACATTGATGTGGTGAAAAATGAATGTCTGTTTCTTCAGCAAGGATTAATTGGCAGCTGCCATACTTGGGTTTTGGTTCACCTTCTTCTGGATCAACAGTCCTAAGACAATCTTCATTTTACACTGGCCAAAAACATACAAATTTTTTGCTTGACCTGTTAGATGAACAGAATTTACCAACAAATGTGGTGCGTGAAACTCCACTTCACTGTACAGAATGTATAGCTATTTGTAAATGGAGTTAAATGCACCTGCAATAGAGACCTGTATAGAACATAAATCATCCAAACATTTCTGAATCTTGAATTTGGGACTGTGCAACAGTTTCCTGATGGGAACCAGTGATTAAACTTCTCTCTTATGTGCAGATTGGGCTGCATGAGATCCCGTATGGATCTGTGAGTTACAGAGACTGAGAACATTACGATATTTGTAAACTCTATAGACTACCTAAGGTGTAGTTTTATCCCTCCTGGGCTGTTCCAGAAGAATACCAACACACTCGAATAGAAAAACTCCTAATATAATACCAATACCCAATACCCACAGTTGATCCAGAGGAAGGTAAAAAAAGAAAACTCCAATAAAGCGTTATCCAATTTGCTCCTCCTCAAGAGGCAAATCAGATATTCCCTGGATCAACTTTACCTATAAAATATTAAATATAGTTATATTACATGCATTTAGGAAAGAATCCAGGCCTTTCTTAAAACAATCTATTGAGTTGGCCAGAACCAGCTCTTGAGGGAGTCTATTCTACATTTTTACAGCTCTTACTGCGAAAAAGCCCTTCCGTATGTGGAGAAAAAAAAAATCTCTTTTCCTTTTTGTAAGCTATGGATCCATATCAACAAGCAATGATGTACTCTGGTTGTGACGGAACTACTTTGTCTTATAAGAGAAGAGCGGTTAATCTTGGAAACTTAAGTGTGCTGATTTTGGTGTTATAAGATAACATCCCTGAGACAAATCAGGACGCATACTGGCAGATACTAGTCCAGTATGACCATTGTGTCCTGTGCACCAACTGTACAATTAGATTTTTGCTTTACAACCTCAATCTGTTGAGCATCCACTGGGGCTCTATATAAGGAAACACTTTGGCAGGTAAAGGCATAATACGTGTGCCGTGGTGTCCCATCTGGCAACTTGCGCAACTTTACAGGCATACAGAGTATCACATTGCTTTACTGAATTTATTTTAGCCCCGTGGTAGTGTACCTTACAGCACACATTGGTGAACAAAGAACATATAATTACCTCATTACTTTCAGAGACTACACATTATTATGCAAACTGCTGCAGAGATCACCCATCTGGGCTCGTATGAAATATTATTTTAATCTCTTTGAGACCCTGCATGGTTTTGAAACTACCTAGAAAAAGATTTTCATGTTTAGAGGTTTGGAAGTGAAATTCCAAATTATAAAGATCATTATTGTTCACGCATTGGAAATTTTAATGTTATTGTTCTTGGATGTGGAGCAAACATTTAAATGTTGTATGATATAGGCCCCATTGTGCTATAGAAGATTTGGGGTATGTGACAAATGCATGTAGATATAAATCACCAAACCTTTATTTTAATATAACTTTTCCCGCAACCATCATATTAGTGCTTTTGGAATACAAGGACTGCAACTACTGTAATTATATTAATGTGGCACAATTTACAAATGGTACAGTCCTTTTAGAGCATACCACTGCTGTCCTTGGAGCAACAGGGGAGTTGGGCGGTCTGAGATTCCTTTTGTATTATGTACAGTAAATAGTAGCTTCTGGGTGTTTTCTGACATTTGGAATGTATTCAGACATGTCTGGATTATTTATGGTTCATAGAGTCTGTAATAAGGACCTTTAACGTAGGTGACTTTAGATATCTAGAACCGGCAGACGCCAAACAATTTTTGTAGATCTGGAGCTAGAATACATTTTTCTACAGTTAGTACATTTAATCACTTGAAGAAAAGCAAATGTAAAACAAAATCTGGCAGTGAGGCAGTATAGTTTTTTTTTTTGTAATATGTTGATTTTAGTGGACATATATCTCTCCTCAACCCATGCTACATAGAAAGAAGTGGAATACAGGTATGTAATTGTTTCTGTTGAGTAACTCACAAAGCTATCAGAGATTTGCTTTCCAAAGTTTAAGGATTTTTGCGGATTGCTCTTGGTGGTGTTGAGCTACAAAATTGGGGATTAACCCTGAGAAAACCCTTTTTTCTGCTTTAACCACCTAAGGACCAAACCTCTTTGGGAGATTTGGTGTTTACAAGTTAAAAACTGTTTAAAAAAAGTTTTTTTTTTCCTAGAAAATTACTTAGAACCCTCAAACGTTATATATAACACCCTAGAGAATAAAATGACGGCCGTTGCAATACTTTGTCACACCGTATTTGCTGACTTTTTGGGGAAAAAATACTAATTGAATACTAATTTGAATAAAAAAAAAAAAAGACAACAGTAAAGTTAGCCCAATGTTTTTTTTATATGGTGAAAGATCATGTTAACCAAGTAAATTGATACCAAACATGTCACGCTTCAAAATTCGTGGAATGGTGACAAACTTTTACCCTTAAAAATCTCCATATGCGACGTTTAAACAATTCTACAGGTTGCATGTTTTGGAGTTACAGAGGAGGTCTTGGGCTCGAATTATTGCTCTTGCTCTACCGATCACGGTGATACCTCACATGTGTGATTTGAACACCGTTTTTATATACTTTCGCTTCTGCACGCGAGCTCGAGGGACGGGGCGCGTTTAAAAAGATTTTTTTTTTTCTTATTTACCCTATACCTTTTATATTTACACTGTTCTTTTTAAAAAAAAAAAAAAAGTGTCATTGTTATTAATGTAAACATCCCTTGTAACAGAAAAAAAGCATGACAGGACCTCTTAAATATGAGCTCTGCGGTCAAAAAGACGTCAGATCTCATATTTACACTAAAATGCAATAATAAAAAAAAAAGTTGCTTTAAGAGCTATGGGCGGAAGTGACGTTTTGACATCACTTCCGCCCTGCAATGGTATGGAGACAAGTGGGAGCCATCTTCCCCTCACTCGTCTCCATACCAACCCAGGACGAGGGCCTGATCGCCTCCGCCGCTACCCACAGCTCTGTGGTGGGGGGGCCCCTCTCCCGCTGCCGATAAAAGTGATCTCACGGCAAATCCATTGCAGAGACCACTTTTATCTGAAACCGGACCGCTCACTGAAGAGGATACCGGGGTTATGGTAGCTAGCTGCTGCCATAACAATTATATCCCTTTTTAAAGTGCCAACGTATATCGGCGTGAGCCGGTCTGAAAGTGGTTAATTATAATTAATGTCTTTTTGAGGGGATTGTGCATATACTGCAGTAGTGTAGGCAGAAGGTGAAAAGTTAACCACTTATGATTGAGTGATGAAGAGTTTAAAGGATATCAAAAAAAGTAATTTTCTTTTTTTTTTTAAACAAAAAACATGTCATACTTACCTTCTTTGTGCAGTTGGTTTTGCACAGAGTGGCCACAATCCTCCTCTTCTGGGGTCCCTCAGCAGTGCTCCTGGCTCCTCCTCTTCGAGTGCCCCAGAGAAGTGCTCTCCCTTGGGCTACCGTGTCCTGCTGCTGCGTCTATTGACACAGACAGTAGGACTCGGCCCAGCCCCCGTGTCCCGCGCCATTAGATTTGATTGACAGCAGCGGGAGTCAATGGCTGTGCTGCTATCAATCTATCCAATCAGGACATGTAACGCCGGCTGGAGCTGGTGTGCTCGTTCCCGGCGCGGGAAAGACCGGGTTCAGGTAAGTAAAACGGGGGCACTGGGGGGCTGCTACAATAAAAGGGGCTTTTCACACTAATGCATAGAATGCATTAAGGTTAAAAAACGAGGGTTTACAACCCCTTTGGGTTCACCTTTTAACAAAATAATAAATGCACATTATTTTGCAGGAAAATATATACTTTTTTTTTTACAGAAGCTTGCAAAGCATTACACCTGTGATCAGCAGATATGGGTACAATATCAGGCTCATGCACACTCTCCCTCCAACTTTCTGCCCGTATCTCTTTATGGGCTTGCAGTTAGCAAGCTAGAGATAGAATGAATGAACTACGACTACTGATCAGCAAGCTTGCAGTCCACTGAAATATACAAGTCTGTCTGCCGCGGTGGAAGACGGGACTTGTAGTTAATTCACTCAAAAATCTCAATGAATGATGCGACTGTGCAGGCAGAGCCCTGAACGGCCACCCAAATTTTGAATGCGACAGAGGCTGCAGGGAAGATGAACCCCTGCCCGCTGTCACAGAAAGGGGACTAAGCGAGTAAGGAGGGGTAGTCCATAGGAACATCTTAGACCCCAAATACGAGTGTAACATGTTCCTAAATGTGAACCTGGCCTTTAATGAAAAAATGTATCCTGTGAAGTTGAGGAAAAATACTTGCCTAATAATTGTGCACACAGTGTATTTTTATGCATATTGTTAGCAATCGTCCAACTCCAAGCTGTATAAATTTGGATGCTTATTGAATTTAGGCATATCAAGTGATGTGTATTTGTGTAATAATGGAGGGTGAGGCCTAAGGGGATCAACACCCTATATCAAGGTGTGCTTAATTATTAGGCAGCTTCCTTTCCTCAGGCAAAATGGGTCAAAAGAGCTTTACCTGACTGAAAGTTAAAAATTCTAAAAAGTCTTTCAGAGGGATGCAGTACTCTTGAAATTGCTAAGATATTGGGGCATGATTACAGAATCAAACATTTTGTTGCAGGTAGTCAACGGGGTCGCAAGAAACGTGTTGAGAAAAAAAAGACGCAAATTAACTGCCAAAGATTTGAGAAGAATCAAAATGTGAAACTACCAGGAACCCATTATCCTCCAGAACTGCAAACTACCTGGAGTGCCCATAAGTACAAGGTGTTCAGTGCTCAGAGACATGGCCAAGATAAGGGAGGCTGAAACCCGATCACCACTGAACAAGACACATAAATTGATACGTCACGGCTGGGCCAAGAAATACCTAAAGACAGATTTTTTTCAAAGGTTTTATGGACGGGTGAGAGGAGAGTGACTCTTGGATGGATAGGCCTGTGGCTGGATCAGTAACGGGCACAAACTTCCACTTCAACCTCAGATGCCAACAAGGTGGAGGTGGGGTACCAATATGGGCTTGCATTAATAAAGATGAGTTAGTTGGACCTTTTTGGGTTGAAGATGGACTCAAAATCAACTCCCAAACCTACTGACAGTTTTTAGAAGGCACTTTCTTCAAACAGTGGTACAGGAAAAAGTCTGCATCTTTCAAGACTACCATGATATTTATACAGGACAATGCTGCATCGCATGCATCAAAGTACTCCACTGCTAGCCAGTAAGGGCCCTAAAGATGAAAGAATAAAATGACATGGCCCCCTTCCTCACTTGACCTAAACCCTATTGAGAACTTCTAGGCTCTTCTTAAACGGGAGGTTGCAGCTGCACAA
Organism: Lithobates clamitans; assembly: GCA_037952925.1. Taxonomy (NCBI): domain Eukaryota; kingdom Metazoa; phylum Chordata; class Amphibia; order Anura; family Ranidae; genus Lithobates; species Lithobates clamitans. Next base: position 2,112,627 of record JBBGZY010000827.1, read on the forward strand.
AAAATTGATTGTCAACAGATCAAGAAACTGATAGACTCCATGAATGGAAGGCTTATGACTGTTATGGAAAACAAGGATGGCTATATTGGTCACGGATTTTTTTTTTTTTTTAAATGCCAGAAATGTTTATTTGTACATTTTTTACACTTTCCCTTTTAAGTTGTTTCTTTATTATTCTGACTTTAACAGATAAAAATAAACAAATGAGATGGGAAAATTTTCATTTTTCATCTAGTTGCATAACTAGACTAGTACACGAATAGTTGCCCAATTATTGTGCACACACAGATATTCTCCTAAGAAAGCCAAAACCTCCCTTTTACTTTCTAAAATATTCAGGTTTGAGGTTAACATTTTGGAAACATTTTTGACCGAGAACACTGTAGCTGTTCAATAAAGAAATGAATCCTTAAAAAAACAACTTGACTAATAATTGTGCACACAGTGTAGATAGAGAAGTAGGAGCACACCTAGTCACATCAAGCTCCCATCATAACATTATCTGGAATACAGTAAACTGCTTAAGCTCCTTGTGGACAGGAAGTACCTGGACCATCGAAATTAAGAAAACTCTGTTTGTCTTTGATGACACGTGGAAAGAAAGGACAGGCTCTAGAGCTGCACTGCCCCCCTTTTAAGTAGGGAGAGCAGTGCAAAGGGGCTTGGAACATGTAATATATTTATTAAAGGTTTTTATTGGTGTCTGTGTCCCTACTAGGAAGATTCAAGTTGTCCTGGTGACCATTGCCACCAAGACAGAAAATGATGGGAAATCTGAACTTTAATAGTGGTCACCAGAAGAGATGACAGTAAATCATCCAATCAAGGTCACACTGGATAAGAAGACGTTTCATGTATAGGAGATTTCTTCACTTTAAAAGTCCCCTAAATCATCAGTTTAGCGTTATGGAGGCAGTCTGGTGTTCGAAATATTGATGTTTTTATATATGGTAAATCTTCTTTTAACCACTTCCCGCCCAAGGCCATCAAATGATGTCCTGGATTTTGAGTTGAGATATCTGAATAATACCTGCACCTGCAGGCATCATTCATATCTTTTTTTTTCTGCCAGCGACACCGTGCAAAGTAAAAACAATAATGTTTAGCCACTTGATTGTTTCTCCAGGCAGCGGGAGGGGACTCTATAGCCTTTGGAGGCCGGGCGCGTCGTTAGGACGTCACTTCCGGCCTCGGCAGATGTAGACACTGCCGTGTTTTTAGCTGGAAAGGCTGAGATTGTTTTTTTGTTTTTATTTTTATCTCAGGCTTTCCAGCCTAGAGGAGAGATGTGGGGTCTTATAGACCCCACATCTCTCTGTAAAGAGGGCCTGTCATGCACTATTCCTATTACAAGGAATGTTTACAATCTTTGTAATAGGAATAAAAGTGATATTAAAAAAAAAAAAATTTAAAAAAGGGAAAGTGTAACAAAAATAAAATAAAAAAATGAAAACGCCCCGTCCCAGCACGCAGAAGCGAATGCATACATACATCGCGCCCGCATATGTAAACAACGTTCAAATCACACATGTAAGGTGTCACTGCGAATGTTAGAGCGAGCGCAATAATTCTAGTCCAATACTTTCTCTGTAACTCTTAACAGGTAACCCGTAAACATTTTTAAAGTGTCGTCCCATGGAGATTTTTTAAGTACCGATGTGGCGCCATGCCATGAGTGTTCGCAATTTAAAGCGGTTGGGTATCTATTTACTCGGCGTAACATTTTCTGGCAAAAAAAATTATGGTTTTTGTATGTAGCAGAGGAATGCCAGAATAGGCCTGGGCTGGAAGCGGTTAACAAATGACTAAGAGCTTATTTCTCTCACTTTATAGAGATTTTCCCTCACTTACTATTTCTTCTCCAGTACAGGAAGTCAAAATAACCCCCTCAAATGGACACAGACAGAAAAAAAAAAAACTGACGGATTTTAAAGTGCCATTAAACCCCAAACTTTAAATTTTATCTAAATGTGTAACATAATATCTATTTATGTGTTTTTTTTTCTCGAAAAGTTTTCCTATGGCTGGCTTCAGCTTGTGATCGTGCCTGTTCCCTATTCAGAGTTGCCACTCGTTCTGCGTGTGTTCCATTTTAATGGTAGGTCCACTTTAGGGAGGGAACACCAATTACATTTCCACAAATAGAAACGACCATTTAAATCTATGAATTAAAAAAAAATCAAACCAAAATGTGGAAAAGTAAACAGAAAATGAAAAAAGTCAAACAAAAAAAAACTGGAAGCAGTTATAGTAATACTTCAGAATGTATAGAATGCATATGTATGGCTGTATAGAATGTTTAGGTATGGCCACATATAAGCAGACCAAAGAAAATATGTTTATCAAACCTTTCCAAATGATCTTTCAAAAATTCCTGAAAATAACAATGAATGAATGTTTTAATGCAACACCATCATACCCTAGCTTTTAACATTATGTATTCACCCTCTAGGTATTTTTGCATCTACATTTTCCTTTTCTTCAGTTAAAGTGCAATGCATAATAGATGTAAAATAAAGATGAGGGGGAAGAAAAAAAAAAGAATAAAAAAAAAAAACTTTGAATGAACTTCCAAGCTGTTAAGACCCCAAGTGTCACGTCAATGTATCAATGAATATTCATTGCCGTTTCCTAAGTGGTTAACTCCATGCTTTTTTTGACAGCAGATCTAAGGTTACATGCGGAATAGTAAAAATGGCAGCAAAGTAGCGGTTGCCTTAAGGAATGACAAACCTCTTGTCAATAGATGCTAAAGCCTGGTTTAATGAACCGATGAATTTTTACTTTGAGATAACATCAAAATTGTGATGTATTTTGGTGAGATGGAAGGTAAAACAGCTCTGGAAATTAGGCTGCAGACGACAATAACACTATAGAGCAAAATTCCAGTTGTCTGAATAATATTTTGCTGCAGAGCAGGTTAATCAAAGTTAAATCATCTGTGAAATGGGTGCCTTTTGTTAAGCTCAAGGTGTCTTCATATCAAGGTTTTTCTAGCAAGATTTCATTTAAGATTTTGGGCATGCCCGATGGAAGGGAGGGGGGTGGGGAGACTGTGCTATGCACAAACAAGGGCATTAAGATATGTATATTTAGAGCACGTCAGTATGTCAGAGAAAGATGCAGGCAGGCAATCCCACGGATAACCTATTCTTTATGCATGACGAACACAGGCTCTCTGCATGCTCCAAGTCGGAATTTAGATTAATTCTGTAAAACAAAAGCTTAATGGGAAAATTGAGTTCAATTAACAAGAGCCTTCTATTAAAATAAAGAATAAATGACAAGAAGTGGCGGGATACAAAGATAATGTCATACAGGGGAGCTAATGGGTGATCAGTACAACTGTTGTGGCAGGGTTACTTGCATTACCTCCATCGCTCAGTATAGAGGTTACATGGAAATCTATAATATTAATTATACTTAGACTTATTTATGAAACTCTGTTTAATTATTAAGAACTATTTTAGATATTTGGGAGATAGAAGTGTAATATGTAAAGGCCTCTTATGGAATCCTTTACATGTTATAATATTTTAAACACCTCCTGCTGTCCGCCACGTTACGGGTCCTTGTTCTCTATTCTTCAGCATCTGAACTGAAAAAATCTCTGGAGGAACCTAGTTTTGTCAGGTACCCGCCCCCCCACTTCTGCTCAGATCACCTAGCTGATCCTAGTAAGTTCTTCCCTCCCTCCCACGGGAGTGACGTCACGCGACTCCGGCCAGTCACAGAGCCGGAGTCCGTGGCCCTGGAAGGAAGAGGGGCGAAGATTGACGCGGCCTGCTCAGGGGACAGCGCGGGTTTTGTTTGCAGGTAAGTGTCGTATAATGGGCTAGTATGCAATGCATACTAGCCCATTATGCTTTTCATTTGCAGGCCTTGCGAGGATCAAAAGAGGATGTAAAACCCATCAGGGTTTACTTCTTCTTTAAAGCGATTGTAAACAATCACCTTGTAAAACAACCTGATCAGTTTAATATAGTTTAATATAGAAATGAAAGGCAAAACATTTTTGTATTAAAAAAAAAAAAACACACACAAACACACACAAACACACACATATTATAAATACCCTTTCCCCCCCCCCCTTTTTTTTTTTTATAAGTGATCACATTCCCTCTGTTCTCAGCTGCATAAGACCTGAGGGTGGAGAAGCAGCAGCACACTGAACTTTCCAGTAAAAGTCATTGGAGAGCAGGCTGAGTTCCCAGCATAGCTAGAGAACTGACCACAGTGTGTTCTCCTGCTTAGTGTGGTCAGTTTTTAGTAGGAAAGCAGAGGGACTGGCAGGAACACTAGGGATTTCACATAAAGGAAGCAATACAAAGAGCAGGATACTTTCTCATACAAATACATAGTACAGCAGACACATATGAGTAATATGAAATGATGGGGTAACAAACGCTTTAATTGAACAAGCTGAAGTTAGAAGTTGATTGGCTACCATGCACAGCTGCACCAGATTTTGCACTCTCCAGTTTTAGTAAATCAACAGGTAGGTGGCAGGTGTAACAGACTCGGTTGTAATTTATGGACATCATAACCATCAGCTTTAGAACCCTTTTTCACTGGGGCGCTTTGCAGGCGCTACAGCGCTAAAAATAGAGCCTGCAAAGCGCCCTGAAAGAGCAGCTCCTGTCTCTTCAGTGTGAAAGCCAGAGGGCTTTCACACTGGAGCGGTGCGCTGGCACGATGGTAAAAAAAAAGTCCTGCTAGCAGCATCTTTGGAGTGGTGAAGGAGCGGTGTGTATACCGCTCCTGCCCATTGAAATCAATGGGCAGCTCGTCTATACCGCCAGCAAAGCGCTGCTGCAGCAGCGCTTTGCGGGTGATTTTAACCCTTTTTCGGTCGCTAGCGGGGGTTAAAAGTGCCCCGCTAGCGGCCGAATACCTCCGCAAATACAATGGTAAAGTGCCGCTAAAAATAGCGGCGCTTTACAGCCGACGCCGCCCCCCGCCCCAGTGTTAGGAGGGTTAAGTTTAAAGGAATAAAATCTTACATTTTAAATAAAGAACTTAGGGTCACAGCTCATCAACGCACCCTGCTCAGTGCCCATCTGCAGCTTCTAAATTAGCCATCAATGCACCCTGCTCAGTGCCCATCTGCAGCTTCTAAATTGGCCATCAATGCACCCTGCTCAGTGCCCATCTGCAGCCATTAAATTGACCAACAATGCAGCCTGTTCAGTGCCCATCTGCAGCCATTAAATTGACAAACAATGCAACCTGTTCAGCGCCCATCTGCAGTCCCTGCTGTCTCCGAGGGAAGAGGAGGAACGAGCGCCGCCGAATTACACAGAGAGCCGTGATCTCCTGAGTACCCGTCGCTCCATCACTTAGAGCCACGCCTCTTGGCCCTGCTCATATGATAGACAGAACAGTGGCTCAATGCGGGGGCAGGAGGCGTGGCTGTGAGTGACGGAGTGCCAGGTACACAGAAGATCGCGGCTCTATGTAATTCAGGGGCGCTCACTTCTCTTCCCTCAGAGACAGAAGGTATCGGTGTATAACACCTACGATTTCCCCCCAACTTTAAGGGGAAAAAAAGTGAGTGTTATACGCCGATAAATACGGTAGTAATGTGGAAAATACAGGACAGTTTTCTAGAAGTTTCTTTACTTTACCGTTTACTTTATTAAAGTTACTTACACCTAAATGCATGAATGCTTGACAGCTGTCAGACACCTTCCCATTATAGGAAAACAATGCTGTTGAGCAAGCCCTAATCAGTCACTGCCGGTTTCTGAAAGCCAAGCTGAAGTTGTGGTTATTTACTATGATCAGTTGATCACAAATGTCTTCCTTTCACTGCGCGCTGTTCTTTTATATCCTTTATATTTATATTGTGTTTGCTCTCTTTGTACATTTTCAGGTTTTTACTTGTAACTGCGAGTCATTTAAGAATCCCGCTGAGAGATGAGCATTATATAAATAAACATTATTATTACTATGCTCAAACAGTGAATAAATAAAAAAGGGATTTTGTACCCAGCTCTACACTGCAGCACACAGCTGTGGTCTAACCCCTCTACAGACTTCATTATGGAGTATGGGGTATACACGTTTCCACAGTGCCTACACTAATCTCAAACTCCCTTCCCGATCGCTCAGAAGATGATTTCAGGTGCCTGTCACACAGTTATTTACAGATGCATCTAAGAATAAAAGAAAAAAAGAAAAAACGTATGTTCATTTATTTCACTGAGAGCTCCGTTGTTCCAGCTGCATTTCCTAAGAGCTGTCTCTGAACCCCGGCGTAAGATCACTTTATCTCTTCTCAACTTAACAGCTTTTAAAAGCAAATGAATACATACATATATAATGCGTAAACCATGTCACGTGCGACATCACATTTTATTTCACAGCCTGTTTTTCTTTATTCGGTGGAGGAGCATAGGTTTGCTTTGTTTAGTGTGACAAAAAGGCCAAGGTCTATTCATTTTTAATCCTTACCAATGAAAAGTTTGCTTTTTATATGGTGTGCAAGTGTTTAAAGCATATTTACAACAAAACAAAATCAAATATTTATTATACAGTAGCTTACCAGTCCTAAAATGTGGTGGCTGAACTTTCTTTTCTTATTTTTCAGGCATTAAAAAAATCCTTTTTCACCTGGCAATCCTGTGAATACCACGCTTCCTGTCCCTGGGTGTATACGCTCACTCTCTCCACTGTATCTATGGAAGAAGCCATGTCTGATAGGCAGACCGGAATTCAAACATGTCTGCATATGTTCATCTCTATTAAAATGTGGGTAGATGGGATTAGTAGTTGACAGGGACATTGCATTTCTGGCATGATCAACATGTATTTTCTGTACTTGCTGAAAATGTTAAGTGAAAATGAAAACGAATGCAACCACATCTATTGACTGACAAAGTGCGATATGTATTACACTTTTGTTCTTTGGTTTAGTTATTCTTTAACCCCCCTCCCCCGCATCGAAACTGAACCTGCATTGTACTTTAACCCTTTTGCTGCCAGAGCCGTTTTTGTGCTTTTTGTACACGTTTAAAAAATAATTTTAGGCCTGAAGATTACACAAAACCCCCCAAAATTATATATTTTCTGAAAGCAGACAACCTAGAAAAGAAAATAGTGGCAGGTCGAATTTTTTATGTCACACGTTATTACCACAAAGGTCTAGGAAACTGAAAATTTTAGTAAAAAAAAAAACAAACACACTAAAGTGAATTTTAGGGCAGACAAATGCAACAAACAACCCACATTTTTGGTAAAATTTAACAGACGAGGTTGCACCGAGTAAATAGATACCCAACATGTCAAACATTAAATTTGTGTGTGCCAGTGAAATGGTGACATGCTTCAGTACCCTATATTTTCTAAAGGGCGACGCTTCAAAAGCCCCCTATAGGTATCAGTTTAGCGTTACGAAGAAGGTCTGGGGCTAGAATTATTACTCTCACTCCAGCGATATTAACATATGTATCACAATCAACGTTTTCACGCTTAGGCATCCCAGACACATGCGTTTATGTTTGTATGTGCGTATATGTGGGGGTGGGGTGCCTCAACATTTTTTTTTTATGGGGGCATTTTATGTGCTTTGGTGTAACTTGTATGTGCTTTGGTGTAACTTTTTTTTTTTTTTTACTTAATGCAATCTACAATGCAGATTGCATTGCAAAACAAGAATCAATGAACTACCACATCGCTCAACAGCACCGTAGTAGTTCATTGAGGACTACAAGCCGACAGCTGCGAAGGATGTTGGTACTTGTAGTTCATTCATTCAAAGAACTCTGAAAGAATGACGCAGTCATGTGGGCAGAGCCCCATATAGCAGCCCTCTTTTCAAAACATGACAGCTAGTACGGGCAACCTTTCTTTGTACTGCTGTCACAAAGAGGCAGTGGATCCCCGAGCGGCTGCAGGAGCGGGAACATGTTACATGTTCCACCGTAAAAACGGGTGGAACATGTTCCCGAAAGTGAACTTATCCTTTAAAGATTTGAACAAAGCTGCTCAGAGCGCGCTAAATGCTTTGCAAAGCTTGCTTTACATACTGCTCCTATACAAGCTGAAGCCCTATGAAGGCCTTACAACAGCTCTGATTGGGCCCAACCCCTGCCTAAGTGTTGCCTTGGAGTATCGACCAAAGACACTTTCAACAAGTACAGAAAACACCTTGTGATCATGTTAGAAATGCAACGTCCTTGTCACTTTCTGTAATCTGAACTAAAAGCATAACCAATGTTATCTTCTTTCTACAAATTAATAATTCCCAATCCCTCAACCCCTATATAATTAGGGTGAAGAGGGTGTCCAGCCTCAAAACAACTAAGGCCTCTTTCACACGGACGATCCGTATGTCCGTTTTTCATCCTTCTGTTTTCGGATGAAAAACGGACATACATTCATCCCTATGGAGCGTCGGATGTCAGCGGTGACATGTCCGCTGACATCCGACCCGCTCCGATCCGAAAAGTGTAACGGAGGAAAAACCTACTTTTCCATCTGTTTTCGGATCGGATGACGACGGACACTACGGTCCGTCATCATCTGATCCCCCCATAGGGGAGAGTGGCGCTCTGACAGGTCTGCCGCTGCACAGCGTGCAGCAATGGACCTGTCATCTTCCTGCTCAGCGGGGATCGGCGGAGCGATCCCCGCTGAGCAAGCGGGTGTTCACAGGGCGGATCATGACTGATCTGCCCCGTGTGAAAGAGCCCTTAGGCTCCCTCCATAAAAATAGTGGAATGAGTAAGCGTAGCCACCCTATGACAGGGATTGTGTTATTTGCACGATTATACTGTGAAAATATAGAAAATTCAACTCTCTGTCATCTACCCCAAAGTGAATCCAATAACTTTGTACAGCGGAAAAAAAAATGGGACGCGTTGACACAAGTAACATATTCGAACAACAATAAAAAGTCGTAACTTGCCTTCGTTTTGCTGGGTCAAGATTGGAGTCTGGGTTTCTTTTGTGTATGTGACCGTTTCTCGAGGAGGGAAATCCACTTGAGTGATTTTGGCCATGCCCAACTTCAAGGGGCCACGTCTGGAGAGAGTGAAACAGCAGATTAGAACCCTCTGGCTTATTCTTAGTTACTAGATTCTAGGAAAGGAAGAAGACATGCCTGAATCCAATACACTATAAGGGCCTCTTCACATTTAAATACATTTCTAATGCTTAACAAGCACTCCTATAGCATTAGTATGGGTGTTAGACTCGCGTTAATGAGCTTTAGTATGGGCATTAGACTGGCGCTTTACAAGCATTAATGACGCGTTAAAAATGCTACCCAAACCCCCTATGGGCAGTATAGCGTTAAGGTGTTTTAAAACCGCTCCACAAATGCCTATTCCATTACAGGAAATAAAATAATCTTAACGCCCTGCAACTGCCTGCCACAGCGTTTGCGAAGCGTTAACATAGACGTGAATGGGAGGCGTTAAAAGGCTTCTAACGCCTCCTGACTCAACATGAGGCTTCAATTTTGAAGCGATGCAACGCTAACGCTTAATGTTTCGATAGCGTGAACAGCACTTTGTGCTGTCCATTGTATCGTTTGCATAGGTGTTTGAGGGGTGTTTTTAACGCCTCTCAAACGCCTGCTTTTAATGCCAGTGTGAACTTAGCCTAACAAGAATACATTATATATTATTAACAAACACTATATGAAGAAAAAGAAGTAACATAAAAATGTGAAAATATGTGCTGGTCTAGTTTTTAATACTAAGGAAGGCCATAGATGATGCGATTTTCTTTCCTGCAACCAGTCAGTGTTGATGGGGGAATCCCTCACGCAGAGCTGCCAGAACACAGTGATTATTGCTAGTGGGTACACACATGCCGAAAACAATCGGTTCGGCAGGAACCATCTGACTTTCGGCCCGTGTGCACAGTTCCATGACCGGCTTATGTCGATCGAACATGCTGGAAAACCAGCAACCAATCAGTGCTCGCAGTCAATGGCTCCCACTGCTGTCAATCAAAATCAGTTAGCCAATCAGGAGAGAGAGGGGACGAGGCTGAACTGCAGCTCCGTGTCTGAATGGATACAGGGAGCCACAGCTCAGCTTGAGTGCCCCCATAGCAAGCTGCTTGCTGTGGGGGCACTCAACAGGACGGAGGGGCCTGGAGCACCAAAGAGGTACCCGAGAAGAGGAGGATCTGGGCTGCCCTGTGCAAATCCACTGCAACAGAGCAGGTGAGTATAACATTTTTTTGGGTTTTTTTTCTATAAAAAAACCAAACAATAAACTTTACAATCTCTTTAAACCTGCATGTAATGTTTTGGAACAGTATGAAGTACTACTTTAAAAAAGGGACATTTACAAATAGCAAACAGGAATCTGTCTGTTAAAGGGGTTGTAAAGGAATGTGTTTTTTCACCTTAATGCATCCTATGCATTAAGGTGAAAAAACACCTGGCAGTGACCGGCCCCCCAGCCCCCCCGTTTTACTTACCTGAACCCTCAAACTTGTCCCACAGGGATACGCCGTCTCTCGGGTAGGGGGTCCTCGGCTGCTGATTGGATAGATTGATAGCAGTGTAGCCACGGGCACCTGCTGCTGTCAATCAAATCCAATGACTCGGTTGGAGCCACTCTGTGCAAAACGAGCTGCACAGTAGAGGTAAGTATGACATGTTTGTTATTTAAAAAAAAAAAAAAGAAAAAAGAAGGAACCTGTAGTATCACTTTAAGCAAGTCAAAGTAAAGAAAATCGCTTGATTTCCCCTTTGGTTTCCCCGTCGTCAGAAAATAATGATCATTACTGGCAGTGATCGCACGAGAAAAGCCCAATGCGCTGGTTGTACTGAAGTCAATCGATATTTGGCAGATTGCGGTGAACTAGATGATTTTTGGTCTGTCTATGGCTGGCCTTAGTGTCAGTCAGTAGCGTAAACCACTGCTAAATGACAGATTCCAGACCAGTTTCTGTTTGTAAACAAACAGGCCAGGGAATCCCGAGTGATGTCATTGACCAAACATGGTCAGACTCATTTTCAACCCAAAACCCCATCCTTATTTTTAAGCATTACAGACAGAAGCTGCTCGCACCCAAAATAATCTCATGATGCTTAGCAAGTGATGCTGAGTAGCCCAAAACAAATAAGAAAAGTGATGTACATGTGGAATGGGGTTATGTGTGCAGATACAAAAATACAGATAATAAAACCACTATCCTTTTAACTACAATAAGTTTATCTAAGAAAATGTCACTATTAGCTATGACAAGTACAAATCCGAAAGCAAAATGTAAAAGAACAGATAGAAAAAGATTAAAGTACCCCAGTTCATGGTCAGAGTGGAGCTGAAGAACTGATGGATCAGTGTCCCAATGCAGTGTCCTGATTGGTTGGCAGCATTAGCGGAAAAGGTCAAACGTTAGTTAAGCAAACAAACCAAACTTGTTAAATATTATACATAAGACAGTTAGCATGGGTTAGATGAGAACAGCTTCCAGTGGTTAGCAGCATAATGAAATAACATGTAGTAAAGACAAATACAATAAATATATAAATACATGTCAAAGAACATTCAGAGCTGATTTCTAAAAAAAAGCTTTAGAAACATGGCCAACACCACCATTTTACTTGAACATAGTAAACCATTTTAACTAAAGTGAATCTGACCTGTACGGTAAACGGGCTTGATCTATGGTTTACCCATGCAGAGCAAAAAAATAAATAAACGGTTCGCTTTAATTGCCCTTTTTCTGCAACACACTCACCATTTTTTTGCTCCCCCCAATGCTCCATTCAGGTCCTGGGAGCAAAGAAATTATCTGACACTCCATATGACAATACTGGGCCTGGGACTGGCACGGTTATAGTCACCATAAGAGTTATAATCTGACTGTGCCATCAACTTTAGGTTTACAAAACAATATAATATGAGGAGCTACCTAATCTAGCTAATCGATTTGTATCCAACCAGGCAAGCCCGCGAACTGCAAAGTTGTTGGTGGATCTAAAATGAGAATGTACAATCAGACTGTCATGGGTCCTCAACCTGTGGCCCTCCAGCTGTTGTGAAACTACAAGTCCAATGAAGTATTGCAGGCCACAGTTACAAGCAGGACTCCCAAAAACAGAGGCATTATGGGACTTGTAGTTCTGTAAAAGCTGGAGGGCCACAGGTTGAGCACCCATACATGGATAACTTTAAGGCCTATTCACACCAGATGCACAGTCCCAACACAGGGACAAGGCAAAACTGCCCGACGTCCTACTTGTTTGGTTAACATCACTGTATTGGGGTGGTGTGCACTGAATAGAGTAGCACACTGAATTGCATTGGAATGTGATGAAGTAAATAAACATAAATGTCATTTTGTTAAAAGAAAAAAAAAAAGTAAAAATGTGAAATGAACTGTAATCAGCTCATTGGCACTGCGTACTCCACAGCGCACACTAGAGGCCACATTAGAAAGCAGCTGCTGTTGTGAATAGGCCCCAACATAAAAATAATCCATAGCCGTGTAAACTGGAGCCTGAGCTACTCCTAGATTACATGGGAGACTTCTCTACCTGAACAACAGGTTATTATGTGCTGCTGGGCAGGGGGATTAAAGTGTACCCGTTGCTTTGCCCTTTAAAGCTGTATTAAATCCAAAACCAAAAATGTAATAAATTGCAACTAACCAATCATTAGCAGTGATGGCTGCATTAGTTTTTCTTTTTTTTTTTTTTTAGTCTTTTTTCACATGGTGATCTGGCCAATAACACACCTCCTGTATTAGAGTGCCCCCACTCTGGATAAAGAAGCACAGGAGCACTTTTGGAGAGCAACGTTGTCAGTCCGGGAGGAGGAAAATGTTATATGTACTAGCAGATTTAGATACACTAACAAATTCAAACAGTTTTACTTTTGAGATAAAGGTTTTACATAAATAAATAAAAGCTGATCATTTTAAGCACCCCTGTCAGTGGTAAATGGGTTGTCCTAACCCTGTAACTACTACATTTGCAGGACAGCTTGTTGTTTAGAAAAACAAGGCTTTTCTAAATGCCATGGTAAGAGACAGATGGCACCATTCAAACTAAATTTACCCCCTCCCCCCCAAAAAAATAATAAATAAAAATAAAAGAATCTTCTGTGCTCCACGTCCAGGGCACAAGCCAACTGCTTTTATACCCATACTACTGTAGGTTCTGTACGCATCCCTACTGGTCATGTTCATGGTTATAAATACTAGGACCTGCCATCAGTGGCGGCTGGTGCTAAGCTTTTTTTTTTTTGATGGGGGGGCAAACAAACACACCCCCCCCTGCAGGTGCGCACTTACCCCTCCAAGGTTGTGGCACTGCGGCTTTCTCAGCTTGTCCTCCCGGCCAACCTGATCCGCCTCCTGTCCAGATTGGCCAGGAGGGGAAGCCAGAAGACAATAGCGAATATGTGCCTTTACAAGTGGGTGGGTTCGGGGAGCAATTCCCCCCGAGCCCAACTTTTTTCCAAGCCATTTAGAGCCTCAGGCTCTAATCATGTGGCTTAAAAAAAAAAAAAAAACTCATAGAAACCTACAAGTCCGGTGCCCGCATGCAAACTAGGGGGGGGGGGGGGCAGCACCCCTGATCGACCAGACACTCCTGCGTTCTATGCTGTTCTAGCCCATTCCAAGTCATTACTACTGACATCCACCATCACAGGAGTGATTCAGACTCCCTTACATGCTCTCTCATCTGATGCTGTAGCTCTGAGCTCAGCATTTGAGAGCTCACTTCTGTGATGGTAGAAGTGAGCAGTAAAGACTGGACCTCTCTTAGCAACATCTTGGGAATATTCCAATATAAATATAATAAATGGCCTACACCTATATTTATCTTTAGTCAAATCTGCACCTCTTACCAGAATAGGCAGATTTTGGTAAAGGTGAACAAACCTTTTAATAAATAGGCCCCCCAAGTGTCTAGGTCACATCCATGCACTTTTTATAGAACTGGCCTAGAAAGAGAAGGGAGGCTTTGGGTAAATTTTATTGATGCTTACATTTTTTCTACATCTCTCTTAATACCACTCCAAATCAGATCATGTTTTGCACTCTAAAGGCACATCCGAGATGCTAGGTTCCAGTTCCTTTCCACCAGAATCATAGACTCACGTTGAAGGAATACCAGACATTGGGATGCAACAAACATGCCCTTTTATTATAGGCAGCATGAACAGCTCAAGACACCCTTCTCTTTACAGAGAAAGCACTGCAAAATGCATCAAAATTGTGTTCCTGCTGGCTATTCAATAAAAGAGAAAAATTTGCTGCATTCCTGTGTGCAGTTTTTATTTAACCTAAATCGCTATAATATTTTTTTTTTTTTTTTACAAATAAACATTTAATGCAAGGTGCACCCACTGCACTAATGTTACAAGATTATTGGGGTTTCTAAAGATAAAAAAACAGCAGAAGCCGTTTACCTTCATACCCTCTCTAACTGAACCTCCACATGGCGTGTCTTTAGAAAACAGGCAGGGCAAGGGGTGGGTCACTCCTCTAGATGGATCGAATCTCGGCCAGTTCAGCAGGGAATGGCCAAGATTAGATCCATCTATGGGCAGGCTGGTTGTACTGAAGTCAATCCATCAATTTACTTCAGTACAACCAGCTTGTCAGACTTTTTGCATGCAATTACTGCCAGCGGCTATCGCTGCTATCAGTAATCAATGTGTTCTGCCATCAGAGAAAACTCCCCACCGGCAGAACGCAATAGTACTGCAGGAGAGATTCACAGTCAGTGTCGATGGGGTAATAGAGATATTTTCTTTCCTGCAACCCGTGGTTGCGGGAAAGAAAAAAATTGCACTATGGCCTGCCTTAGGGGCCATTCACACTTTGCCTGCTGAATTTCCATTTTAATTTTGAGTTTCAATGTACTTTACTTTAAGTTAAAGTACATCATACCACATCTCAACGTGCACTGATGTGTGTCATGACATTCATTTCCACGGATTTCAAGGGAAAACCCATCTGGCAAAAAATTGTGAATTGGCTGTTATTCAGTTCCCAGAGTGGGTATTTTCATCTTGCGTTGCTACACTCTGCAGGTTATTTTTTTCCCCCTGTAAACCAAGTAAGGATAGCCTGCTAAACGTGTAAAGAAGTCCGCAGCGTTACATCAAATGTCTATGTACAATATTTCACATTTATCAGATTGAAATAAAATAATAACTTTTTATTTGAATAGAATAAAGAACAAAAATATATTGAAAACAAATGTAAACATTCTATAAAAAAAAAAGTATGAAAATATATACAAAACATATGTGAAACTGCCTCCACACTGGAGCTTAGCTTTGTGTTAAGCCAAAGCATTCCGTGCGGTACAAGGAATCCTTGAGAATATGGACTTCTGATTCCAAACATACCTAAAATGTGGCATTTACACAGGAACTGTGAAAGGTGTTTTTTTGACCGAAGAAGACCTCTATTGCAAGACTACCTGTGTTATTTACAGTCTTTCACATACTGGGATCTCAGCTCTCAGGAGACACCATAGAGAACCAGTTATGATGTCA
Organism: Lithobates clamitans; assembly: GCA_037952925.1. Classification (NCBI taxonomy): domain Eukaryota; kingdom Metazoa; phylum Chordata; class Amphibia; order Anura; family Ranidae; genus Lithobates; species Lithobates clamitans. Next base: position 2,128,115 of record JBBGZY010000827.1, read on the forward strand.
CAGTTTGATAATCCTAAGCAAAAAAAGTCACGTAACTTGTAACTTTACAAACTCCAGCTTTGCAACCATCAGGCTGGTTGAGTAACTCACTGCAGCTGTCCAGCTTAGGAATCAGCATATTTAAGACATTTTTGAAAAACAGGAATATGAGAGAAGACCGCGTCTTTTTTCCCCAGATGGTATCAAGGGACGCATTTCGAAATTAATCACTTTTGCCTGTGCTTACAAAACAGTTTATGTTAATGCAGATGGGAGTTATGCATGATGGTGCTGAAAAGTCCTTATTAACAAGCGTCTGGATATCCACAGTATACTGGGGGATTCTAAGGTAATAAAACAGCTTTCGACTATGTCTGAACAAACATGACTATAAAAAAAAAAAAAAAAAAAAAAGAGAACCTTGCCTAAAAAACATTTTAAATAAATGATTTTAGCAAATGGCTGCAATATAACAAAGAGTGAAAAATTTAAGGGGGTCTAAATACTTTCCGTCCCCACTGTACTAAAGATACAGAAAACATGGGTATGGGTGACCTACCCCAGAATTGTCGTCTGTCTCATAAAAGTCATTCCTATTGAAGAGTTTGAAGCAAAAAAAAAAGGGGGCAGCTCCATATTTTCACTTTTTTGGTTACATATCCGATCTCTTTTGGTGCAAACATGAGGCAGCTCTGAGCGTTCGTTCCCTTGTTTATCAACAGAAGCTGCCTGTTGAGAATGTTGGAAGGAAGATTTACAAACGTAAAATAGAATTTTTAAGATTTGCCATGCTTATAGAAGATGATATATGTGTAAGCCAACAGTGCTGAATCATCTGATATTACATTATATTAAAAGTTATTGTTGGTTATTAAAAAGTTAGTAAAACTGGAGTTGCCTCCTTATTGCTGCTAGGCCTTTAAAACAAATTTCCACCAGGGCTTAAGGTGTATGGGTTAGATATGAGATAGATATAGATTTAATAGATATACTGTATTTATTGGAGTATAACACTCACTTTTTCACCCTAAAAGTCAGGTGCAAATAGCGTGTTATACGCCAATACTTCAATTTTAGCTGCCTCGGAGGGGACAGGGAGGGGGGCGGGACGAGCGCCATCAGATTACATACAGTGAGAATCTCTGTTTACTTGGCAGGCTCTCTGTAATAGGAAGTCCAGTCTCCTGGGCCGCCATTGGACCACTGTTCTGTCTATCATAGGAGATTCTCACTGTATGTAATCTGTATGTAATCTGTCGGCACTCACCTCGCCCCCCTCCCTGTCCCCTTTAGGCTGCACATGGGCATCGATCAGGGTGCACTGATGGCAATGGTGAGGCTGCTGCATTGATGTGGACTGATGAGGCTGCAGATGGACAATGATCAGGCTGCAGATGGGCACTGACCCTTATTTGCTTCAAAGTTCCTTTATATTTTCAAAGATCCTTTAAAATTTAAGTTTTTTACGTGAAATAAATAATAAATATGGTGTGTATGTATATATATAAAATTCATTTAGCACTGGGTTCCCAACGAACATGCGATGCGCACTGGGCGAGAGGCGGCCCGCTTCCGTCCGTGCTCCGGTCCCGAAGCGAGCAGCACTACGCGCCGGCCCCCGCCCCGGCGAAGGGGTCAGCTATCCCAGGCCTATATATATATATATATATAATATCTCTATGGTTTTCTACATTTTTTTTACAAATAAATATCTGAAAAGTGTGTGTGCCGTGCATTTGTATTTCACCCCCCTGAGTTAACACTGTGAAGAGCTGCCTTTCACTACAAATTACAGCTGCAAGTCCTTTTGGGGATGTCTCTACCAGCTTTGTACATCTAGAGATTAACATTTTTGCCCATTCTTCTTTGAAAAACCTCTGTCAGATTGGATGGAGAGCGTCTGAACAGCGATTTTCAGATCCTGCCTCAGATTTTCAATTGGATTTAGGTCTGAACTTGGGCTATTCTAACACATGAATATGCTTTGATCTAAACCATTCCATTGTAGCCCTGGCTGTATGTTTAGAGTCGTTGTCCGGCTGGAAGGTGAACCTCCGCCCCAGTCTCAAGTCTTTTGCAGACTCTAACAGGTTTTCTTCTAAAATTGCCCTGTATTTCGCTCCATCCATCTTCTCATCAACTCTGACCAGCTTCCCTGTCCCTGCTGAAAAAAAAGCATCCCCACAACATGATGCTGCCACCACCATGTTTCACAGTAGGGATGGTGTGTTCAGTGTTAGTTTTCCACCACACATACTATGTGTTTTGTTTTTAGGCCAAAAAGTTCAATTTTGTTCTCATCTGACCAGAGCACCTTCTTCCACACATTTGCTGTGTCCCCCACATGGCTTCTCGCAAACTGCAAACAGGACTTCTTACAGCTTTCTTTCAACAATGGGTTTCTTCTTGCCATAGTTGTCCGGTGGACAGATTCTCCCACCTGAGAATGTGTGCGAATGAACTGGCTGGCTGCTGGGTGTGTATATGTGTCACCAAGGTTTCTCACCTAAACATGGTGAGGTGATTCTAAGGTATATGATTGCCACGAAGAACAACAAACTTTTGATTTTCTCAGATTATAAGTTCTATTCTGGGTCCTGGAGCTTTGAAAAGTTTTGGGTGGGCCTTATTATTAGTCTTAGCTGGTCTTTCTATATGCGAGCAGTGGGAACCTGCTGCTATGTGAAAAGGCTGAGTGTTAACAGAACACCAAAAGATACTGAGCTACTTGTCTGTTTGGGGTACCCATTAGGGGGTCCCCAGGTAGACAGAAATTGATGTGATGCGAGTTTGGTTAGTGGCTCAGACGAGCAGATCGTTTGTTAGTTTTATGCAAAGGACTTTATGTACAAAGCACTCCTGCCTTACAAGCTGTATTTGTTTGCTGCCTTGCTAACACTTACAAGCAATAGATTTAGGCTGTATAATGCTTGGTGCTGTCCGCCTATCTTTTACACACACAAATATATTTAGTTTAGCGCTAGGAATCACATTTATCAGAGGTGCCTTGACATGGCAGCATGACTGTCACATATTGGCAAATGCATACAACTAAAACTTTTTTTTTAGGTCTTTGGTTAGGTCTATTTTGCAAACTAGATTGAAAAAGTGTGCTGGGGACCACTTTTAACACACACACACACACACACACACACACATATTATGTATATATATATATGTTACAACCAAAAACGTAAATGTATTTTATTGGGATTTTATGTGATAGACCAACACAAAGTGACACATAATTGTGCAGTGAAAGGAAAATGATAAAGGGTTTTCATTTTTTTTACAAATGAACATGTGAAAAGTGTGGCGTGCATTTGTATTCAGCCCCCTTTACTCTGATATCCCTAACCAAAATCTAGTGAAACTATTTGCCTTCAGAAGTCACCTAATTAGTAAATAGAGTCCACCTGTGTGTAATTTAAAGTGGATGTAAACCAGATTCATGAAATTTGAGCTGGGCACATATATCTGCAGTGTTTTCTTATCTCTCTTCAAAGCACTATGTCCCGTGGCTGTCTCCTGCTCTGTTCTTCTGTTATCAGCATGACAAGTTTCTCTAAGGTTCTCTAACAAACCTCTGAGGGAGTCACAGAACAGCTGCATTTATACTGAGATTAAATTACACACAGGTGGACTCTATTTACTAATTTGAAGTCTGAAGGCAATTGGTTCCACTAGATTTTAGTTAGGGGTATCAGAGTAGAGGGGGCTGAATACAAATGCACGCCACACTTTTCACATATTTATTTGTAAAACATTTTCACACAATGATGTGCCACTTTGTGTTGGTTTATCACATAAATTCCCAATAAAATACATTTACGTTTTTGGTTGTAACATGAAAAACGTGGAAAATGTCAAGGGGTATGAATACTTTTCAAGGCACATACATACATACATACATACATACATACATATATATATATATATATAATTTTAATACATACACACAGTAAAACCTTGGATTGCGAGCATAATTTGTTCCAGAAACATGCTTGTAATCCAAAGCACTTGTATATCAAAGCAAATTTCCCCATAATAAATGATGGAAACTCAGATGATTCGTTCCACAACCATTTATTCATAAATCCTTCAGTTTATATTCCATATAAAAAGATTAGATTATAGCAATGTGATGGATTGTGTAACCATAAAATGTCCATCCACAAATGGCTGCCTCCACAAGGGGATTAGAAGCAAAAGCCAGCAGTAGCTACAGAGTATAAAAGAAAAGAGAGGCGCCTCCAAGTGTAGCAATATGGTTACATTTAATGAAGGTACAACATTTAGCAACTCACATGGTTGATGATTAAAAAGAGGCACATCTAAGTATGCAGGCAACCAGGGTAAAACGGTCCACATAGACCATCCCCCACACCGCCGGCTCTCACCGCTCTCAGTCTGCAATCATGACCGGGAAGACTACCCTGCAGTAGAGCGATCTGAAAGCGTGGCTAGAAGCGCTTGTGGAGCGCGGCATGGAATGGATGACATAGATGGCAGTGCAGAGGATGGTCTATGTGGACAGCTTTACCCCGGATGCCTGCATACTTGGATGCGCCTGTTTTAATCATCAACCATGAGAGTTGCTAAATGTTGTACCTTCATTAAATGTAACCATATTGCTACACTTAGAGGCGCCTCTCTTCTCTTTTATACTTAGTTGTGACATGACGCTACTTGTATATCAAGTCCAAATTTATAAAAACATTTTGCTTATCTTGGAAAACACTCTCAATCCAAGGTTTTACTATCTCTCTCTAGATCGAGAGAGAGAGAGAGAGAGAGAGAGAGAATCATCCATCTGACATACACATACATGTGTGTTTTACATTTGTCTGGCATTTTTCATTAGCCAGTTATTCATGCAAAACGTATATGTCTGTTCATATTGCATTCACTGGGGATACAAAAAGCACAGCAATTGTGATACAGCAGACCCTCTGTGATGTATTGAGGTCTGTCACAGCACTGAAGTGAATGCTGTAATCTGTTTCTCATCCACTGTGAGATCCGATCCCTCTGTAGCATGTGATCCTAAGCAGGACCCGTACATGCTGGGTGTGAATGATCAGTATCTGGTAACATTGCCCACAGCAAACATGTGCAGGAAATGGTACTATTGCTACAGGAAGAAGGCTAACACATCGGTTCTTTGGTAAGGAAGCAATCTGCATTTCCACTGGGATGTGGTACTGATAGTCTTGCCAAGATGTGACACGGCTGTAATTATGGGTTAATCACAGCCTTAGGCTCAGATGTGTCAATTCATGTGAAACCCACCATACGTCTAATATAAATTCAGCAGCCCAGCAGAATTGGGCAGGCCTGCTTAACCCCCATGCTCTGCAATGGCGGCTCCAGTCTTTTTATGTACTGGAAGTGGGTGAGGGGTGACATTACAAACTAACCTCTTGCACTGATGTGTCACACAATCCATATTTCAATCTACATCACTCGGCTGTATCCAGCAATTAGAGATTTGACACAATTCCAGCTTGCTGCCCACCTATGTGATTCTAGTCCAGTCATAATTAATTTACCCTTTAAGCTTCAAATGCACATTAAAGTGGAATTTGCTTAAACTGTGCCCACAAGAGAATTGCCTGCAGTGGTGAGAATGTGACTTTTAAATGATGCCAGTTCTACTTGTGGGCATAGATGAAATACAGTTGGCCAGAGTCAACAAACAAATGGTTAGTTATAATTGAACTTCTAAGCAACTTCACTATAAGGCAAGCTAATTGCACGCTGACAGAAGCAAAGTAAATGAGATCTCATGTAACCACTCTTAATATCATAATTTGCAGACCTCTTTAGAAGCCGTATTCTATTTTTTTTTTTTTAAGTAGGAGCTTGCAGTGTGCAGTTTTTGCAGGCCTGTGGCTTCCCCGCTTTCTGGTTTGCCCAACTACTGAACTCTTCTGAACAGGCAAAACTCCTCACTTCCTGGTAAGTGTCAAATTTAGCTCACGCCCTCCCAAATTCCTATTGGCTCATCACTATGATGGACTGCCTTCCTGCCCAATAAAAATACGAGTGAGGGGGGGGGGTGGACAAGTTTCAAGACTATAAAAAGGTAGTGGCGGCATTTTGCCAGAATAGCCTGGCATTAGCCTGTAAAAATATACAAGTTAATGGGCTCAATTCACTAAAGGATGTCATATGCAATATTTGGGTCATGTGACACATTTTCCCCCAACTATCACATGTGATATTAAAAACGTCAATTCACTATCAATTTATGCAGTATTTACCTCAAAAAACAAAACTCTTGGTAAATACTGCATAAACAGTGTTAAAGTCAATTCACTAGAGTAGTTAAACACAAACGTGTTAAATAAGTAGTGGTCCAGGCAGGCGATAATAAAAGTGGTTCTAAAGGCTCAACGTTTTTTGTTTTTTTTAAATCTCTTCTGTGCAGCAGCCCCCCCCCCCCCGATACTTACCTGATCCCCATCTCGATCCAGCCATGTGCATAAGAGCCTTGGCTCCCTGGGGACTCTCCCTCATCATTGGCTGAGACAGCAGCGGCAACCATTGGCTCCCATTAGTGTCAATTACAGCCAGTGAGCCAATGAGGAGAGAGAGGGGGCAGGTCTGAGCCATGGCTGTGTGCGTGAATGGACATGCTGCTGGGGAACGAGCCTGCTTGGGTGCTCCCATTGCAAGCGGCTTACTCTGGGGGCACTCGGTAGGAGAGAGGGGCCAAGAGAGCTGGCGAGGGACCCGAGAAGAGGAGGATCCAGGCTGCTTCCGCTCATTTGTCTCCACCCACACTCCCATGCAACATTTGGCACCTTTCAGGGAGAAGCGGATACCTGTATTTGACAGGAATCCTGTCCCCACTCCCAGGAGTCCGGGCCGTGATGCATTAAGTCACAGCTCGGCTCCCTCCGCCACCGGGCCAGTAGGAGAGCGCAGTGGTGCCACGCGCATGCACAGTAGGGACCAGGCGTGAAGCCGTAATGCTACACTGCCGGGTTCCCTTACCCGCAATGGCAGTAGCAGCACCTGACAGCTGATGGAAACATCAGCTGCGGTGCTCACTTCGCTGGACTCCAGGACAGGTAAGAGTCCTATTATTAAAAGTCAGCAGCTGCACATGTATATGTAGCTGCTGGCTTTTCATTTTTGCAGGGGTGGGCGGACCTCCTCTTTAAGGAATGTATTTGGTAAGGAGTAAGGATGAGCTCCGGCGTGTTCGCATGGCGCACGTGCCGAGCCCGCCAGGAAGACGGCACGGCGCAGCGCTAATCACAGGCAGTGAGACATTTCCCGATCTCTGCAGCCGCACATCGGGAAATGTCTCACCGCCTGTGATTAGCGTTGCACCGTGCCGACTTCCTGGCGGGCTCTGCACGTGCAGCATGCGAACGCGCCGGAGCTCATCCTTAGTAAGGAGGCACCACACCTCAAGGGACAGGGCATGGAAGTGTTTAAAAAAGCACCATCTGTTCTACAAGTTCCAGGACATTTTCTTCCCGACTCTCTGCCATTGCTCCTTCTGCAAGGTCCCTCAGAACTGTCCACTGGAAAAAAGTAATGCCCGTTGGATATGAGGTCATGTGATGAAAAACTACTCGGTTTCATGAGGTAAATACTGCACACTTCGAAGGAATAACGCATGCCTCATTTTATGATATTTTGACGAATGGCAAAAAAAAATTTGGAAAAACGATATGCGCTATTTTGTCGCTAATCTTAAAGTGCTAACTATCGTTTCACGCCCACCATTCTGTTTAAAAGCAAACATATTGCAGCTTACAAATTCTTAGATGTGATGGCTGCCCTAGTTTCATTTTTTTAGGGTTTCTTTCTTCTATTTTAATCTAGTGATCCAGCCAATAAGTCTGTTATTTTTCAGGACAACAAGCTCTCAAGCAGTTAGAGGGATGAGACAAACCATTTACCACTGATGGGGGTGCTTAAATGATTATCTTTTATTTATTCATGTAAAACTTTTATCCCAAAAGGAAAAAAACTGTTTGCTGTAAATGATTATACAGTATTAGCTGGAGTGTGGCTTCAATTTGTTAGGCCATTTAAATCTGTTAGTACAGCCAACACTATCGTCTCCCCAGGACGGACAATGCTGCTGTCCAAATCTGCCCTCTGTGCTTATTTATCCAGAGTGGGGGCAGACAGGAGGTGTGTTACTGGTCAGATCCCCAGGTGAAAACAGGGGGAAAAAAAGCCTTAAAAAAAAAAAAAAAAGGAATAGAAAACTAAGGCAGCCACTACATCTAAGAATCGGTAAGTTGCAATATAATTACATTTTTGGTTTGGAATACCGCTTTAAAGTGATATTAAAGGCAATTATAAAAAACATAAAACAAATCATACTTACCTGCTCTGTGCAGTAGTTTTGCACAGAGCAGCCCAAAAAATCCACATTCTGGGCCACCCCACCGGCGCTCCTGGCCCCTCCCCCGCACTTTAATCACTTCCCGACCGCTTACCGTACGTATACTGCGGCAAGGCAGCTCTATTACGCAAAATCACATGCCTGTACGCGATTTTGGTAATAGCAACTGGAGAGCGCATGCCGCTGAAGCCACGATCGCATGCGGATTGGCCACAGGGAAACCAATCAGCGTGCCCGACTGGCGCAATGTTCGCCAGCCACCCACAATCGTTCCCCGCAGAGACCGAATGGCAGTCTGCCGATGTTAACAAGCAGACTGCCGTGCTGTCAGGCATTGACACTCTGATCTAGTGTTCCTTCCAATCAGGAACACAGATCAGAGTGTCCATGTAGTGAGCCCATCCCCCCCACACAGTTAGAAACACACTGAGGAAATACAGTTAACCCTTCGATTGCCCGTGATGTTAACCCCTTCCCTGCCAGTGTCATTTATACAGTGTCAATAGATATTTTTAGCACTGATCACTGTAATAATGTCACTGGTTCCCAAAAAAGTTATAGCGTCTACAAAATATGGAATAGATTTATGGCATTTTTTTTTTTACTAGCAATGGCGGTGATCAGTGATTTTTAGTGGGACTACGACATTGCGGCGGACAGATCGGACACTTGACACTTTTTTGGAACCAGTGACATTATTACAGTGATCAGAGCTAAAAATATCCACTGATCACTGTATAAATGACACTGGCAGGGAAGGAGTTAACACTAGGGGGCGATCAAGGGGTTAAGTGTGTCCTAGGGAGGCGTTTCTAACTGTGGGGGGAGTGTACTGACAGGGTGTACAGAGAGATCGCTGTCCCTAATCACTAGGAACAGATGATCACACTGTACTCCCCTGACAGAACGGGGATCGGCTTTGTTTACATTGACATATTTCCAGTTCTGCCTTTCTTTCCAGCGTGCGCGGGTGGCCGAAGGTTTGCGCAGCTGAGCTGCCTTGCCGCAGTATATGTGCGGAAGGCGGTCGGTAAGTTAAACAAAAATCACAGTAGACATGATGGCCTCTAACTGAAAAAACAAACCAGTGCACCCCCCCCCCCCAAATCTTCCTTTAAAAAAAACAGTTCCCCCCCAGAAAGCGGCTTGCTAGAGGGGGGTGCTTGGAAGGCAGGAGGCAGAAGCACCAGTCAGGGACCCCAGAAGAGGATCAGGGCTGCTCTGTGCAAAACCATTGCACAGAGCAGATAAGCTTGATACGTTAAAAATAAAAAACACACTTTAAAAATCACTTTAGGGACTAAAATTGTTAACAAAATCTCACTTGTTGATACCAATATCAAATGGCTCTTTTACACCCCTCCCCTTTTTTTAAAGCAGAACTATTCTTTACAGCTGTGGAAGCTGCCATCTTAGCCTTTGTTTGATCTGCAGCTGCCATGGTGCTGCACATGTGATCACTTATGACACCGGCCATTTGACGATTTGACATCTCGGTTGAGAGTACAAGCAACCGTGACAGTCATCATTCACAGAAGCCTTGAATGTAACAATTTTAACCAAATGGCTAAATCGGGTTTAGTTCTGCTTTGTCATATAACCATCGTATGCAGCAGTTTGAAAAGTAGATGTTCTATCTTGGTACTTACTAGATACCCAAGGCCTGGGTCACACTGATGCGATTTCAGATGTGACTTGGATCGCATGGAATCACATGACAATGGAAATAACATTGTGTCCTATGGTCCCCATTCACATCAATGCAGCGCAGCTGCAAATCTACAATGGCAAAGGGTCCTGTGCTACTTTGGTGTGATTTGTTTGTTACTGATTAGCAACTGGTGGGGTAGAGTCTTTATTAATATCCTTATATTAGCTTTCTTTTAGAAGACATCTATATACATAAACCAAAGCATATTTTAGGAAAATAAAAAGATATATGCTTTACTTCTTGGTAACTGCACTTCTGGAACTGTAAAACAAGCACATGCAGGAAGTTAATACACATCACAGTTCACCACAATGTTAGATAGGATTACGAAGTACCTTCCATTGGCTAAACCAGGAAAATCGTGCTCAAAACTAAAATTTAACTCACCTAAACTAGTACTGTCATTGCGCACGTTTTAGAGATTGTAAAATGGTAAAGATTATTAAATACGCAAATTTCAAAACTAACAAAGCCAAACAATGGAAGGTACCTTACAGACAGTTAGTAAAATTAGTAACAGAATTGTTAAAAACATTTATTATAATTTGTAGGCACTGCTTTGTAATTTATAACAATGTGCATGTTGTAATTCAAATAGAAGTCAACAAATATCTCGGGGTTCTCCGCTAAAAAACATGCAGGTCCTTTGTGAAAGAAAAACTGCGGAAAGATCTGTTAAACACTCAGAATGTGATATTTGGATTAGAATGTAATGTCATTAAAACCAATACTATGCAGATAACTGGTGTGGGGTTTAGGTGCGCAACCTCTCTCTGACCAGGACCAGCAGAAGACTGGATCTGCTCAATATCACAAAGTGAATTCAATGTAATAAAGAAATATAAGAACAGTGAAAGCCATGAAGTGCAGCTCCCCAATCCAAATTTCAGGTGTTCAGAAAAAGCAAAGCTTCAGCACTATATCAAAGAAAAAGCTAGCCTACACCTGCACATTCCTATTGGCAAGGGAGGCAACCAATCAGAATGATGGACCAATTGAAATGCGTAGGTCTTAGAGGCATGGTCTGACAATACCTGTGACAGAGGAGGCAATTGTTTGCCCGTATCATCGGAGATACGGGCAAACAGTATACTGAGAGTCTGTAGGATTGGGCATTGCATCCACGGATCTGCTGATCGGGGCTAAATGCTTTACAAGCTGCAATGTAAAAAAAAATGCACTTTTTTTACCTGCAAAAAGATGTGCATTTTTATTTTTTACAAAAGGTGAACTTAGTCTTTAAAAAATATAATGTAAATGTTACTTCACAGGTAAACAATATACAGTTTTCCTTACTAGACCACTAGTCAGATATTAATATATTGTTACATATTGCTATACATTCATATAGAATCTGCTGATACTTCAGTGGAGTGAGGATAATAACGTGTTTCATAGGTATAAGATTGTTTCTTCAGGAGGCCTCAGAGATATCTTGTGACTGGTTTCTACAGATACGTCAAAGACAGAACCGCAAAACCTTGTGGGTGCATAACACAGGGGCATATAGTTGCGCAGAAACCACAATAATCCCTATATGGTTTAAGTAGAATTGTAGCCAGACTATGGACATTTAAATATTTACATATTCTTGAAAGCAGTAAAATATGCTTTAAAAAAAAAGCATCACCAACCTCTGTAGCTACAGATACTATGGAGCTGCTCTGTATTTACATTAGAGATGTCAAGACAGAGCTGGGAGAGGGCAGCAAAATAAGCTATTGATATAAAATGAACATTTTTGCTGTAAACCTTGAGGATGAATTGTTCTAGAATGCTTGCAGCTACAGAGGACAGTGAGGGTTTTTAAAGGTAATTTACTGCTGGTTAAGAATACCATATATAGCCTGGTGATTGTATTTAAAGGATAGGTTCAACTCTTTTAAAAAAAATAAAAACGCACATCTTTTTGCAGGTAAAAATAAATAAATAAATAAATGTGCAATTATTTATTTTTGTTGCTAGGAGCCTGTAAAGCATTGCACCCGCGATCAGCAGATCGCAGAAGCCAAGCAGCACTCCTACAGACTTGTCAGTGTATCTGTCTGCTTGTACCTCATATGGACAGGCAGTTACACACTGACAGGAAGAGACAAACTACTGAGAGCAAATCAACAGCGCCCTGGTAGTTTGCTGAGAACTATAAGCTGTCAGCCGCAAAGTCTGTACTTGCAATTTCTGAATCGTAGAATTCTGTGAATGAATGACGCGGGCAGGCGGGAAGAGCCCCGCTTGGCCGCATTTTACAAAAAATTGTAACAGCAAGTGGGGGGTGAAGATGTCGCTCCCCCCCCACCCCACCCCCGCTTGCTGTCACTAGATGCAACAGATTGGGGAGATGCTGCTTGAGTGGGAATGTCACCCTAAAAACAGGTGGAACATGTAACGTGTTCTCAAAATGTGAACTTATCCTTTAAGACACATCATATAAAAACAGCCATCAAACTCTTGCTTAACGCAAACTCTAAAACTGAATTAATCGGTGCCTTGAAAACAAAGTTAGGTACCTGGTAACTCATTTTCTAGGAAGTCTTCCAGGGCACCATCTGAGATGAGTGCTGCCTTGGAAGATGACTTGAGAAAACAGGGTTAGGTACCTGGTAACTCATTTTCTAGGAAGTCTTCCAGGGCACCATCTGAGACGAGTGCTGCCTTGGAAGATGACTTGAGAAAACAGGGTTAGGTACCTGGTAACTAATTTTCTAGGAAGTCTTCCAGGGCACCATCTGAGACGAGTGCTGCCTTGGAAGATGACTTGAGAAAACAAGGTTAGGTACCTGGTAACTCATTTTCTAGGAAGTCTTCCAGGGCAGCACTCATCTCAGATGCTGCCCTGGAAGGCAACTTGAAAAATGACCATCTGCACAAACCCAACTTTACCCACAAAACACCAAAATTGACTTACAGCCTTAGGTGGAGGTCTTTCTTAATTACTTCTACACAGCAGTTACAGTATTTACTTAACATTGTCACATACCTTGCTCCTCCGGTGCCATCTCCAGAATCCTGACTTCCAGCCTCACTCGGTGTACTCACAGACTTAGAGGAGGGAGACGTAGGTGGAGGGACTAAATAGTGAAACAGACACGTATCCTCTGTTACTATTCGCAGGGGTTGGACCGCTTAAGATGTTTCCAAAGCAAGTTAAAGTGAGGGGGTTGGTAAAGAAAAAAAACAAAAAACAAACACAAAAAACGGGATAACAGAAAAAGAAGGATGGCGAACCAAAAACATACATGGATGGAGATGAAGAATGGGAAAAAAGAAGGGAAGAGAGAGTTACCAATCACATGCTGGATTACTCATGCATTTGCATAAAACATGTCGGTGACACGCAGGGGAGAAAGAATGAGAAAATGATGAGAGGTTTAGGACATTCCATTTTTTTTGTGACATTGCATTTTCAAGCTGAGGCAAAAAGGCAGAAGCTCAATGCAAAGCTATCACCCAATATGTTTATTAGCTACAGCAGAACTGTGGCCTCCGTTTAAAGGATAACTAAACACTTTTTTCAAATTATTTTAGACACAATGGATGAGGATAAGAACCCTTGTCAAGTTTTTGCTGCTGTCTGTGTCACGGTTAGGGAGATTCACCCTCTATCTATCCTGATGATGATCATTATCAGTGGAAAAAAAATTGCTCAAAAATCTGAAAGTTTGAGTTGCCACTAGAACAGGAATATAGGGGAAATCTCCCAATGGGAACACTTGCTGTGATGACAACTGTCCAAGAGGTGATTTCCCACACTTGAGTTTTCCTTTTACTTCCTGTTGCAGCTACAGGACAGGAAGTGAAGGTAAATTTCTTCAATGAAGCATTGATGTTGCAGGAGGTAGTTTCGGGGTGTTTAATGAGGCTTGTGCATCATATGGTCAATGGATCTGGGATGTCTTTAGTCAGTCATACAGTAATCTTTAGATGTAATTTATGTAAAACTGCTCTTTAATGCTGTCCATAAAACTTACAATAGGGCTGTTCTAAAATAATAATTTTGATGACAGCACCACCTCTTACAGAGATTAAAGAGACACTGCCACCTTACCAATGCAGGAAAAATGACAGCGTCTCTGCAAAGCCCCCACCCCCTTATACTGGCTTATTCTTGCATCACAACTGCCACTAAATATTTCGGGGCATCGGCAACCTGGGAGGGAGCTTTAATGTCATTTCCCTTGTCATATGATAGTGTTTGGGCCTAGCGATTGGCAAGGCGTTAGCACCATCACAAGGGAACTGGTCACATACTACAACATATTCAGTAGTGGCATGTAGTGTTGTTAGCTGTGATGGAGGAAGGCATGCAAAGTGAGTATGATTAAGTCAGGGGCCCCATTACAAAGACAAGTGGGGTTATTTATAAAGGCAAATCCACTTTGCACTACAAGAGCAAACTACAAGTGCAAAGTGCACATGGAAGTGCAGTTGCTGTAGATCTGAGGGGAAGATCTGAAAGGAGTGGAAGCTCTGCTGATTTTATCATTCAATCATGTGCAAGCTAAAATGCTGATTTTTATTTTCCTTGCATGCCCCCCTCGGATCTACAGAGACTTTACTTCCAAGTACCCTTGTAGTGCAAAGTGGATTTTCCTTTCGTAAATAACCCCCAATGTCACTTTACCCTCCATGCGCAGGCTGACAATGTTATGCACCATTGCGACTTTCTAGACACTGGTATCCTAACAACCAGTGAGGTCATCAGTTGATAATCAGTCTGTTGCCTCCACAGCATCCATGTTTGACTCTCCTGTGCCCCTCCCCCTCGGCACTGGGGTAAAATTAGCTAACTGATGGAGAGAAATTGAGGGAGAAGAGACATAAAGATATATTAGTCAGTACTAAGGATGAGCTCCGGCGTGTTCGCATGCTGCACGTGCCGATCCCGCTAGGAAGTCGGCACGGCGCAGCGCTAAAGCACAAGCAGTGAGACATTTCCTGAGCTCTGCAGCAGCACATCCGGATAATGTCCCACTGCTTGTGATTAGCGATGCACCGTGCTGACTTCCTGGCGGGATCAGCACGTGCAGCATGGGAACACGCCGGAGCTCATCCTTAGTCAGTACCAGTGTGCACAAGTGTATTTGCTTTGTAAGAATAAATCACCTCTAATGTTGGGGAGTCCTATATGTGGATGATGCTGCATTATGTAATACAATTAGAATAGTTTTTTACATTTTAGAATGGGCTGCCTCGAGACTGTCCATAATTTTAAAGGGTACCTTGAGTGTCTATACTTTTAAAGGGTTCCTTATTGGAAAAAAATGTTGAGAAAACACTGGACTAGGCTATCCAACATCTTGTGCTTATGTACAAGGTCATACGCATCATTGTACTAAGGCTCCTGTGTCTGGCCTGCACACTTTGCAATAATTCACTCACTGTACTCGAGTGGATATCAATCTAAACATTTCGTATCTTATATGGAAATATTAGTTCCCATAAAATAGGCACTCCTGCTTAGGGCTGAAACAACTAATTGACATAATCGCTTATGAAAATAGTTGTCAACTGTTTTCGTAATCGATCAGCCAATTGTTTGGCCTGCATACAGAATGCATTATTTGTTTACATATCAGTAAATGCAGTGCAGCACACATACAGCTCAGTACACATCCATACATGTCAGTTAATGCTTGAGAACTTGTGAATGTGCGAGGAGCAATGCATCATGGGACATGTAGTCCTGGGCAAGAGAAGGATGCAAGTGATTCTAAAAGGCAGACTTTTTTTTACCTTGCTATAGGGACACACTATACAGTACTATACTTTGTGACTTCCTATAGGGGCACTGAAGGCAGGAGGAGCCAGAAGTGCCTGTGGTGGGGACCAGAAGAGAAGAATCTGGGCTGCTCTGTGCAAAACCATTACACAGAGCAGGCAAGTATGACAAGTTTGTTTTAAAAAAAAAATATATTAAACATTTTTAATCACTTTAGTGGCTGGAGGTAATATAAGGCAATACAATTACATTTAAAGTAAAAGTTTACCAATATTGTGTATTATATTTACAATTATAAATATCCATGGAAAACAAAGTCTCAGCCTTTAGTACTACTTTAATATACAAGTTTTTCCCCCCCCCCCTCTGTCCTTCATATAGTTTCATGTCTGACTCTAAGTTAACCACTTCAGCCCCAGAAAATTTGGCTGCTGAATGACCAGGCCATTTTTTGTGATAATTGACAATTAAGCGGTTGTGCGACGTTGTACCCAAACAAATTGACGTCCTTTTTTTTCCCCACAAATAGAGCTTTCTTTTGGTGGTATTTGATCACCTCTGCGGTTTTTATTTTTTGCGCTATAAACAAAGAGCGATAATTTTGAAAAAAAACAATATTTTAGACTTTTTGCTATAATAAATATCACCAATTTTTTTTTTAAAAAAAAGCTAATTTTTTCCTCAGTTTAGGCCGATATGTATTCTTCTACATATTTTTGGTAATAAAAATCACAATAAGCGTATATATGGATTAGTTTGCGCCAAAGTTATAGCATCTACAAAATAGGGGAAAGGTTTATGGCATTTTTATTATTATTTTTTTTTTTTTTACTAGTAATGGCAGTGATCTGCGATTTTTAATCAGGACTGCGACATTATGGCAGACAGATCGGACACTTTTGACACATTTTTGGGACCATTTGCATTTATACAGCGATCAGTGCTATAAAACATGCACTGATTACTGTGTAAATGTCACTGGCAGGGAAGGGGTTAACACTAGGGGGCGATCAAGGGGTTAACAGTGTTCCCTAGGGGTGATTCTAACTGTGGGGGGATGGGACTGACTGGGTTAGAAAGATCGTTGTTCATATTTAGTATGAACAACAGATCGCTCTCCGCACCCCTGACTGCACGGGGATCTGTCTGTTTACATTGACAGATCTCCATACTGTCTCTGTGTGGATCGATTGCGGGTGCCCGGTGGTCATTGCGACCGCTGGTCACACGCATCGGCTCCGGCGTCGTGGTGTGCCCCCTAGTGGTCAAAAGGTGAAGCGATATAGTTACGTCGGTTCGCCCAGGGGATCCAACCTGCCGTCGTACAACTGCGGCGGTTGATCAGTAAGGGGTTATATATTTATCAGACCTCTGGGTCTATTATATACACACACACACTATATAAAATATATCACTTTCACTGTTTCACAGTATAAATTAATCCCTTATAGTAGTGATTATCTTCTGTTTTTGTACTATAAAGTAGGGCTGGGCGATTTTCACAAAATAATAAATAAATAAATCTGCAATTTTGTTATCTTGAATCGAGTTTTTTTTTTTTTTCTTTTTGGACACCGCTGCGGTCCTGAGGAGCTGCGGGCAGGAGTTTTCAGGAGCGGGCAGGAGTTTTTAGGAGAGGCCGCGGCTTCGACCTAGTCCGCGGCATCCGGCCTCGAAGACCAGGCCGAAGCCGCGGCCTCGCCTAAAAACTCCTGCCCGCAGCTCCTCAGGACCGGCGCGGTGAAAAAAAATAAATAAATCTAAAAAAATCGATTTGCTTAAATTTTGAATCGATTTGACCTCTCAACTCGATTCAAGATTTAAATCGATTTTTTCCCCAGCCCTACTATAAAGGGTTACTTTTTAACCCCATCATAACAGATGATTAAATAAAAGCATGCTGCTGCTACTAAATATCTTATGTTGGCCATATATTCATCAATCTTTGGACGTGAATATTTTCTCGAATATTTGTTAATCATTTTTGTACATTCGAAGAATGGACAAGTGTCGTTTGAAAATTTCACTTGCTTTTAACATTTAATTTTAAAACGAATGTAACTTCTGAGCAAAAACCACATACACTATTTGAAAATTTGTTTGAACAAGAAAAGTTTCCTATTCTGCTCCTTCTTATTTTCCCATCACTGTGGTTGAAAAAAAAAATGCTGATTTGACCCCACTAATAGTTAGAAAATCGGATTAATCTTCTTAAAACTAGCATTTCCGAAAGAAAAATTTATTCCTGTATGGCAAGCATAAGTGACAGCAGGCGCAGGGAGCTTGGATCAAGCTACCTGCCTATTACAAGGGAGTCCGTCATGTAGAATATTACAGTCCTGTCTGAAAATCTGCAAAACAGTGTTTTAGGTCTTTATAAATTTATAAAATGTTGGTCTTTGGGTCTGACATGTACCAGATTCAACCTCTAATAATACATATATCTGTCTGTTATAACTATATAGCTGGATATTTATATTTACTGCTGCATATAGATATTCATGAATATTAACTAAATTATACATCATCCTTTTACTGAGGTTTTTCCTTTTTCTTTGGATTTCTTTTGGGGGGCGCTGGATTCAAGTTGTGTTAAACCAAATCACAAAGGACCAGCAATAGTACTAATAACTGACACTCTGCCCAAGTCCTGCAAAACCCATAGAACGGACCTACTTATAAAGATTTTTGGTAATAGACTACAAACATACACCATTATATTCTGTGGGTGTGAGACCAAGGTTGAAATTAAGGTGCCCAGAATGCTACTTTAGAAGCACAGATCAAAAGTGCGGAGCAAGGCCATCAACAATGGGACAGTCCAGCCAAAACTAAACTGAAAGGGTAAACTCCACTTTCGTGGGGGGGGGGGGGCAAATAAAATAAAAAAATATAGCATTTACAATTGTGACACAAGTCATATTGTGATTGAATGTTATTAACTACTTGACTACTTGGGAGATTTACCCCTCTTCATGACCAGGCCCACTTTTTGCGATGCTGCAGTGCGTTATTTTAACAGACAGTCCTACAATACTGTTCCCCACAAATAAAGCTTTATTTTTATCGTAGTTGATCACCACTGCATTTTCAATTTTTTTGCGCTATTAACATAAAAACACCGACAATTTAAAAAACAAAAAATAAAAAAAAACACAATATTGTTTTACTTTCTGCTATGAAACATATCCAATAAAAAATGTCTTCATAAATTTAGGCCAACTTGTATATTCTACATATTTTTGGTAAAAAAAATCCCAATAAGCGCATATTAATTGGTTTACGCGAACATTATAGAGATTACAAACTATGGGATATAAACTGGAAATTTATTTATATACTAGTACTGCTGGCAATCAGCTACTTATAGCGGGACTGCGATATTGCAGCGGACAATCGGACACTGACTGACACTTTGCCGGAACCAGTGACAGGAATACAGCGATCAGTGCTAAAAATATGCACTGTACTAATGATACTGGCTGGAAAGGGGTTAAACATCTAAGCGATAAAAGGGTTATGTGTGTTTACTATCGGTGCTGCTTTTATTATGGGAAGAGATGAATTTTAGTTACTGCTTTGAAGGAACAGAAAATCCATTCCTTCCCCCCTGTCAGAATGGAACTCTGCCTTGCTTACATAGGCAAAGCTCCATTCTGTTTCTCTGCCCGACGATCAGCAGGTGCTGGCGGACATTGATCGGCTGGCAGGGCGTGCCCCTTCAGGCAGACGTGTAGGATCATGTATATATATGTGATCCGCAGTAAAACTGCTATAGGGCGGTTAGCAAGTGGGTAAAAATTAGCTTTCGTTTTCAATCTTCAGTGTTATCATTTTCTGTAAAATGCAATGTGGCATACTGGAGGTGTTCTGTACACAGATGGGGCACAGAACGCCCCCTGAAAATGTCATTCCCTGCTTGTGCGATTGACTCACTGATTTTCCTAGAAGTCTGTAATTCAATACAATTTTGAGCATCCCCTGCAACAAAAACTGCATTTTTAGTGACATACTCCCAAAGAGAAATCACGTCTAAAAGGATGCAGACCCTGCAATTTTCTTCATTAAAGCCCTGCAGGCAATATATCCTTTATGAATGCAATACTCCGCAGGTCATTTTGGTGGGTGGGCCGGTCATTTTCAAGATTAGTAACAATACAACCAAGAACTCAGAGATCTCCTTAAAGTAGAACTAAATCCACCGATTTAAAAGTTAACCAAAACGGTTATCAAGCCATCAAATGGCTGGTGTCATAACTGATCACATGTGCAGCATCGGGGCAACTGTTGATCAAACAGACTAAGATGGCAGCTTCCTTGGCTGTAAAGCATAAGAGGGTTTAGTTCCACTTTAAGTACCCAATAAATAAAAGATGCTGGGAGCAGCAGCTGACTCCCACCATCAGCAACTGATATATACTTTAACTTTTGGGTGGACTAAACCATCACACCTCCTAGTACTACAAATGTATTATAATAGACAGAATACCATGGTGGATATTTCATTAAAATTCCGTAATGCATATAAAGTAATGCAAGCCAGCAACATCCTCTAAAGCTCGGCTGATTTCTATGTAAACATCTATTGGTAGCTGGTACTGTAAAGGCCTGTCTACAATAAATGTCATTTTTGAAGCTATATCTGACCATTCCATCCCTATACAGCTGCTGAGAGTCGAGCGAGTGACCGGCGTCGGCTGTCGACATCACTGGACCCTGGGGCAGGTAAGTGTCCATTTATTAAAAGTCAGCAGATGCAGTATTTGTAGCTGCTGGTTTTTAATATATATATATTTTTTTAGGTAGACTCCCGCTTTAATAAAGACAGAATGGTATATAGAAGTGGAAAGTTTTTATGATGGCAGGATCTTAGCAAAAAAAAAAAAAAAACAACCCCAGAAATTTCCTCTGCTAATGTCATCTATGTTTCTGTAGATATTAATAAACCTGTAATTAAAATGTTCATCTGAGAAATGAAAGGATGAACTTTATTGCACATAATTGAGGTTCTATCTTACAAGTATTTAAATTAATGGAAATGAAAAACGATAGATTATTTTTTCCGCAAGGCCACAGTCATTTATTATCCTTCTTCATGGTCAGCGCAAGTGAAATTCTACACATTTGTGTGCTTTAACGGGTTTCAAAAAGTGTTGCTATGGCAGATCTATGTACAAATACAATATACCGTATATACTCGAGTATAAGTCGTTCCGAGTATAAGTCGAGGCCCTAATTTACCACAAAAAAATGGGAAAAACTTATTGACCCGAGTATAAGACGAGGGTGAGAAATGCACAGCTACTGTAAGTGGAAAAGAGGGTCAACAATGCCCATTTGCAGCATCACTGTGCCCATTTGCATGCCTCACTGTGCCCATTTGCAGCCATAGGTCCCCTGAACTTCAAACTTGGTAGTTAAGGGTTCCTAGATGCCCCCTAGCTGCAGTCAAAATTTGGGGTCTCTGAACCCAAAGGGTCCCGAAATGACATTGCTACAGATGGACACAGTTGACCAAATTTGGGGCCCCATATCTCGGGGCCACTTAGTGCTAAGAACCCCAAATTTGGTGTGCAAACCCAGTGGAACTAGCACTATAAAATTTCTAAAGCTGGGGTTTCTAGCACCAAGTGGCCCAGAGATACAGGGCCCCAAAAATCAGTTCAGAAAATGTCAAGCACTTTTCTGAACCGGTTTTGGGGCCCCGTATCTTAGGGCCACTTAGTGCTAGGAACCCCAGCTTTATATGTATTATGGTACCAGTTCCACTGGGTTTGCACACCAAATGTGGGGTTCCTAGCACCAAGTGGCCCTGAGATATGGGGCCCCAAAGTTGGTTCAGAAAATGTCAAGCACTTTTCTGCAGCAGAGAATGACATTTTCCGAACCGATTTTGGGGCCCCGTATCTCGGGGCCACTTAGTGCTAGGAACTTCAGCTTTGGATATGTTGTGGTACCAGTTCCACTGGGTTTGCACACCAAATTTGGGGTTCCTAGCATTAAGTGGCCCTTAGATACTGGGCCCCAAATTCGGTTCGGAAAATGAAATTTTTTGCTGCAGAAAAGTGCTTGACTCAAGTATAAGTCGAGGGGGGCACTTTCAGCACAAAAAAATGTGCTGAAAAATTCGACTTATACTCGAGTATATACGGTATGTCATTTGTATCCAAAAGCATGTCTTTAGGATAGAGCAACTCGATTTGAATAGTATAAAAGGCGTTTGCCGTTTTGTTATTTGGGGGAATACAGCAATCTTATGCGCACACGCCTAACGATGTAACCACTCTAGCTTCGCACTCTTGATCTGCCCCTACAGATCATTGTACATGGACAACCTATTGGCTATTTCTACAGTTTAGGGCCAACATATAAATCTCAACAATGTGTAAATCAGCAGCGCCGACGATTAAACACTATTGTTTACATGTCAGCACTGAATGAGTCAATCATGGGGTGGCAGTGCATGCGTAGAATGACCAGCCTTAAAGTGGGTGTAAAGGCACAATTTTTATACCTTCATGTATTCTACGAAGGTTTTTGTATTCTACGAAAACTATCAGTGTGCAGCTCCTTCCTCAGCCCAATACTTGCCTAAGCCCGAGCCAGCGATGTGCACGAGACCGAGGCTCTCCCGGGTCTCTCCCTCCTGATTCAGGAGAGGGGAAGGGGAGAGAGGCGCCAGGCGACCAATAGTGTAAAACAGTTTAATGAGTAAATGTAACACACAGTAACATGTTCAACTCACAGGGTAATGAAAGGCTGTCTGTGCCCAGGTGGGCTGTGCAAAGGATCCTGCACGATATAGTCCTAGGCTCCGTGAAGACGAGAGGGAGGACACTGGAACCACGAGCTGCAGGGAGCTGTCAGACCCAGAGTAGAACTGACCAATCAAAACGTGTTTCAGAGGCAAATCATGCCTCCTTCCACCTGATTGGCTGAGATGCAACAGCAGAAGCCAATGGCTTCAGCAGCTGTAAGTTGTAGCCAGTGAGGTAGGAGTGGGGGGCCGGGCTGAGCCACGGCTGAGCCGACTTGGAAGCAAGCACGCGCCAGTGTCCTCGCAGCAAACGGCCCGTAGTGCTGACAGGGGGACCCAAGAAGAGGAGAATCTGGCTTGCTCTGTAACATGTTTGTTGTTTTTTAAATACATTTTTTTTCCTTTACAATCACTTTAAAGCAGTTTTTTTTTTTTTTTTAATTAAAACATGTCATACTTGCCTACTCTGCGCAATGGTTTTGCACAGAGCAGCCCCAATCTTCCTCTTTTCAGGTCCTCCGACAGCACTCCTGGTCCCTCTTTCTGAGTGCCCTCATAGAAAGCTGCTTACTCTGGGGGCACTTGTGTGCTCGCTCCTGAGCCACCTGTGTGTCAGACGCAGAGCACAGCTCATCCCTGCTCCCTCCTCACTGGCTGTGCTGGACAGCAGTGGAAGCCAATGGCTCCCGCAGCTGTGTCTCAGCCAATGAGGAAGGAGAGACCTGGGAGATATTCTGCTCTCGTGTAAATCTCTGGATCGAGCTCAGATGAGTAGAAGGAGGCTCAGGGAAATATTAGGGGGGCTGAGAGGGGGAGCTACACACAGAAGACTTTTTACCTTCATGCATAGAATGAAAGCTTCAGCCCTGAGAACCACTTTAAGTCATGACTGCCAAGGTGAGCCAGGCATCATATAAACATCAATAGTGTGTAAATTTGATCGATGGTGGCCAATAATGTATATTTATGCACTCCAGCAAATATTGCCTAAATCAGTGGTCTCCAAACTGCACCCTGGGGGCCAGACGTGGCCCTTTGATTGCAATTATCTGGCCCCTGGGGCAGTATTTCCCCCACTGTCAGCAACAGAGGGCCATAGTTTCTGCCATTCTATTCCTCCTACTGATACCTATGATGGGACACTAGTCCTCTCAATGACGTGCTATTCCTCCCACTGACACCAACGAGACACTGTTCCACCGACAACGACGGGACACCTTTCCTCCCACTAACACCAATGACAGGGCACTATTCCTCCCACTGACACCAACAATGGGCACTATGGGGAACTATTCTCCCCCCCAACACCAAAGATGGGGAACAGTTTACTCCCACTAACACCATATCAATTTCTTCTATCACTGGCCACAGTCCGGCCCCCCTAAAGTTCGAAGGAGAGTAAACTGGCCATTTGTGTAGAAAGTTTGGAGACCCCTGGTCTAATTGCAAAAAAGACTTGTGTATTCTCACTTAAATCTTGGAGTGCTTTGGACATTTCTTCCAGTTTCTAATCCAGTGTGAAACTTTGCCTCTTTGCAAGAGCTTCCTGTAACAAAGACCAGCCAGTGCTACGCTTTCCTTGTGCCGGGTGACTGGTTTTATATTCACCTTCTCATGTATTTTTCTGTAGGCAGCCTGTTGGGTCCCTCCTACTGCTCTGCTCTCTAAACAGGCTATGTACAACACAGATTATCTCACTGCTACTTTTACAAGGCAATGTCTGGGTTTGCAAAGGCATTTGGTGCACACAAAGTGGATTTAAGTCTTTTGTGGCTATTGGGAAATAAATTTAATTTAAGATGTTTGTGCTCGGCTTTAACCACTTATAGACCGGAATATTTTCCCCCTTAATGACCAGGCCATTTTTTGCAATACGGCACTGCTTCGCTTTAACTGACAATTGTGCGGTCACGCAATGTTATACCAAAACAAAAGTGACGTCTTTTTTTTCCCACAAATAGAGCTTTCTTTTGGTGGTATTTGATCACATCTGCGGTTTATATTTTTTGTGCAATAAAACAAAAAATAAGCGACAAATTAAAAAAAAAAAAAAATTCCAATAAGCGTATGTGTTGATTGGCTTGCGCAAAAGTTGTAGCGTCTACAAAATAGGGGATATAGATAGATTTTTGGCATTTTTTTTCCTTTTTTTTTTTTTTTAACTGGTAGTGGCGGCGATCTGTGATTTTTAAGCAGGATTGAGACATTGTGGCGGACAGATCGGACACTTTTTTGGGACCATTGACATTTATACAGCGATTAGTGCTATAAAAATGCACTGATTACTGTGTAAATGTCACTGGTAGGGAAGGGGTGATCAAGGGGTTAAATGTGTTCCCTGGGAGGTGTTTCTAACTGTGGGGGGATGGGACTGACTGGAGGAGGAGACATATCATTATTTCTGATCACTAGGAACAGCAGATCTGTCTCTCCTCCCTGTCAGAACGGGGATCTGTCGGTTTACATTGACAGATCCCCATTCTGTGTCTCCTGCCCGCGATCGCAGGTGGTAGGCAGACATCACAGCCGCGGGCAACGCGCAGCGGGTCCCCCGCCGTGCGCGCCTGCTATAACCCATAAAGGTGCCAACTTACACCTACGGCGATTTACGGGAACATGCTGACCTGCCGCCGTATATGGACGGCAGCTAGTCGACAAGTGGTTAAAAGGAGAAGTATAGTCAAAGCTGTATAGCCAAACCTTTGGCTATACTTCTCTTATGGATCACAGCAGTGCAGTTTGTTTTGCACTTCTGTGACCCATTTTCAGCCGATAGCAGGCTAAAGCCCGCTGTTGGCTGATGTCAGAGGTCAGGTCCACCCTCTGAAAATTTCCTGACTATATGGTCGGGATCCGCCCAGAAGCTGGACCAGCAGTTTGCTCAGCCTCTCAGCGAGGCACTAAGAGGCTGAGCCAGCTGCTCCCACCCCCTCCAAAGGCCAGTGCTCCAGTGAGCGCTGGGGGGGCAGAGCAGAGAGCCACTGGCTGACAGTCACTGGCTCTCTGCAGTCTGAAGACCAAGAGCTGAGCAATCAGCGCTGTGTGATCGCTCATTTTCCGGTCTTAGAGGTGGTTGGGGACAGATGCAGCATCGGATCATGTCTGCAGCCTTCTAGTTAAGATGATTGATTTTTTTTTTTAAATCCCAAACTTCAACAAGGAGTTTCACATATTACAAAAAGTATTATTTTAATAAAGGAGGCAATTTTTTTTTTTAATGAAAGCTCATATAAGATTTTAGCGACTGGGTTTGCATATACGTTCATTTTTCCATATCCCAAATGAATGCCATAAGATATTCTTTTTCTTGCTATTCTTCACATAAAGCTATACACTAGTTTCTATACCAGCTGTATGCTAATGCCATTCAAGGTTACGCTTCCTCGGCCCTCTCTCACACTGACAACACTTAGTAGTAATCTATAGCGCACTATACTCTCTTCTCTAGCTTACTGAAAAAGGAAATGTCAATCAGGGAAATGAATTCTGTTTAACTACTGTGCAAAAGTCTCAGCAAGAATTATGTTACATGTTCAGGGTCAGCAGTGTAGGACATGGGACAGCCTGCAAAAACTACAGCAACAGTCTGCATGACAAGGTTCCAAACAAAAGATTCTAAACACTAACATTAAAAAAAAAACAAAAAAAAAAAACAACATTTAGTAATTCTGGCTAATAAGAATATATTTAACCTCGAGTAAGCCTTGCTTGCTTTTTTTTAAATGATGTGCAGGTCTTTATGTATACTGAGCCACCATATGTCTTTTACACACTTCTGGACAAATACTGCCATCTAGAGCTCAAAAATATTCTGCATGCTGTCAAAAATACTTAAAATTGTGGTGCAATAGGTTTATTTGTTTATACAGATATCCAATTAATGTTACAGGAAACGATGGGAACAGCAACTAAAAAAGTTTTATTTTAAAATGATGTGTAATGATAACTGAAATAATAATAGAACTACTGTAATAAATGTGCACTCAATGTAAAAAAAAGTGACAAAAAAAAAAAAAAAAAAAAGTGTCACCATTTTGCTACATGCATAAGATCTAGAAGGCAATCTCAGACAAGCAGAGATCCTAAAAATGATTCCTACAGAGTTATGATACACCATAGAGCCACCTGACCCCGATTTAGTTCTGATCATCTATAAAATCTTTATTCCAGCATCTATTTAGATTTCCAACAAAATCAGCATTCCTTTCCAAGCATATAAACCAGAAGATGATCCTTACCAAAGAGCAATTCTTACTG
The DNA here is from genome assembly GCA_037952925.1 of Lithobates clamitans. NCBI lineage: Eukaryota > Metazoa > Chordata > Amphibia > Anura > Ranidae > Lithobates > Lithobates clamitans. Next base: position 2,154,915 of record JBBGZY010000827.1, read on the forward strand.
TGGAGCCAGTACTATAATTCACATATTCAGCCAAGTGACCCGCATAACACACCTATACTAACTATGTCACCATATTCATCAGCTGTGCAAAAAAGCAATGATGGTGGGCAAAGAGCTGTAAGCCAACACATCCAATCAGCTTTCTAGTTTGGTTTGTCATGCTTTTGGCATGCTGGCACAATCCACGGATTATGGGTAATTTGAGGTAACTAATGTGATTTTTAAAGTGCTATAAGACTTTTTAATGACATTTTTTTAGTCATTTTGAGTCTGCAGAGGGAAATAAAAAAAATATTTTCAAAAAGGCGTCCCTATCAAAACACATTAGCAACAGGTCGCGTTTTACATTTATGCAGAGGCGGAATAAATTATCTAGAAGTCAGGCCAATCGAAGAACCTGTAAAGTAGGGGCCAGCTGTAAATTTATTTTCTTCTGACTACCCTGCACTGGTGTAAAAGTTAATCAAGCTGAACTCTTATGCCCCGTACACACGGTCGGATTGTCCAATGGAAAATGTCCGATCGGAGCGTGTTGTCGGAAATTCCGACCGTGTGTGGGCTCCATCGGACATTTTCCATCGGATTTTTCGACACACAAAGTTTGAGAGCAGGATATAAAATTTTCCAACAACAAAATCCGTTGTCGGAAATTCCGATCGTGTGTACACAAATCCGACGGACAAAGTGCCACGCATGCTCAGAATAAATAAAGAGATGAAAGCTATTGGCCACTGCCCCGTTTATAGTCCCAACGGACGTGTTTTACGTCAACGCGTTCAGAACGATCGGATTTTCCGACAACTTTGTGTGACCGTGTGTATGCAAGACAAGTTTGAGCCAACATCCGTCGGAAAAAATCCTAGGATTTTGTTGTTGGAATGTCCGAACAAAGTCCGACCGTGTGTACGGGGCATTACACAAAACATAGTGTGTTGGGTTGAAAAAAGACCCAGGTCCATCCAGTTCAACCTATATGTGTGTGATTTTTATTGTCTAACAATTCCCACAGCCCTGTATATTTTGCTTCCAGAGAAAGATATGTAAAAAGGTTTTGAAGTTGATGACACTTTCAGCAAGTACCATGTCTGGCGTTCCACATTCTTACTGCTCTAACAGTAAAGAATTATTTCCACAATCTAAACTTAAACCTTTATTCCAACCTCAAATCACGGTCAGTTGGTCAAGGGTCCTCTTCGGGGACCTTAGTCAGGGACAGTTTATTACAGTTTCTGGAGTCACCTTTGATATATTTGTACATTGTAATCCTATGCCTTCTTAAGCACCTCTTCTCCAGAGTGGATAACTGTAATCTATGCAATCAATCCTCATGGTCGAAGTCTTCTATCCCCCTTATTAAATTTTCTGTTCGCTGCAGCACAGAAGGTTTTTCACCTTCACGCATAGAGCGCATTAAAGGTGAAAAACCCTGAGACTTTATAACTCCTTTAACTCTAATTTAAAATAGTCTTTCCTAAGAATTGGTGACCAAAACTGAACTGCAATTTCAAGATGAGGCCAAACCAGTGTTTTGTAAAGGGGTAGAATTATGGATTTATCTATGGGACTTATGCCGCTTTCAATGCAGGACAGTATTTTGCTAGCTTTGTTAGCTGTGTCTTGCCTTTGTATGCTATTGATAGGTCTGACCTACAAGCACCCCCAGATCCCTTTTCATCACTGATTCTCCTAGGAGAACCCCTCCTAATGTATATTTTTGGCAAAAAAGTGTAAAATGTTACATTTCTCAAATAATAAACCTTATTTGCTACGTAGCTTGCCCAACCACATACTTGTCAAGGTCTTTCTGTGCCAAAGTTATTTCCCAGCATAAGTTGGTATCACTAGAAAACACAAACTAAGATCTTGATTCCAACCTCTATATCATTAATAAACAAATTGAACATCATTGGCCCAAGACAGGTCCCTAGGGCACAGCACTATCAACGTTAGACTGTTAAGGGAATCACTACTCTCCAGACCTGTTCATGTAACCCGTTTCTTATCCATGTACATACAATTTCATCAACTCCAGCAGACCTTTTTTTATGGATTAAAGTCGTTGTAAACCCCATTCATAAAATTTGATCCAAGCACATCTCTGTAGAGTTTACTTATCTCTCTCCAAAGCTCTAAGTGCCATTTCTCTCTGGTGCTGTGTTCCACTGTTATCAGCATGAGTCACTTCTAACAAGTTCTCTGACACATGAGATAACAGTAGCTAAAAATTTGTGTCGGGGAGGGAGCTTAGGGGGAGATTAGCAGGAAGCTGGTCTATTCAGACTGCAGCTCTGCATGTTCCTTCGTTCCTCTGCTTATGTGGGGGGGGGGGTCCTTTCCACCAATCAGCTCTCACACAGTGTAAGTGCAGACTCCCCACCCACTGTTGAAAGAGGAAGAAAGATTGCTAACACGAGCAGCAAGAACAAGCCGTAGTAAAGTACATCCAAAAATACACTTTAGGTACCAAATGAAGCCTTCAAATTTGCAATTAACTTAGCTATCATTTACCTTGTAAACTACAGGAGAATCAATCAAACTGGTAGTGCAACAACTTGGTAATAGTTTCCTGGAGAAGGATTCCTAGTAACTACAAATGCAAGGAAATAGACCAAGTGCCAACTGGGCCCATATATAAGAAATCCAGAAATCAGCGAGGAAAAAAGGAGATGAAGAGGAATTAGAAAAGATAGAAAGATAATGCTTGTCAAGACCACTAGCAGAGGAGGGTCTTTAGAAGCTCATGGAGGATCTTCTCTGAGATACCATGGTTCGCAAACCGCTCTGTGTCGATCTACCTTATCAGCCGAATGTGCCGTTCAGGAAGACAGCAGATATACATGTAAATCTTATGTAGGGAGATTTGTTTCATCTCTGTGTATCATCTGAGGCTGTTCACTTCACTGAGTATATGTGAGGGCTTACAATCACTTTAAACCTTTAGAACGTACATTATCAAATGTCTTAACAAAATCTAGATGAATTTTGTCCACTGGACTTCCACCATCCAATTTCTTACTTACTCATGGAACGATAACAGGTTGTTCTGACAAGAATGGCCTTTCATAAATCTCTGCGGATTGTCACTTATGACACTTTTTGCAGAGAGTCCCTTACATACTATTAATGTAAAGTCCTATACACACTATCAGATTTTCTGCTGAGTTTTCCCTTCAGATTTACCAAAACCATGTAGTGCAAGGGCCTGCCTGATTACATACACATTGAAACTCCTAAGGTTTGACCTCATATTATATGGTTTTGGTAAATCTGAAGGAAAAACTCAAAAGAAAATCTGATAGTGTGTATGGGGCTTTAGGCTGACTGGTCTGTAGTTTCCTGGTATATACATATAGCTTGATCCTTTTTTGTAAATTGGTACCACATTTGCTCTACACCAATCAGAGGGTACCATTTCAATCAGTAAAGTGTCATTAAAAATTAGAATAAGTGCCTTGGTTATAACTGAGCTAAGTTCTCTAAGAAATCATGGTTGTAAGTAATCTGGACCTGGTGATTTGTTCAAATTAAGTTTCTCTAGTATTTTTTGTACTGTAAATGGATTGTGTTTTCTTTTTGAGATTGGTAAAATTTATATGCACTGTGAAACTTGTATTTTTTATTTTTGAGTGGAGAGCAGTATGTAAACTCTAAATCAATTTTCAGTATGTTTAGCATCATGCATCTCTGCATGCAAATTTATAAAAGGAGAAGTAGGGCCAAAGCTCTTTTGGCCCTACTTCTCCTGGGGGCCACAGGAGTGCACTTAGTTCTGCATTCCTGTGACCCAGATTCAGCTGGCAGCGGGCTAAAGCCTGCTGTTGGCTGATGCCACTCAGGCGGTCCAGGCTCTGGAGTGATCCCGGCTTTAATTTGGAGATCACTCAGATGCCTGGACAACAGCTGGCTCAGCCTCTCATTGTGCCCCTGAGAGCCTGACCCAGGCGCTCCTGTCCTCTCCACGGCCCAGCACTCCAGTGAGCTCTGGAGGAGCAGAGCAGAGAGCCAGTGACTGACAGTCATGGGCTCTCTGCTCACCACTGAAGACCAAGAAGCGAGCGATCAATGGTCTTTGATCGCTCAGTTTTCGGTATTAGAGGCAGTGGGGGGCAGATGTAGCATCAAATTAATGCTGCAGCCAAATAGGCGAGTAGATTTTTAAAAATTTTCTTAGATAGTTTTTGTGAATCAGTTTACAAGTTTAATATATGAGATCCTGCCAGTAATATCACTTCCTGTTGCAAGCGGACAATGCTAAGGCGCTGCCTCTCAATCAGCAGCAGTGTTGTCACCCTGTCATACAAGCTTTCTCAGGTGAGCCATTGGGCTGCCAAAGACTTGAGAGGTGGCTCAACAGCCAACGGAAGGAGAGCACATGGAAAGGTAATGCTGCTGCTGCTACTTACAAAGCAGTGGATTGTTGTTGTCAGCTTGCAACAGGACTTGGCCTTACTGACAGGTTCTCCAAGTAGGAAACTTTGCAATAGCTTCACAAACAATTATTTACTAAGGAAACAGTAAAACATGATGCCAAACAGTGAAAAATAAACTTTGCGTTTGTATGCTTTTTTCTTTTTTTTTTTGCACCTGCAATCTTATAAACACGTGAAATATGTACATGGAGGGTGTTGGTCACTGCATGTGGCATAGGTGTAAACCCTTACAAAAAAAAAAAAAAAAAATCAAAAAACACCATGATCAACATAAGTTGTTGCCATCAATGTGCTAAACTGCCTAGTACTCACACACACGTTTTCCCTAAGATAAGTACATGGATTAGCGGTGAACAAAATCAAGTTTGTTCTCTTTTCTCCAAGTCCTGTCCAGCGGTACAAAAGTCGTTAGGAGTGTGTATGCAGAGTGAATAAAAGGACACAATGATGTAGCATCCCCAGGAGCCGCATCTAAATTCCTCAATTTCCCTTTGAAACGGAGACGCTGCTTGTATCAATAAGAATTTATTTGTTCTTTCAAAACTGCTGACAGGTTACATAGGATTTACAAAATCATTTACATTTAAATCCTCACCCCCCTCCTTCCTATTTAAGCATGTAATCTGAACAAGAGAAAATGCCTAGTGGAAACGTAATGAGGCATGAGAAGATTAGGTCCCTCACTGCAGGCGGAGATAATAATACAAGCTACTATGTCTTAATATGTGACACTGGCTTCAACTTTTGTCCAGTGTCTTAGCTATTTGTGACAGGGACTGTGAAGGAAATGTATCAAAAGTAATTGCATTAATAATGGAGTAACGAAGATGATGGGACAAAGTGGTCATATTTACAGTTGCTTACTAATTCCTAGAAATGTTTCTGAATATAGTGTGGTGGCAATAATAAACCCAATCTAATCTGATATAGGATCAGCCATTTAAGGTATCTCCTATTATTTTTAAAAGTGATGGATCTCCACATGATAGCAAGTTCCAGCATATACCACTAAGCTCTTGCAATTATTCCCAGCATAATAAAGGAAGCAACTCAGAGAATCTGGCAAACTGGGAATATTGGAGGTAGAGGGGTTTTAGTGTAAGTTTTAGGTTCAGGGCAGTATCAGATATGCGTCCGGCGCACTGCATGTAGATCAGGGGGCCGGACGCATGGCTGCGGGGGGGGCCCATGCACCCTTAAAAAGGAATGGCTGCCACCGCTTCATTACAGTTAAAAGGATATCGAGGTGTTCACCTCCCTACTCTTTGCCTTTAAAAGCCCTTTCACACAGGGGCCGCCCGTACTTAAACGGCGGTAAAGCGCCACTAAAACGAGCGGCGCTTTACCGCTGTTTTTTTTTTTTTTTTTTAATTTATTTTTATTCAAATTTTCCTTATAAGACACAAAGACATAAAGACATATACAAATTGGTTGTCTAGCTTGTACAGGTAATATCGCAGGTACATCAGGTAAAAGAAAAAAAATGAAAGGGAAAGAAAAAAAGAGAGAAATAGAGAAATACATCCATGCAATACAGTTTTAGCATGTAAGTGAAAAGGGGATTTTTGGAATTTTTGGGCCGCCCCCCCACTGCCCATAAAGGCCTATACCTATTAACTAGGAATTACATTTAATCGTCGATTCTTGGTATCGTAACTGAAGCTAGTCCAACATTAGTAAGCAATGTTCATTTCCTCCAGCCACCCACTCCAAACCTTATTAAATTTCAATTGGCAGCCTCTATTAAGATAGGTATCTTTATATAGTGGAAGATTATCGTTAACCAAACGTTTCCACTGGACATTTGTGGGGGGATAGGGCTTCTTCCATTGAAATGTTATGGTTTTCCTAGCGTAAAATAGAAGCAAACCAATCATCGTGCGTTTAGCTACAGCAGGAATTAATTTTTTTATAAGGCCCAACATACAAATCTCCATAGACAGTGGTAGATTAGTGGATGCAATTTTATTGATTAGGCCTAGTACCTCCCCCCAGAATTGTTGTATCTTTGGACAATGCCAAAAGATATGGGAAAAATCCCAGGGGGTGTAGCTACATCTCCAACACTTAGGGGAGTGGGCAGGATTTATCAAATGAAGTCTGTGGGGAGTGAAATACGCCCGGTGGACTATTTTAAATTGGACTAACTTGTCACGTATAGAGACTAGCGAACTAAAAGGGAAGTCCCAAACACCATCCCAATCTTCGCCACTCAAAGCTGGAATGTCACGCTGCCAACAGGACAAAAGGCCGTCCAACGGAGGCAAGGACTCATAGATTAAATGCTGATATATGTGAGATGTAGGTTTTTTTGTACAACCGGATCTAAGAGTAGTCTCCAGTTTAGACTGTATTAATATACAGGACGAACGTGGGAATTGGGCTTCGAAAGCATGCAAAAGTTGAAGATAACGGAACTGATAGTGCTGCGGAAGATTATACTGGGAGGAAAGCTGACAAAAAGAAAGCAGTGAGGTGCAAGACACCACTTGTGAGATTAATTTTATACCATATCTAGTCCATAACTGGGGGTCAATAGATTTGTAAAAATGTGGTAAATTGGGGTTTAGCCATAGGGGTGTATTAGGGGAAATTCCCATCTGGCTGTGTTTTTCAATAGCCAAGCCCATTTTCCAGGCCCGTAAAGTAGTAAGCATAGACGGAGTTAATAAGTGTGGGGCACATGGGCCTCTGTAAATTAGGTATTGAAGAGATTCCCAGGAGCCTGCCACGGTGGCCTCCAAAGCGGAGGCCACATTGGTTTTATCAGGATTTAGCCACCAGACCACTGTCACCAGCTGTGTCGCCAAAAAGTACTTATAGCAATCCGGAAAGGCCATGCCACCCTGCGATAGTGGCCTCATTAATGTAGTTAACTTATATCTCGGTGGTAAGGAGCCCCAGAGAAACTCTGAAAAGCGTTGGTTTAGTTTAATAAAGAAGGATTTAGGAATCCACTGCGGGGAATGGCGGAATAAATATATGAATTTGGGGATGACCTTCATTTTAAGCAAGTTGACCCTTCCCCATACCGATAGGGGGAGAATATTCCATGCCTTGAGTTTAGCTTTCATATCCCCCACTACCGGATCCAAGTTTAATTTAAGAAAATCTGAGGCTTGTGCAGAGACACAAACCCCAAGATATTTAAAGGAGTCAACCCACTTTAATGGGCTATCTGGAGAGGATGTCAATTTGGCTGCTTGATCTATTGGAAATAGAGTAGATTTTGGCCAGTTTACCCGGAGGCCCGTTACCATGGAGAAAGTGTTGAGGAGTGACAGAGCACCCTGAAGTGATGGACCCGCGTCCCCCAAAAATAAAACCATGTCGTCAGCATACAGGGCTACCCTCTCCTCCAGCATGCCTATCCTAAGCCCCTTAATATGAGGCGATGTACGGAGAGCCTCTGCAACTGGCTCTATAGCTAGAGCAAATAGAGCCGGAGAAAGAGGGCAGCCCTGTCTAGTTCCCCGAAACAGTTGAAATGGGGTTGAGAGTCTGGAGCCCAAACGAATCGATGAGATGGGACACCTATAGATCACCTGCAACCATGATATAAACCGTAGTGGAAAACCCATTCGACGTAGAGTCTCCCACAAAAAGGGCCACTCTACAGTGTCGAATGCCTTTTCTATATCTAGTAGGGCAATAGCTCTGGTACCGGAGTTGTTGTGTTGGGCATGAATATTGGTAAAGAGTCTCCTAAGATTAACGTCGGTTGACCTTTTAGGCATAAATCCTGTTTGATCAGAGTCAATAACCGAAGGTAATAATGGATATAGACGGGTAGCCAGCAGTTTGGTTAAGATTTTCAGGTCATTATTCAATAGGGCTATTGGCCTATATGAGGCACATAGCTCTGGGTCCTTAAGGTCCTTATGGATCAAAGTAAGATAGGCCTGGTGCATTGAAAGGGGCAGATCACCCTTGGATAGGCAGAGGGTGTATAATTGGGCCAGGATGGGTGCCAAAAATGCTGCATGTGCCCTATAAAATTCTATAGGAAGGCCATCCGGCCCTGGCGCCTTACCCAAAGGGAAGGACCGTATGTTTAAGCTGTGCTTTTCGGCTGCTAGCGGGGCACATTTAGCCCCGGCTAGCAGTCAAAGGAGTTAAAAACGCCTGTGTTGCGGCGCTTCCAAAACGCTTTTCAGGTGCTTCGGAAAGCGCTGCCCATTCATTGCAATAGGCAGGGGCGTTTTGGGAGCGCTGTTTACAGCGTTCCCAAACCACCCCAATGATTCTGCTTGCTTGTGGTGTGAACCGGGCACATGGAAAACAGGTGTTTTCTATGCACATTACCCTATGATGTGAATGAGCCCTTGAAGAGTCATTCCAGCAATTACTTATCAGACAGCTCATTTGGAGATTTCAGACAAGGGGAGCTGCAAACCAAGCTGTTCTGCTGGGCTGTCAGTACGAATAACCCGTAGTGCTCAGGGACACCTTTGTCTTTTATTACTCTTTAGTTATCAAAAAAACTGATATGAATGGTTTAAAAAAAATCAATAACACATTTTGAAGAAAACAAAAACTATTTTGAAATAAACAAATCTAGCACACAAACAACATTCTAGTAAACAAATAAAGTTACATTGACCATAATCATTTTTTCTTTCTGTTTGGTGTTTAGCATTAAGAGGTTGAGGGTAAAGTCCACATAGGACTAAAATAGATCAGTCCTGTGTAAACAAAAGCTAGCCATACATAGATTTCTCTTACTCAACCCCGTGGTTTGAGTCCTGGTTTACATTGGGGCGATTTGGAATGCGATGTGACATGTCAAATTGTGTGCCAAATTGGCAGAAACTGCACCGTCCGAATCGGTGTGGCGCCGCACTGATTCCCAAAAGTAGTTTCCATAGTACTTCTGGTGACTTTAGGGTGCGATTTCCATAGACATCTGTGCAGCTACCCGCACAAAATGCCTCTGAAATCTCCCCCGAAGTCAGGACTGACATGCGGGAATGAACTCGCATGATTCAATTCCCGCCGTCAGTGTGAACCTACACTGAGAGAAATCAATTTCTTTCCACCTGCCGACTATTGTACTGAGACAGCTCACACCCAGGAGTGTCTGAATACCAGAATAGTGACTGTATCTTACTGCATGCAGTCACTGTTTGGCCGACAATTTTCCACCCAGGTCCCTTCAATCTGTGAATGGCTACAGACAGAAAGATTTCTGTCCCTTCTTGTGATAGCTTTAAAGCGAAGTTCCAGCCTGGGGAGAAAAAAATTAAAAGCCAGCATGTACAAATACTGTAGCTGCTGACATTTAATATAAGGACACTTACCTGTCCAGTGAGCCTGCGATGCCGGCACTCGAAGCCAACCCCTCCATCAGCTCCCAGAAGGCGTCGGGGGGAGTTGGGAGAGGAGGAGAGCAAAAAAAACCTGTGAAAGTGGCGCCATGGGATGGAAGTCCCAAAAAAAAGATAAAAAGGTATGAAAAAAATATCCAAAAACGATTGTTGGGGGGGAGAGAAAATGTGCTTACGTTTTGTAAGGAGTTCAATTTTTGACTGGAACTCCGCTTTAAAAGGAGAAGTTGACCTTTTTTTTTTTTTTTTTTTTTAAATTAAATATATGCACTTTTTTTGCAGGTGAAGAAAATTAGCATATTTTTTTTCTTTTTTGGGAGCCTGTAAAGCATTGCACCAGATCGCTGGTGCCATGCCAGTCTCCTGCAAATCTGTCGTTATAGCTGTGTACCCGTACATCCAGTATGGGCAAGCAGATACACTGACAGGAAGAGTCACTGTGGTGGTTCATTGAGAACTACAAGAAGACAGCCGCAAAAGATGCACACAGCTGTGAGAATGATTGTCACGGCCATGTGGGCGGAGCCTCCCATGGCCACGCTGATTTCAAAAAGTGGCAGCTAGTACAGGGAACTTCTACCCGCACTGCTGTCACACAGACGCAGCAGATACCCAAGCGTCTGCAGAAGCGGGAACATGTTATATGTTCCACCTTAAAAACAGGTGTAACATGTTCCCGAAGGTGAACTTATCCTTTAATCACTTGTTTAACCTATGCTTTGTATTTGCACGTATTCTTAATGCTGTGCTAGCCATGCACCCTTAAGCCCTGTTCACAATGGCATTAGAAACAGGCGTTTTGATAGGTGTTTTGGGAGCTGCAAAAACGCATCCCAAGCAGTCTACAATGGATAATGCGTACAGCGGACAGAGCTGTTTACATTTGAAAAACATGTAGCATTTGCGTTGCTTCGTGTCTCTGTGCGGCAAAAATCAAGTCACATGTTGAGTCTGGGAGGAGTTGAAGCTGGTCAACTCCATCCTTTCAAGTCTTTGGTAACTCACCGTAAACACACCACGTATATACACAGTTAATGCATAACGTGCTTGACAAGCGTTTATAAAATATCAGTGAGTTGGGAAAAAAACACTACCCCCTTAAAGTGATTGTAAACGATCACCTTGTTAAAAAAAAAAAAAAACCCATTCAGTTTCAAATAGAAATGAAAGGCAAACATTTGTGCATAGATATAATAATACATTATAAAATACCTTTCTTCCCTTTTTTTTTTTTTAAATTGATCACTTTTCCTCTTTTCTCGGCTGCATAAGAGCTGGGGGGGAGAAGCAGCATCACATTGATCTTCCCAGTAAATGGCTGTGCAGCAGAGGCGTGACAGGACAAGTCTGATCATTGGAGGAGAGCAGGCTGAGTTCCCAGCGTATCTAGAGAACTGACCAAGATGTGTTCTCCTGCTTAGTGTGGTCAGTTTTTAATAGGAAAGCAGAGGGACTGGCAGGAACACCAGAGATTTCACATAAAAGGAAGCAATACAAAGAGAACAGGATACTTTCTCATACAAGTACATGGTGCAGCAGACACATATTAGGAATATGAAGTATTGGGGTAACAATAATAATAATAATAAAAAATATATATACTTGGAGGGTGTGTCGGATGCGTTCTTTTAACACGCGTCAAGCGCATCAAAAACACATATTAACGCTATAGGTGCGCTATATTTTTTGCAAGTGTGACCCTATATTACTTCATCATCACAGGTGACACTTGAATCAGCCCCTGTAAAGCCACCGTTCGCTTTTATCCACTCACCAGCTGTGAAGCCAAATATGCAAAATGGATAAATTTGTAATCCCCTGACATTATAAGAACAATACACGCTGGATGTAAGTTAATAAGACAAAAAGAAAAGCCATTTACAAGTTACATTTTAATGTCTCCAGCATTTAAAATATAACGAAGGCATAAATTAAGTAGCGTTGTATAGTACAATTAAATCTAATGGCAGGCAGAAAGCAAACCATTAAATATGCATATGTAATGTGACTGCTGTGCGTGAGCACGATACGTTACGGCACTTCCCAACTGTTCTATTGTTGGTAGGGAGCCTGGCCACATTGACTCTGTATTTAGGTCATCTGAACAGGGGACAGATAAGCAGTGTGGGGAATGTGAGTGTTGCCGGTTCACAAGAGCCAGTCTTTTACCACTGACTTGCCTTCTAATCCCTAGCTTGGGCTGAAGAGAGGATGAGAGTGGGCCACCTGCAGGGCTCCGTTCAGGCTCTCTGGCCATTCACTTGTAGGGTGCTTCTTGGAAACTGGCTAACAAACCAATTAAGGGCGGTTAAGATGCAGACACCTGGCCAAAAGTGACTGTCCTTAAACCAACTATTCACAAAGGGATATAATTAGGCCTCAAACAGCTTTATACACATTTACTGGGTATGTGTTACAAGGGAATTGATTGGCTCAGAAAGGAAATCTTTCACTTTGCTTATACCTAGTAAAACACAGCTTTCTGATGCACAACATTATTGTTAAACCTACTAACTCCACTATTAAATCCAGAACAGGATGTCATCACCAGTTCCTTGTCTGTTAATCTGCAACTCTTTTCCCAACTGAAAAAAACCTTCACCCAGTCTGCTGATTATTTCTATATTTCTTCACCACTTTGTTGCAAGACTTGCATTTAATAAATTATAGATTAGGTAAAAAATAGGAATAAGTTTTTTCAGCAGAAAGCACAAGGGTGTTCACTAAGCTTTACGATTTACTCTAAAAGGATAGTTAGTTATAGTTAACAATTTTGTATTGGGGATAATACATGAAAGGATAAAATTTAGTATATGTATTTCTTTTTATAGGCTGCAAGCCTTTATTTAAATGCATTTCTGTAATAACTTTTTTGTGTCCTGCACTTGGGAATTCTTGCAATTTCTCGATTGCTTGAGGTCTCCTGAAATATTTAAAGTGATACTAAAGCTTTGTGATCTTTTTTTTTTTTTTTTTTAAATACCCAACAATGGTTTCGCACAGAACAGCCCTGATCCTCTTCTTTTCAGGTTCCCCGTTGGCGGTCCCAGCTCCTCCTTTTCGAGCAGTGCCCCCAGAGAAAGCTGCTTTGCCCTGGGGGCGCCGCTGCTCAATGCATCCATAAGACACAAAGCCACGGCCCAGGCCCTGACCGGACCTCCCCACTCTCTCCTCATTGGCCAATAGGCTCCCACTGCTGTCTCAGCCAATGAAGAGGGAGAGTCCCTGTAGGGCCAAGGCTATTTTGAACATAGATGGATCAGAGGGGGCTGAGGTAAAAATTGGGGGGGCTGGGGGAGGCCGCTGTACACAGGTTTTTTTTACCTTCATGCATACAATGCATGAAAGTAAAAAACTTCAGTCTTAAGAACCACTCTAAAGCAGTAGTAAACTGCAGTTGTTGAAAACCTGAATAAAAAAAATTCCCCTGCAAGGCAATGTCAATGTTCTAGTATGCATCGTATACTAGCACATGATGAGAGACTTACCTTAGAACGAAGCTCTCCAGCGCCGCACTGTCACCACTGAGAGGGTTTCAATCTTTCCCAGAAACTTCTTCCAGGTTCGCGTCCTCCGGCTACATGAGTCGCTGTTTACAGCACTGGCTTTGTATGCCGGACCTTCACAGCACATGCGCCGGTGACGTCACCAGCTGGCATGCACTCTGACTGTGCAAGTTTAGGAGATATTCACAGTACCTACAGGTAAGCCTTACTATAGGCTTGCCTGGAGGTACAAGTAGTAGAACAGAGTTTACTAACACCTTAAGTCAAGCATTCCAGGAGGTTTTGAGGAAATCTGCAGCATATGCCATGGCAGGTCATCAGGGGGACCGCTGCAAAAAGCAGGAATAGACAGCTCGCTCCTGATGACGTAAAAAAAAAAAAAGAATAGGCAGTGCAGGACTGGGTGTGCCACAGCAGATTGGCAGATCAGTACAGAACACCTCTGGATTTGAAGGGTGTATGCGTTTTGTAAATAACCCAGGAAAAAGGTAAGAAGTGTTAAAAAAAAAAAGTGGGGGCGATTTCCTGTTTAATATGTCCTGTACAAAGAAAAAAAAAGAATATGATGTTGATTTACAACTACTATGTTCTAACAGGGTGACAACTCTGCTGTGCAATTTCACTGCAAAACATAGGTGTCGTCACCCTGTTAACAAAAGTGAAAAAATAATCTACTGGCAGGATATAAAGATATTAAAACTATTTTACAGGGGGATTAAAAAAAAAACCTGCTGTGATAATATAGTAGCGAACATTGTTCTTTTAACAAAAAAAAGCAAAAGGACCAAAAAAAATAAAGTTTTTAATACTTTAGTTAGATCAAAAGCACATAGAGAAAAATCAAACACTAAAAAAGGCCAATTGCAGATTCCCAGGTTAACCAACACAATATAGACTAGACTAATGAATAGGAATTCCTGATTGGTTGCTATCCTTGATTTTTAAAATGTATAGATGTAAAACTAAAGGCTACTTGTTCCACTCTAAGGCCCCTTTCACACGATCGGACCGTTCAGGTCCGCCTGTCAGTTTTGACGGCGGACCTGAACGGAAGCTCCATGTTAGTCTATGGAGCGACGGATGTCAGCGGAGACATGCTGTCCGTTTTCATCCGATCTCTCCATAGGCGGCAGCGGCGCCTGACAAGCCCCACCCCGCTCAGTGAGCAGAGAGGGACCTGTCATCCGCTGGCTCAGCAGAGATTAATAGACTGATCTCCCGCTGAGCCGGTGGACCGAGGCGGACTCCGTGGAAGCGGAGTCCGCCTCGCATGAAAGGGGCCTTACATACAATTAGAGTGTAACAAACTAACAGTACTCGCTTTTCAGAAGAAAGTTGGCTTATAGGAATAAAATTACACTTTTTAAAATGTTTTAACCCATTCATGAAAAAGGTAAAAAAAAAAAAAACCTTAAAGTGGTAGTAAACTCCGCTTTTTCACTTGTATCTACACGCAAGCTTATAAGTCATTCCAGTAAATTAGGGCTGCAACTAACGATTATTTTCATAATCGATTAGTTGGTCGATTATTGCTTTGATTAATCGGATAATAACCTTAAAAAAAGTGTGGTGTATAATTTAATATGTAAAGTTTAAAAAAAAAGGCAATTTATTCTTAAAAATCTATATGCAGTGGTAAATATAACTAAATATATGATTAGGGAGCAAAATCTCTAATCCACTCTGAGAATCACAGACAGAAGAGATATACTGTATATACTATTGGTGGTTGAATCTGGTAAATATCATCAGACCCGGAGATCACATTTTTTATTTAGACCCCTTTCATGCTGGGGTGCATGTAATGTGCCCTGCCCCCGCGTAATGTGCCCTGCCCCCGCGTAATGTGCCCTGCCACCACGCAATGTGCCCTGCCACCACGCAATGTGCCCTGCCACCACGCAATGTGCCCTGCCACCACGCAATGTGCCCTGCCACCACGTAATGTGCCCTGCCACCACGTAATGTACCCTGCCACCACGTAATGTACCCTGCCACCACGTAATGTACCCTGCCACCACTTAATGTGCCCTGCCCCCACGTAATGTGCCCTGCCCCCACGTAATGTGCCTTGCCTCCATGTAAAAAGTTCACTTTAAATGTAATAGTAATGTCTGCTATTACCTCCAGTCTATCAGCCTCCACCTTCTCTGGGGTCAGATGCTGATCTTCCTGCACAGTCTTTAAAAGTATTTTTTTTTTTAAACAAACATGTTACACTTACCTGTTCTGTGTAATGGTTTTGCACAGAGCAGCCCCGATTCTTTTCTTCTGGGGTCCCCCACCGATGCTTCTGGCTCCTCCTGCCTTTAGATTGCCCCAATAGCAAGCTGCAAATTATAGTATAGTGTGCCCCTATAGCAAGGTAAAAAAAAACTTCTGCCTTTAGATCCACTCACTTCCTGCCCAGGACTACATGTTCCATGAGGCATTGCTCCTCACACATTCACAAGTTCTCAGGCACTTACTGACACGTATGGATGGTGTACTGAGCTGTATGTGTGCTGCACTGTATTTCCTGATATGTAAACAAATAATGCAATCTGTATGCAGGCCAACTAATCGGCTGGCCGATTAATCGATTATGAAAATAGTTGACAACTATTTTCATAATTGATTAGTTGTCGATTAATCGATTAGTTGTTTCAGCCCTACAGTAGATACAGTATATATTTCCTAAAGTTGCACCATTTAGGAAATATTTACAGCTGCAGCAGCCATTGACATCACCAGAGCATGCCCAGTGTGCTCTTCATTGAGGATACAAGGAGCCATCAACATGCATGTGCAAGGGAGTAACATCATTGCGACCTTTATTCAAACGGTCGAAGTGTGCGGACCTGGAAGGAAGACCAGAGAAGATGGAAGAACCTGCAGTGGTGATGCACGCCGCTGGAGGGCTTGGTTTACAAGGGAAGCATGTCATAATGTGCTAGTATGTGGTGCATACTAGCACATTATAGTATCAACCCGCAGGGAAGGCATTTTGTTTATTAAAAGTTTACTAATGACTGTGAACCCAGTTTTGCAACTTGTGCTAATATACATAATGTACATATCTTTGCAACTACAGTGTATCCAGATGAATTACACCCTTTTTCAGAACTAACTGGGAATCCGTTTAGTAGTAAATGTTACTGATAATATTCTGAGCGTTAGCTGTACATGTCTTGTCATTACTGTAATCCACCACAAAAAAAAAAAAAAGTAAATACATTTTCCTATTCTTGACATGTATAGGGATACCATATACAGTATGTGTGCATTATTTGTGGTTTGTACCCATTGTAGGACCCAGAGACAACAGTGCATGTTTTACCTTTGGAGTGGGCAATTAATCCAAATCTAATTATCGGGTATCAGACACACATTACAGACACTCTGCAATACGAAACCGAGCTACATACTGCACATTACCACAGTAATAAATTTAAACTATTTTTCTTGTCCTACCTAAAACACTGGCACCCACAGAAAGAGACAAACAGAGCGCACTACACACCACATGATAATAAAAATTAAAAAGCTGAAGGTTAAACTGTAATTTTTGCTATGCAGCTCCAGGGACATAACTTACCTCTGATAAAGTGTGTCCTATGTCCACTTGGCTGCTGCGCAGTGTAGAAATCTTCTCCTCCACAGAACTGATCTTCTGGTGCTGCCACTGCAAGTGTGAAAGTTGCCCACCCCCCTCATCTATAGAACTCGTAGCATTGTTTCCTAGAATGCAAAGAGTTCTGCGATTGGAGGAGGTAGATCTTGTCTGCCTTGTCGTCCTCTATTCACAAAAGGCTTTGCATTCTAGGAAAGAATAGTACAAGTTCTATGAATGGAGGAGGCGGGCAGAAAAATAGGGCAAGCTGCGCAACTGTCACTCTTGCTGTGGCTGACGTTAATCCCAGCAGTATCGGCAGATCAGTGCTGTGGGAAAGACCTGGCAGCAATGGAGGAGTTGATTTCTACACTATGCAGCAGCTATCTGGACATGGGACACACTTCAATAGAAGTAAAGCAGGGTACACACAGACAGCTTTTTTTTTCGTTCAACCAGTGGGCTGAATAGAAAAAAAAAAAAAAAAGAAGAGATTCCCGCATCCACACAAGCGATGTGGCTGTAGGCATCTCCCCTGCTGTGCTTTTGTATTCTAACAGCAGGGATCCCCCATGACTAAGCTCTGAGGGGTGGAGTGAAACGCGTTGGGGCGTGTCTTCTCATACCACCATAGGACTCCGTGTATGTATAGCACCAGGGATCTTTATTCTCTTCCTTCCAGCAGGGACTCCCCCTCTGTCAGAATATACAGATCAGCACTGCAGCCATTGGCTGCAAGCACTCATTGAATGCTAGTTTTCCAACATGACTGCTTGAAAGAAGCCAGGCCGGCTTCTGTTAAACAGCGGTACACACATGCCAAAATTTGTCCAGTTCCTGCTGAACCAGCCATATTTATATGAACCAGCTACAGTTATATCCTTGGTGCTGCATTGCAAAAAAAAAAAAAAAAGTGTAACTAAACTTTAGCTTTAAATGTAATTATTTTTATCCAACTTAAAACTTATAACAAACTAGATCAAGCACTGAGCTAACTGTATTTTACGTTTTTTATGTAATATTTTTTTTACTACTTTTACTTTTTTTGAACCAGCCTCTGCAAAAGATACAATGTATCCCCACAGACGGAGGAATAGGAGTTTGGGAGTTGTGACTGCTGGATCCTGATCCAGAAGTTGTCAGAGACAGTTTGGTCTTACTGCTGGAGGCACACGATCGAGAACGCTCCCAGCGCAAACACAGCTATGTAAATTTGTGGCTGCATGACAAGGCCCAGTCTGTGCTGCCAAATTCATGTAAACAGCCATACTTCGGGGGTTATAATAACCACAAAAACAAACATACGATACAGTATTATTCATATTTCTTCTATAAATACACTTCTATGCAGACAATTCTGTTGCTTTGTCTGTAATTTATAATTGTAATGTACTGTATTTAGGAATATCATTAAATAGAACCCTACTTATACACTGTGTGGTGTTAGGTCAGTAATGGAATGGCTGGTGTTTATGTGATTAGTAGGTCAGTTGCAGGCAGCATTACAGGAAAGCAGGCAGCATGCGGTCAAGTGCAGCTAGCAACATTCATGCAGTATGCTTACCCAGGGGGGTATCGGCGGTAATTCCTATACTCTGCAGTAAGGCTTCAGCTTCTCTTCTCTTTTTCTCCAAGTCCGATTCTTCTTGTGGAGGAGGTGCCTCTTTCTTCTGTTCAGTCTAGCAACAGAAACAATGTCCAGAAGTTAAACATGATAATGCCACACAGGGTCATGACTTTAGAACAGAAATGTTGGTGTTGCCCATAGCAACCAGTTCAGTTTCATCTGTCATTTGCTAGCATAGGCTAGAAAATTAAAACAAGCATCTGGCTGGTTGAGCAACATTGGTATTCGTTTTTCTTTTCTTTGACTTTAAACAAAAGATTCACAGAAAGCAGCCAAACTGTTTGCAAAAATAAAATATTGAATGAAACTGATTGTGTCTATACTACATTAGACATACTAATTAAAAATTTTAATCTTTGCTGCCATGCCGCACTGGGCCCTATTGCTAGAACCCAATAGGAATGATGCTTACCATATTCTTGAGTAAGGCTGGCCATACACGGTGAAAATGGGTTTCCTGCAACCACGGAGTGTTGACAGGAGAACCAGCAATTGTCCCCACCAGGAGGCTATAGCTGCCACTAGCGATAATCGCAAGCGAATCCAGCAGGCTGATTGTATCCAAGCTGATTGATTAACTTGGTACATCCAGACTGCCCATTAACGGTTCGAATCGTGTATGGCCGGCCTAAGGGTTTCTTCCAGGAATATTGCTAATTGGCTTCAGCTTATAATTGCAATAGGGAGTCTGGGCTCTCTATGACTTTGAATTGAAAGCCCTGCTAGAGATAGATGCATTGTTGGTCCTGTATTTGATAGAAAAATACTTGCTACATAAAACGTACAATAAGACCCCTTTCACACTGAGGCAGTTTTCAGGCGTTTTAGCGCTAGAAATAGCTCCTGAAAATTGCCTCCCATGCCTCCCCAGTGTGAAAGCGCGAGTGCCTTCACACAGGGACTGTGCGCTTGCGGGGCGGGAAAAAAAATTCCTGCAAGCAGCTTCTTTGGGGAGGTTGTAGGAGCGCAGTATACAGCGCTCCTAAACCGCCCCTGACCATTGGAATGAATGGGCTGTGCTTCTGAAGCGTCGCAACACGGGCAGTTTTAACCTTTTCTTCGGGCGCAAGCGGGGGTCAAAAGCGTCCCGCTAGCGGCCAAAAAGCCACTATCCCACTGCCCCTGATCCCATCCATCCCTCTGCCCCTGATCCCATCCATCCCTCTGCCCCTGATCCCATCCATCCCTCTGCACCTGATCCCATCCATCCCTCTGCACTTGATCCCATCCATCCCTCTGCCCCTGATCCCATCCATCCCTCTGCACCTGATCCCATCATCCCTCTGCCCCTGATCCCATCATCCCACTGCCCCTGATCCCATCATCCCTCTGCCCCTGATCCCACTATCCCTCTGGCCCTGGATACCATCCATCCCACTGCCCCCGATCCTATCCATTCCACGTCCCTCTGCCCCTGATACCATCCATCTCACCATCCCTCTACCTCTGATCCCATCCATCCCACCATCCCTCTACCCCTGATCCCATCCCACCCCACCATCCCTCTGCCACTGATCCCATCCATCCCACCATCCCTTTGCCACTGATCCCATCCCCGCCATCCCACAATCCCTCCCTCTGACTGATCCCCATCTCCCCATCACCATCCTTCTGTCATTATCACTTATATTTTGTGCATTTAGGACAAGAATGCATTTCAGGTCTTTGTTAAAACAATCTGAGCAGCCCAGAACTAGTTTGTGAGAGAGCCAGTCTATTCCACATTTTCACAGCTCTTACGGCAAAGAAGCCTTCCTGTTTTTCCTCTAGATGTAAAGAATGTCACTTTGTTGTCTGTAATGAACTGAAAGGGAATAACTTGTAGGATGGTTATGAGAATTACCCTCCCCAAATAGGATATTGCGCTAAGAGCAGATGAAAAAAAAATAAATAAAATTTGTTCTTCTGACTGCTTGAATTTTTGGATAAAAACCATGAGCAGTAATCGTGATGCATTGCGGAATCGAATCGTGGACAGTATAAATCAGAATCAAATCGTCAGACCAGTGAAGATGGGCACCCCTAGTCTGAATATTCAAACATTGACTGAATCAGATCATATTCCATTACCGTTCAGCTGACAATGTTCAACCTTGGTCAGTTGATATTTAATTTGCTTTTGTTGAGCTGGCTGGTGCCAACAGGACCACCCAAGGCTCAAATTTTAGCTGATTCAGCAGGAAACAGCCGAAATTCAAGCTGAGTATGGTCAACAATAGCAAAAAGTATATTGTTGCAGAACGGTCAGAAGGGTTGTTCTAACAAAAGGTAGAATACAGCACTTAACTTCATGATTTCTTCTCCAGTACAAATATGATGTGATTAAATTAATAAAAATACACCAGATTTAAAAAAGGAAAAAAAATACATTACGAAAAAAGTGCTCTAAAAGTAAAGTAGTTATTAGTGGACAACATATTTTAGATCTATTTATACTCCAATAAAGATTGCAGATAACAGCAAAAAACATCACAGTACTAGATAGGCTTTTAGTACCCCCTGCTGCACACTTTGCTAATTGCAAGTGGGGATTTTCTCAGTGGTTATAAGCCCAGCTAAACAACCTAGCAGCCCACAGGCAGTTTTATGTAACCAAGAAATGACAGTTACCACTGTTTAAAGTAGACAAGGCTCAACAGGTAGGCACCAGGCAAAAGTTATTAGCCAGATTGGACCCGACTCTTACTACTAGTGAAATATTTTAAGAGGGCCTATCAGATAATTTTCCCAGTATTCTCTTACAGGAGAAAACATATGACAAAAGAAAAAAACTGGTTTTAATAGCAGTTACAGTAGCAGCTAAACATTGCATAATCCCCAATAGTAAAGGCAAAGGCAACAAACTGCAACCTCAGTGTAAAAAAAAAAAAAATCTACTTCATCAACAAAACAAGCGTGATCATTTAGGATGGCCAAAGCAACAACAAAAGGTCCAAGTGTGAATAACTGTTAAATAAACTTTTAGGCCAGTTACACACGGGTGTAATAATAATAATTTACTGATGTTTACTGTAGAGGTGCACCAAATGCAAATTTTGGTACTGAAAATTTAGGATGCATTTATCCGAAACTACACACACATACATATTTACATTATATACACGCACACACATACATACAGTAGTAACTTGGATTACGAGCATAATTTCGTTACAGAAACATGCTTGTAGTCCAAAGCAAGTTTCCCCATAGTAATCAATGGAAACTCATATAATGCGTTCCAGTGGCACTGCTGGTGTATGCAGTACCGCATGTGGCCAGGAGGTGCGGGGGAGCCGCAGACATTCGGAAACACTCAGAGACGCTCAGGAATGTCTCCGAGTGTCTCTAAGCGTCACCGGCGGCCCTGCACCTCTGGCCACATGCGGTACTGCACACCCCAGGACTTGAATCCTGATAGTCTTGAGAGACAACGCTCGCAAACCAGGTCAGGATTTTTAAAAGAAATTTGCTCGTATTGCGAAACGATCGTAAACCGCATTACTCACAATCCAAAGTATTATTATGGGTTTTTTTTTTTATATACATTTGTAACATATTCTACTTTTTATTTATTATCATGAATTTAAATGGATATGAATTTATTGTCTGCCAATATTGGCACCTTTAGCACAAGAAAAGCTCAAGAAAAAATGGATCCCTTTAAATTCTTTGCATGTCTTCACACTGGTCCATTGCGGTGTTAAAAAATCTTGCTTGCAGTATTTACATACAGTATTAAAAAAAAAAAAAGAAAAAAAAAGCCCCTTGAAATGCATTGTAAACGCAGCAAGAACGCATCACTAACACATCGTGTTACGTTTTTGATGTGGTTTTTCAGTCACGTGACCTATGAAAAACACACCATTAGTACAGTAAAATCAAAAATTGGGCAAAAATCACATGAGTTTAACACCATTTTCTCGATTGGCAAAATGCCGAAAAACATCATTTCTGGACAATATGTTTTGGATGCTGAAATTTCGGTGCAGCTCCAGTTTACTCAAAACTTGTTGACAGAAAGTCTGTGAGTAACACTGTGTGTAATGACCCAAGTAATGTTGAGTATCGGCGAGTAAAGGTGCGTAAGCATATAGACAAGTAAAATTCTTCTTCATTGCCAATGTTGTAATATACTCATTTATACGTGTGTAAACATGCTTATAGATGAGTAAATTACTGCACTCAAATGTAAAATTTTCTTATTTTTTTTTGTTTTACTGCTCTGTACTCAACGCTGTATTACTGATCTTTACTCAGCTGTGTGCAATGTTCTATAGACAACGTCTCATTCCGAATCTGTAAAAAATGCAGTGTTCTTTACTCCCCTATGCAAGAGGAAAGAGTGTGCAAAGTATAGAATCCCTGTCAGGTTTTAACTATTATTTGTTTTTAGTAGAGGTAGGATAGAACCCCTTTCAGTTTTGTATGGCTGTTGGTGTCCCTGCTGCAGGTTTCCTCATTTCCTGTCTTGTGGAACTGCTCACACTGCAACAGTAAAAAAATGGAAAAGCTCTTTACCGAAGCCCCAGATAGCAATAAAAACCTGACAGGTGTCCTAACCCCAATCTATCAAAAACTAATGCAGCGTACACACGAGCGGACTTTGCGGCAGACTTTGCCCGGCAGACTGGATTTCATCAGACAATTCGATCGTGTGTGGGCTCCAGCGGACTTTGTTTTCTCAAAAGTTGGACGGACTTAGATTTGAAACATGTTTTAAATCAATCCGTCGAAATCGAGTCCGGTCGAAAAGTCCGCTTGTCTGTATGCTACTTCGACGGACAAAAAGCCACGTTAGGGCAGCTATTGGCTACTGGCTATGAACTTCCTTGTTTTAGTCCGGGGTACGTCATCACGTACGAATTCGACGGACTTTGGTGGATTGTGTGTAGGCAAGTCCGTTCATTCAGAAAGTCAGTCGAAAAGTCCGCCGGGCAAAGTCTGCCGTAAAGTCCGCTCGTGTGTACGCGGCATTAGAGAGAGAGAGAGAGAGATCGAGAGAGATCGAGAGAGATCGAGAGAGATCGAGAGAGATCGAGAGAGATCGAGAGAGATCGAGAGAGATCGAGAGAGATCGAGAGAGATCGAGAGAGATCGAGATCGAGAGAGATCGAGATCGAGAGAGAGAGATCGAGAGAGAGAGATCGAGAGATCGAGAGAGAGAGATCGAGAGAGAGAGATCGAGAGAGAGAGATCGAGAGAGAGAGATCGAGAGAGAGAGATCGAGAGAGAGAGATCGATCGAGAGATATCGATCGAGAGATCGATCGAGAGATCGATCGAGAGATCGATCGAGAGATCGATCGAGAGATCGATCGAGAGATCGAGAGAGATCGAGAGAGAGAGATCGAGAGAGAGAGATCGAGAGAGAGAGAGAGAGAGAGAGAGAGAGAGAGATCGAGAGAGAGATCGAGAGAGAGATCGAGAGAGAGGGAGATCGAGAGAGAGGGAGATCGAGAGAGAGGGAGATCGAGAGAGAGGGAGATCGAGAGAGAGGGAGATCGAGAGAGAGGGAGATCGAGAGTGAGGGAGATCGAGAGAGAGGGAGATCGAGAGAGAGGGAGATCGAGAGAGAGGGAGATCGAGAGAGAGGGAGATCGAGAGAGAGGGAGATCGAGAGAGAGGGAGATCGAGAGAGAGGGAGATCGAGAGAGATAACCACCACCACAATCGCTAAAAATCCAAGAAAAAAGACCACCATCACAATCACTTCTAGATCCAGGGAATAACCCTTACCAAAAACAAAAGAAACGTGTAAAAATTACACAAAAGTTGCGGAAAAAAAACACAGTATAAAAAAATAAATAATAATAAAAAAAATATTACAAAAATCATCCAGCGCTCCTATGTACAATATAATGACAATTTGTCCATGGATAAACACACCGAGTCTGTGGTAGTACATAAATTATAGCAATAGTAGATAAATGGTAGAAGGGTGGATGAAAAATAGATAGATGGATGATGGATGAATTAAGAGTGGATGGATGGATAGATGGATGGAATGTGGTTCACCTCGGCAGAATCACCTCATAAAGCAGATTTGGTGAGCACGGGAGGATGATTGAAGAGGAGAACATGGATCATAGTGTCCAACACCAAGTCCATTCATAATGGCTCCACGGAGGGTCTTCGTGTTTGGGTCCTCGAGCAGATCTCCCCTGTGACTCTGCGGTGGAGAGGTACTACATTCTCTGTCGCAGGGAAACTTTTTGGACATACCATCTCAACACCTTATCACCAGGGGGTCTGAATGAGAAGTTGGAAGTATGGACCATTCTATACTTTTTGTATAACGTATTAAAAAAAAGTAAATAATTTTTTAAGCTTTTATTTTTCCGCTGTCAATGGTCCCTATTACCTCCTTTTGTCTTGTTGCAGCGGTCATATTTTCGTACTGCACTATAGTAATGACAATTCCTCCCTTTTTTGCTAACTGTATTAGTTATTTAGCCTTAACGTTTCACATGCATTTTAGGAGAAAGGAGTGTCTTTTTTCCCTTTAGTTTGATTCCTCATTTATCTTTTTCTGTCCCACCCACCCCCCTTCAGACCATGCAGTATGAGTATTTTGAGGCATCATGTAGAGTCTTCACACTTACTAGGTCCCCCTGTACTCCTCTTTCATTCACAACTATATCACAGTTTTAATATTTGTTTTCTTTTTTAAAATACACGTCATTTTATCCTGGTTTTCTTTTAGATTCGTCGATGCATAACGTTCTAGTATTGTAGTTTAGAAACGTTACCAGTTTCATGCCTTTAATTTTTTAGGGGGGAGCCTGGGGCTCCTCTTTAGAGAGGAGGTCATTTTTGCAACTCTAATAAATCTTCTGCCCTTGTTGTTTTCATTTTGGATGGTAAAAAAAATATATATATATTTCTCCCAGTAAAAACCTTATACAGCCCACTTCCTCTTTCTCTTCCACTGGTCATTTGCATAGGCTTATGACATCATCCACAGCTCTATCTCTCTCTCATGAGAGTTTTCCAGGAAGGGAGGGGGGAAGAAGTCATGAGAGGGCCAAAGAGTGCTGCAGAGCTGGAGGTGTGCCTCTGTGTGTCTGTGTAAATCCAGGAAGTGAACAGGCAGCAGCTTCAGCTGCCCACAGTTAAAATGGATGCAGCCAGACTTCATAGAGGGAGATTTCTGCAGCATATTCGGCAAGTACAGAATCACATTATATATCAAATAATATGCAAAGTGGTTGGGGGGAAGCTTCAGAATGGCAGAGATGGTTTTATTACAAATGTGAGCAGTTCCTTTTTAAGGTGATTTATGCTTGGTGTTAACCTCAGCACCCTGCTTTTTGCCATTTCCTGCTTACTGACCCTTACCACAATCATTACTTGATCTAGGAAACGACCCCCACCAGAAATATGACTGGATCCAGGGAATGACCCCCACAGCAATCACTAGATCCAGGAAATGACCCTTCCGCCACAAACATCACTGGATCCAACAAATGACCCCACCCAAATCAGCACTAGATCCATGGTATGATCACCACCCCACCATGAGATACAGGGTATGAAAGCCACCATCACAATATTTAAGGAATGACCCCCATCACAATCATCATTATACACAGGGAATGACCACAATCACAGTCACTAGATGCAGGGAATTACCCCCTTGACTCAGGGAAGGACTCCCACCACAATCATTACTTGATCTAGGGAAAGACCTCTACCACAATTTCCACTAGATCTAAGAAATAACCCCTACCACAAGCATTACTTGATTCAGGGAATGACCCCCACCTGATCAGTGGAAAGATCCCTAACGCAGCGACCACTAGATCCAGGAAATGACCCCTACTACAAACATTGCTAGATCTAGGAAATGAACACCTCAATATTACTAAAGCTAGAAAGTGGGGAAGTGTTATACCCATTTGTTAGGCTAGACCCACAAATTTAGGCCACTGCCCAGGGAAATGGCTGCTTCCATCAAATGTTTCTCACACCAGTTCTCTTCTAATACACCCACCTGACTCTTTTTCTTCTCTTCCTCTTTTCTTTTCTTCTCCTCCCTGATCTGAGCCAATCGCTGTTTCTTTCGCTCCAATTCCGCCTTCAGTTCACTTTTATCCGACATGATGAGAGATCTGTAAAGATGAAAAGAATGTTAAGGCTGACGTCATCTAAATGGATATTTCAGCTCTGAGCAGGCACCAGCGTGGCAAATCATCTGTTGGCTCCCATGATCTTATACAGATTGCAATAGCCAGATTTCTGCAATGGTAAAAATTGTGACCACAAATCGTTTTTTACATTTTACACAGTATGCGAATTACCATTATCATACCATATAGATATATAGAATTTAGCTATAGGACAAGAAAATGCACTACTAACAATAAGAATTTTCATTTCATAACATATCTGAAATGTACCTTTCAACTCATTTAACAAGCCTTTTTAGTGAATGATGTAAATGTCACATAGCACTGGGCCTGGAACAATGTCAAAAATGGGGTTGCCAAGTTATATAGTTAATTGAGAGATCTCAGCAACACACAAGTCTAATAAATCACATTGCATCTTCCTCCCAAGCTTTATGTTTCAGTACAAGTCAGCACACATCAGCATTTCTTGTAAACACCTTTAATCCATGGACAGGACCGCAAAATACTTAAGACAAGCATTTAAAGTATAACTTCTCTGCTGCCAGACGAACTGGCAGGACATTTCTAAACCCCCAAAATGTCTGGGTTGAAGTGGACCTGTAATTTTTGGCACACACAATCCTATAAAAATAAAACTTGCACTTTTGGCTTGCAAAGATTAAAACCCTCTTCATCTTGTATGTGGTGCCAGACATTTAGGCTGTAGGAGGTTGGTTTATGTGATTGATGCTGAGAAGATGAAGCTATACAGAGAAGACTGGAGGGAGCCTAGAAAGTATGTAAACGGTTGCTCCAGCTTTGTCCCTAGTTCAGGAGCACAAACGGTACTTGCCACACATCAAGGTTCCTCATGATATACCATCCAAACACAACAAGAAAAATCTGAGCTGCAAGGAATAATGTACTATAAGAAAAGCAGCTAGCACACAGTTTAGCATATGCTATACAAACAAAATAGTGCAAATATAAATATATAAAAATGTGCTATAAGTTATATACAGTATACACTACAAATTGATCTCAGAAATTCATGTGTCCATAATAAACCCACCACACCTCTGATGCTGTCATTTCTGCCTAAACGCATTGGGTGGAGGCAGAAGCCGTGATGTCAACATGCATCCACACGCATCGCTAACGATTCTGGATGTTGCCCGTTTGAATGCAGCTTTTAATCGAGTGTTTAGTAAGTGTTTCTAACCGATTTTTAATAAATATACTTGCTGGATTTATACTTTTGGAATGGGTTTTGGTTCTCTTTCATCTTTCATGTCATTTGCTTATATATGGCGATTTGAATGGAAGAAGGAATCGCTATGTGATGTGCCGAGCTATATGGGTATTGAATGCTATAGTGGCAACAAGTTCTGTTTGACTTCTCTGTTGAGAGTCACACAATCCTGTAAGCCTCAGATTGTTTGGTAAAAGACATGTGGTGTTTATGAATGTAAGGAGGAAATTCTACTAGAATTGTATCCATTGTGTTTGTTTAGGCATTCTGGGTGGTGGATTTATTATGGACTTTCTGATAGGGCTGGGAAAAAAATCGATTTAAATCTTGAATCGAGTTGAGAGGTCAAATCGATTCAAAATTTAAGCAAATCGATTTTTTTTTTTCATCGCGCCGGTCCCGAGGCGCTGCGGGCATGAGTTTTTAGGCGAGGCCGCGGCTTCGGCATAGTCCGCGGCTACGGCGCCGGGCCTGAAGAGCTGCGGGCAAGGAGTTTTTAGGTGAGGCCGTGGCTTCGGCCTAGTCCGCGAGGCCGGACACCGCGGACTAGGCCGAAGCCGCAGCCTCGCCTAAAAGCTCATGCCCGCAGTGCCTCGGGACCGACACGGTTTCCAAAAAAAAAAAACCACTCGATTCGAATCGTGAATCGAGTTTTTTTTAAGAGAATCGAAGATTTTTTTTTTTTTTTTTTTTAAATAAAATCTCCCAGCCCTACTTTCTGATATGAATTTGTTTTTTATTATGATGTTTAATATAACTTGTAGCGCTGCACACTATATATATATATATATATATATATATATATATATATATATATATATATATATATATATATATATATATATATATATATATATATATATATATATATATATATATATATATATACATACATACATACATACATACATACATACACATATATATATACATACATACATACATACATACATACATACATTCATATATACACACATACATACACACATACATACACACACACAGTGGGGACGGAAAGTATTAAGACCCCCCTTAAATTTTTCACTCTTTGTTATATTGCAGCCATTTGCTAAAATCATTTAAGTTCATTTTTTCCTCATTAACCACTAGGCGCCCGCGCTATAGCCGAAAGACGGCTACAGCGCGGACTCCAATTGCCGGGAGGGCATCCCTGGACGTCCTCCTGTTTACTTCCGCATTGCGCGCTCCCGCGGGCGTGCATCGCGGAAGTTTTGTGCTGGCCGCGTCCCTCGGACACAGCCAGTCACAGATCGCCGTAAAGGGCCAATGACAGCGGCCGTTTACAGTGCGATCGCTCTACCAATGAGAGAGGATCTCATATATAAACATATGAGATCATCTCTCATCGCCGGCTCTCCCTCCTCACACAGAGACAGCGTGTGAGGAGGGAGAGCGGAACCGCTGCGGCGGTAAGTGTAAAAAAATAAATAAAAAAAATAAAAATAAAAGTGTCCCCACTGTTATCTGTCCTGCCATCTGCCCCTGCCAACTGTCCTGCCATCTGCCCCTGCCAACTGTCCTGCCATCTGCCCCTGCCATCTGTCCTGCCATCTGTCCCTGCCATCTGTCCCCAGTGCCATCTGTCCCCAGTGCCATGTATAAGTGCCATCTGTCATCAGTGCCACATAGTGCCATTTGTCATCAGTGCCACGTGCCATCTGTCATCAGTGTCACGTGTCATCAGTGCCATGTATCAGTGCCATCTGTCATCAGTGTCATCAGTGCCACGTATCAGTGCCATCTGTCATCAGTGCCACGTATTAGTGCCATCTGTCATCAGTGCCACGTATTAGTGCCATCTGTCATCAGTGCCACGTGTCATCAGTGCCACATATTAGTGCCATCTGTCATCAGTGCCATTTGTCATCAGCGCCACATGTCATCAGCGCCAAATATTAGTGCCATCTGTCATCAGTGTCACGTGTCATCAGTGCCACGTATTAGTGCCATCTGTCATCAGTGCCACATCAGTGTCAGTGCCACGTATCAGTGCCATCTGTCATCAGTGCCACATCAGTGCCACGTATCAGTGCCATTTGTCATCAGTGCCACGTCAGTGTCACATGTCATTGTCCTGGTTCTCCAGGGCCTTCAAAAGTGTAATAGGTAGTTAACAAGTTAGACGTGTCATTTATGCTCCTAGAACACGTGATGGTGCTCCCTGCATGTTGGGCCTCTCTATGTCGCCAGGCTGTGAAAAAGTCCCACACATGTGGTATCGTAATACTCAGGAGGAGGGGGGGAATCTTCATTTTGCAAAGAATTGTGGGAAAAAATGACAACATCAAAAACCTCACCATGCATCTAACTAAATACCTTAGAATGTCTACTTTCAAAAAAGGGGTCATTTGGGGGGTATTTGTACTTTCCTGACCTGTTCGGGTGGCAAGAAATGAGATAGGCCACCAGTACTTCAGATGTGATCAATTTTTTATGATTTGCACCATAACTTGTAGACTCTATAACTTTCACAAAGACCAAATAATATCCACTAATTTGGGTTATTTTTACCAAAGATATGTAGCAGTATAAATTGTGGCCAAAATTTATGAAGAAAAATTACTAATTTGCAAAATTTTATCACAGAAACCAAGAAAAATGCGTTTTTTTTCAAAATTTTCGGTCTTTTTTCATTTATAGCGCAAAAAATTAAAAACCCAGAGGTGATCAAATACCACCAAAATAAAGCTCTATTTGTATGAAAAAAAGGACAAAAAATTCATTTGGGTACAGTATTACATGACTGAGTAATTGTCATTCAAAGTGTGAGCGCTGAAAGCTGAAAATTGGTCTGGTCACGAGGGGGGTTTAAGTGCCAAGTTGTCAAGTGGTTAAATGTACACACAGCACCCCATATTGACAGAAAAACACAGAATTGTTGACATTTTTGCAGATTTATTAAAAACGAAAAACTGAAATATCACATGGTCCTAAGTATTCAGAGCCTTTGCTGTGACACTCATATTTAACTCAGGTGCTGTCCATTTCTTCTGATCATCCTTGAGATGATTCTACACCTTCATTTGAGTCCAGCTGTGTTTGATTATACTGATTGGACTTGATTAGGAAAGCCACACACCTGTCTATATATATACACCTTACAGCTCACAGTGCATGTCAGAGCAAATGAGAATCATGAGGTCAAAAGGAACTGCCTGAAGAGCTCAGAGACAGAATTGTGGCAAGGCACAGATCTGGCCAAGGTTACAAAAAAATTTCTGCTGCATTTAAGGTTCCTAAAAGCACAGTGAACTCCATAATCCTTAAATGCAAGATGTTTGGGAAGACCAGAACCCTTCCTAGAGCTGGCTGTCCGGCCAAACTGAGCTATCGGGGGAGAAGAGCCTTGGTGTGAGAGAGGTAAAGAAGAACCCAAAGATCACTGTGGCTGAGCTCCAGAGATGCAGTCGGGAGATGGGAGAAAGTTGTAGAAAGTCAACCATCACTGCTGCCCTCCACCAGTCGGGGCTTTATGGCAGAATGGCCCGACGGAAGCCTCTCCTCAGTGCAAGACACATGAAAGCCCGCATGGAGTTTGCTAAAAAAACACCTGAAGGACTCCAAGATGGTGAGAAATAAGATTCTCTGGTCTGATGAGACCAAGATAGAACTTTTTGGCCTTAATTCTAAGCGGTATGTGTGGAGAAAACCAGGCACTACTCATCACCTGTCCAATACAGTCCCAACAGTGAAGCATGGTGGTGGCAGCACCATGCTGTGGGGGCGTTTTTCAGCTGCAGGGACAGAACGACTGGTTGCAATCGAGGGAAAGAGGAATGCGGCCAAGTAAAAGGGATATCCTGGACGAAAACCTTCTCCAGAGTGCTCAGGACCTAAGACTGGGCCGAAGGTTTACCTTCCAACAAGACAATGACCCTAAGCACAAAGCTAAAATAACGAAGGAGTGGCTTCACAACAACTCAGTGACTGTTCTTGAATGGCCCAGCCAGAGCCCTGACTTAAACCCAATTGAGCATCTCTGGAGAGACCTAAAAATGGCTGTCCACCAACGTTTACCATCCAACCTGACAGAACTGCAGAGGATCTGCAAGGAGGAATGGCAGAGGATCCCCAAATCCAGGTGTGAAAAACTTGTTGCATCTTTCCCAAAAAGACTCATGGCTGTATTAGAAAAAAAGGGTGCTTCTACTAAATACTGAGCAAAGGGTCTGAATACTTAGGACCATGTGATATTTCAGTTTTTCTTTTTTAATAAATCTGCAAAAATGTCAACAATTCTGTGTTTTTCTGTCAATTTGGGGTGCTGTGTGTATTAATGAGGAAAAAAAAAAGAACTTAAATAATTTTAGCAAATGGCTACAATATAACAAAGAGTGAAAAATTTAAGGGGGTCTGAATACTTTCCGTCCCCACTGTGTATCTATATTATAATTATATATATATATATATATATATATATATATATATATATATATATATATATATATATATATATTTTATTAATATATTAGGGCTGCAAAAATTAACGATTAATTCCTCGATTAATCGTTAATTTTTTTTGATTAGTAGGCTGCCTGCCCTGGGGCCGCTTTGGGCCAAGCTGTGGCTGCAGCGCTCCGCTCCCTCCTCCTCCACTATATGTCATACACAGTCTGCGGGCATTTCCCGCTGTGTGTCTTGGAGCTGGGTGTGAAAACTTTGTCCTCGCTATGAGAAAAGTCCCGCCCTCCTCCTAGATCAGCTCGTGTGATAGTGTCAACAATCAAGAAAAAAAAAAAAAATTTTAATCAGTAACAGCATATATTATAATTATATATATATATATATATATATATATATATATATATATATATATATATATATATATATATATATATATATATATATATATATATATATATAATCAGCTTGTGTGATAGACGCAGTGTTCTAGGAGGAGGGCAGGACTTTTCTCACAGCACGGCCAAGGTTTTCACACTCCGCTCCGAGACACACAGCGGGAGATGCCCGCAGACTGTGTAATCCAGGCACAGGCACTGACTACAGTGAGGCTGAGATTATGGGCATGGCGAGGCTGTGGATTATGGGCATGGCAAGGCTGTGATTATGGGCAAGGTAAGATTGAATTTATTTATTTATATGAATTTATATATATATATATATATATATATATATATATATATATATATACACATACACACACACATATATAAACACACATATACACACACATATATATATATATAAATATATATAAATACACACACACAGTGGATATAAAAAAAAGTCTACACACACCCCGTTAAAATGTCAGGTTTCTGTGATGGAAAAAAAATAATGAGGCAAAGATAAATCATTTCAGAACTTTTTCCACCTTTAACGTGACCTATAATCTGTACAACTCAATTGAACAACAAACTGAAATCTTTTAGGTGGAAGGAAGTAAAAATAAAAAAACTAAAATAATATGGTTGCATAAGTGTGCACACCCTTACACTAATACTCTGTTGAAGCACCTTTTGATTTTATTACAGCACTCAGCCTCAAACTCAAAAAGACTATCAGCATGGCACATATTGACTTGGAAATAATTGCCCACTCTTCTTTGCAAAAACACTCCAAATCTGTCAGATCGCGAGGGCATCTCCTGTGCACAGCCCTCTTCAGAGCACCCCACAGATTTTCAAATCGGATTCAGGTCTGGGGCCAGGCTGGGCCATTCCAAAACTTGAATATTCTTCTGGTGGAGCCATTCCTTTGTTGATTTGGATGTATGCTTTGGGTCGTGGGCATACTGAAAGATGAAGTTCCTCTTAATGTTCAGCTTTCTAGCAAAAGCCTGAAGGTTTTGTGCCAATATTGACTGGTATTTGGAACTGTTCACAATTCCCTCTACCTTGACTAAGGCCCCTGTTTCAGCTGAAGAAAACAGCCCCAAAGAATGATGCTGCCACCACAATGCTTCACTGTGGGCATGGTGATCTTTTGGTGATGTGCAGTGTTTTTGCACCAAACATTTTTTGGAATAAAGGCCAAAAGGTTCAACCTTGGTTTCAGACCAGAACACATTTCCCCACATGCTTTTGGGAGACTTCAGATGTGTGTTTGCAAAATTTAGCTGGGCTTGGAGGTTTTACTCCGTAAGAAAAGGCTTTCACCCTGCCACTCTACCCCATAGCCTGGACATATGAAGAATACAGGAGATTGTTGTCACATGTACCACACAGCCAGTACTTGCCAGACATTCCTGCAGCTCATTTAATGTTGTTGTAGGCCTCTTGGCAGCCTCCCTGACCAGTTTTCTTCTCGTCTTTTCAACAATTTTGGAGGGATGTCCAGTTCTTGTTAATGTCACTGTTGTGCCATATTTTCTCTACTTGATGATGACCGTCTTCACCGTGTTCTATGGTATATCTAATACCTTGGAAAATCTTTTGTACCCTTCTCCTGACTGATACCTTTTAACAATGAGATCCCTCTGATGCATTGGAAGCTCTCTGTGGACCATGGCTTTTGCTATAGGATGCAGCTAGGAACATTTTAGACCTACTAGAACAGCTGGACTTCATATGGGGTTATCAGAGGCACTTTAAAATGATGGCAGGTGTGAGTTTGAATGTGATTGCTTAATTCTGAACACAGCTACATCACCAGTTATAAGAGGGTGTGCACACTTATGCAACCACATTATTTTAGTTTTTATTTATACTCCTTCCCCCCCAAAAAAAATTTTCCAATTGAGTTGTACAGTTTATAGGTCACATTAAAGCTGGAAAAAGTTCTGCAATGATTTATATTTGTCTAATTTTTTTACCTGACATTTTAAATGACGGGTGTGTAGAATTTTTATATCCACTACATACATACATACATACATACTTGTGCTCATAAGTTTACATACCCTGGCAGAATTAATGATTTCTTGGTCATTTTTCAGAGAATATGAATGATAACACAAAAACATTTCTTACACTCATGGTTAGTGTTTGGCTGAAGCCATTTATTATCAATCAACTGTGTTTTCTCTTTTTAAATCAGGGTCATCATTTGGGAAGTTTGTTGCCATTATGATCAAAAGTTTACATACCCCAGTTCTTAATACCGTGTATTGCCCCCTTTAACATCAATGATAGCTTGAAGTCTTTTGTGATATTTGTGGATGAGGGTCTTTATCTTCTCAGATGGTAAAGCTGCCCATTCCTCTTGGCAAAAAGCCTCCAGTTCCTGTAAATTATTGGGCTATCTTGCATGAACTGCACATCTGAGATCTCCCCAGAGTGGCTCAATGATATTGAGGTCAGGAGACTGAGATGGCCACTCCAGAACCTTCACTTTATTCTGCTGTAGCCAATGACAGGTCGACTTGGCCTTGTGTTTTGGATCAATGTCATGTTGGAATGTCCAAGTACGTCCCATACGCAGCTTACTGGCTGATGAATGCAAATATTCCTCCAGTATTTTTTGATAACATACTGCATTCATCTTGCCATCAATTTTGACCAAATTTTCTGTGCCTTTGTAGCTCACACATCCCCAAAACATCAGCGATCCACCTCACAGTAGGAACACACACACACACTAATTACAAGCAAACAGATCACAGGTGAGGATTGTTACCTTTAATAGCCATTCAAACCCCTTTGTGTCAACTTGTGTGCGTGTTATCAGACCAAAATCACCAGGGTATGTAAACTTTTGATCAGGGTCATTTGGGTAGTTTGTTGCCAAAAAAAAAAAAAAAGGAAGAAGAAAAAGAGTAAACACAGTTGATTGAAAATGAATGGCTTCAGTCAAACACTAACCATGAGTGAAGAAATGTTGTGATGTGTCTTCATTCATATTCTCTGAAAAATGGCCAGGCAATCATTTTTTTTTTAATTACACACAAATACACACACACACACACTGTATCTCACAAAAGCAAATATACCCTCTCACATTTTAGTAAATAATTTATTATATCTTTTCATGTGACAACACTGAGGAATTGGCACTTTACTACAATGTAAAGTAGTGAGTGTACAGCTTGTATAACAGTGTAAATTTGCTGTCCCCTCAAAATACACACAGCCATTAATGTCTAAACCGCTGGCAACAAAAGTAAGTACAACCCTAAGACCCCTTTCACGCTGGGGCATTTTTCTGGAGCAGTGCACTTGCAGGACATTGGAAAAAGTCCGGCAAGCAGCATCTTTTGGGTGGTGCGGGAGCCGTGTATACACTGCTTCTCCACCACCTCTGCCATTGGAATCAATGGGTAGCGCTTCAGCAGCGGCTCTTTTAACACTTTAATTCAGCCGCTAGCGGGGCTAAAAGCGCCCAGCTAGCAGCCGAAAAGTGCCACTAATGCCCCTCACCCCAGTGTGAAAGTAGCTTTAGTGAAAATGTCCAAATTAGGCCCAATTAGCCATTTTCCCTTCCCTGTGTCATTTGACTTGGTGTTACAAGGTCTCAGATGTGTTAAATTTGCTGCTATCGCTCTCACTCTCTCATACTGGTCACTGGAAGTTCAACATGGCAACTCATAGCA
The DNA here is from genome assembly GCA_037952925.1 of Lithobates clamitans. Taxonomy (NCBI): domain Eukaryota; kingdom Metazoa; phylum Chordata; class Amphibia; order Anura; family Ranidae; genus Lithobates; species Lithobates clamitans. Next base: position 2,191,253 of record JBBGZY010000827.1, read on the forward strand.
AAGAACTGGCTGAGTATCTGAAATAAAGAATTGTTGCTCTACATAAAAATGGCCTAGGCTATAAGAAGATTGCAAAGACCCTGAAACTGAGCTGCAGCACTGTGGCCATGACCATACAGCGGTTTAACAGGACAGGTTCTACTCAGAACAAGCCTCGCCATGGTTGACCAAATAAGTTGAGTGCACGTGCTCAGCATCTTATCTAGAGGTTGTCTTTGGAAAATAGACATATACTGCCAGCTGCATGACACCAATAATCTCTTTAGCTGAAAAGGGGGCAATTCTTACCAACAACCTAATAGGCATTTTTCCAATGATCTATGTGACAGTGCAGTTCCCTGTCATGGTGTTAAAAGGCAGTCTGTGCCCGGATTTGTACACCAATAGCACAATGATGGTGCAGGTGTGTGCTGGGTTCTTAGGATAATCAGAGCTAGGGTTCTGGGCTCCACCCTTCTGAGGAGTCCATGTGTGGTTTGCAAGGGGACAGCCAGAGGGGTGTTGTGCACGGTGTTGTCTGGAACAGGACACAGAGGCCCAAGCCTGAGAAACAGAGCAGCAGGGAGCTGCAGGAAAGAGAGAGCTGACAGAGGTACAGCGTTTGTGCTCAAGTACTATGAAGTTGTGTTAGATGATCAGGACGATGGAGGCCTGAGCAACACTGCTGTTAAAAGAGAGCCAGAAGGCTGAACATTGTTATATTATGTGTGGATGGTGGAAACCCCTGTGAGGGATACTGACTGCTGTGAATTTTTTTTCATTGTGTTTAATAAAAGTGGGCAGAAAAAGCCCTGAAAAAGGAATATCTGCCATAGATTAGACTCACTGCAAAGCACTACCAATGAGCTATAGAACCCCCAAGTTGTCACACCCCCAATAAATTTATTTAGACAAGGGTTCCCCGAGACATGAAAATAATTTTAAGGGTTCCTCAGAGGTAAAATTGTTGAGAAAGGCTATCCTACGCAACCCAAGTGCTTGCACCCAATAAAGAGGCAGCTGTTCTCTTCAGTGAACATCAATGTCAATCCTAATTTACATTGATCTCAGTGCTTGGCACACTACAAAAAGCTTTGTAAAATTTCTTACAGTGTTACTAAACTCAGGAACCTGCATTCTCTATATCTGGTCCCCCTCGGTACACAGAACATGGAAATGCAATTATTTTTGTAAATATAAACTGCTAGATACCTTTTTTTCATCAGCAGTTACAGCAGTCTTGTGACTTCTATCAGTGTCTGGTTAAAGCTTGTAGGAGGAAATTTTCATTCTCCCACGACTGTTATATGAGAATGCAAGACCCCTGACTGTCAGGACAGAGCACTCTCCCAAGAAAAAAAAAAAAAAAAACACTCTCTAGCAATACACACCAAACTGAGCATGTGCAGCCTGTCCCCTGGCTTTGTAAACATCAGGATTTATGCTGGGGACAGTAGAAGAAGGAGAGAATCTGAAAAGACAGGATTGAACAGCCTTTTTACACAATGCAGAGGATTAACCCCTTAGGTTCCACAGCGAGTATAACAAGCATGCTTTACTGCATATACAGGCTACAGAGATTTTACTGTTGTGGGTTCAGTAACATTAATATCCCACTAGTAGCTATGCTTTTCTGCAATTAAATATTTGCCACTATTAATGTGAACCTGTCACTTCAAAAGTCACATTTATTCATGACTAATCCAGAAAAGCAGGCACTAGAAAGTTCTACCTGCATGTTCACATTTTCTTTAACCATCTTCTCTGCAGGGAGCTCAAAACCTCCAACACACGTTTTCAGGAATCTTCGACGTTGGCACTCACTCTGACTTCTGCCAGGCTCTCCTCTTCTAATGTGATCTCCTTAGCAATCAACAGAGAGGTATCTAACCTGGCTGATACATAGCAGACATGGAGAACATCATATACAGCTAATATGAAGGATATGTGAAGTGTGTATCTGAGATTTGGATAAGTATGAATAAGAAATGTGTCCCCAGGCAAGCAGAAGAAGCTTTGATACTTTGTCCAATGGCAGACATCCTAAACTATTTTGTGTCTGTATAGTCGTCTATTATACCAAAGTGATTACAGCATAGTCAACAAAAAACAAGGGAAAGCTCCATATACATGACCAGAGATGTGCATTTTTTACACTGACCTCTGGCCTGTACTGCTATAATATGCCGAGGACAAAGAGTGACCATACCCATATACAAAATTGTTTTAAATAACAAACATGTTGTTATACTTACCTGCTCTGTGCAGTGGTTTTGCACAGAGCAGCCCCGATTCTCCTCTTCTTGGGTCTTCCGCCAGCGCTCCTGGCCCCCCTTGTCAAGTGCCCCCAGAGCAAGCAGCTTGCAATGGGGGCACCCAAACAGGCACATGCCTGAGCCACTGTTCTGCATGTCGAGATCACAATAGCTTGTACATGCATATAATTTACCAGGTTTTAAAGGGGTGTGATCACATTTTAACACTAAAAATACTGGATGAACCCTCTACACAATGCTATACCCCTTCTAGAAAAAGTTGTAATAAAAAAAAAAAAAAATAGGGATATTGTAATACATGTCATACATATCTCTACTCACTGGCTGTGATTGACATCAGTGGGAGCCCACTGCTGTCTCAGCCCATGAGGAGGGAGATTCCCTGGAGAGCCAATGGTCTCGTGCACATCACAGGATTTAGAGGGAGCTCAGGTATGGGGGGGCTGCTACTCACAGAAGGTTTTTTTTTTCCTTGATGCATAGAATGCATCAAGATAAAAAAAAAAGTTCAGCTTTTAGAACCACTTTAAATGTAAATTAAAGCTAGTAGGCTTTCTATGATGAAAACATTTTTATGTTTCACTGGTCCTCAGACATCTGAGGTCTGTCTCTTGGGTATTCTTAAAGCAGAGCTCCACCCAAAAGGGGAAGCTCCGCTTGTCTACCTCCTCCCCCCCTCCACTGCCACACTGGGCATTTTTTTTGGGGGGTGGGGGGGGGGGGACCAGGCACCCACTCCCACTTCGTCCCTCTCCCTCCTTTCCCTGCAGCCGACCCATTCACAAATCTCAGCACGCTTTTCGCATGTTAAAAAGAAAAAAAGGGGCACACCAGCCATGTGCATTATCTTTTTGTAAAAGTATTTATTAAATAAAATGATAAAAGAAATTACTCACAAAACGGTAGTGGAACAAGGTGCAATGTGAAGAATGCACCGACTAGCAGGAAGCGGTTCTAGGATGACGCTTTATGTATATTCCCTTTTCAAGGTTGGCGGCGGCGGCAGCACCGATTGAAAAATCAGCTCCGGTGAGGACACCGCTGGATTCCTGGACAGGTAAGTGCCCCAATATTAAAAAGTCAGCAGCTACAGTATTTCATTTTTTCTGAAGGAGCCCGGAGCTCCTCTTTAATGACTTGGTACCACTTACACATACTTATACAATGTTTCAAATAATGTTTCCAAGCTAGGAAAGCTATCCTACACAACTGGAAAAATGGCCCTTCACCCCAAGCAGGGCTTTTTTCAGATAGAACTCGGTGGAACTCAGTTCCACCACCTCTGGCTCAGGCCCTCTGCTCCCTGCTCACCAATATCACTTGTAAACACAGAAGCCTGGCTTCTTGTCTCCCAAAGGCTCCCACTGAGTGCAGGATGGGGACAAGGGAGATACAGGTGCCTGGGCTGCAGTGCAGATGCCAATACCCCCACTTGATGATCTCCCTGCAACTGAGACATTCAGAACTACCTACAGTGTGCGGGGAGCCGGCTGGGTGCGTTAGCTTACTACAGTAACAAAAGTAAGACACATGGAAGATGAAGCTTTTAAAGGAGGGGGAGAAGATGGGGGTAGTGGAGAGGGGGTTACATGCAGAGGTCAGAGCAGAAAAAGGGGGTGCACTCTGTGTGTAACCCCCTCCCAACTCTGCATGTAATGCACTCCTGGTATTTAATGCCCCTTTAAGACCCTCCCACCATTAGTGAAATTGACCACACCCACTATTTGATGCGGTTAGGGAGGGTGTGTGTGTGGTTTGTGGTTGAGTTCCTGCACCTATTTTCTAAGGAAAAAAAAAAACCCAGATCCCAAACATGCCGCCAAATCAATGTCAACTTTTCAAAAATCTACAAATTGGAAGAGTCGGTCTCAAATGGAAAAAATAGGGCACTTCTGGTTGGATTCCCCTAAAAACGCAGGTGTCTTTCATACAACATTGTTAGACACCTTAAGAAAATAAAGTTAGTAGGGTTTTACTTTAAAGGCAATGAAATTTTATAATCCTATACCTCCTACAAAACTTGCTCAAAGATGCTGTAATTGCAAAGTGTTGGACTGTGTTAGCCGTTGACAACATTGTCTGAAGAGGCCAGCGAACCTCGAAAGCTTGCACTTCAAAATGTATTTAGTTAACCAGTCCAATAAATAGTATCACCCTAAATCCAAACTTCTACTGTTCACAGATATTTAAAATACATGAACCATTTACACTTACAACAACATAACCGGGTTCCTGTTCTACACTGCTGTAATATTATATCTAGCAGAGAAAGTTCAACAAAACCTTCTTTGATGGCACTGCATTTCTTCCCAAAACGCTTGATATCACATGATGAATCACAGTGGATGAACAAAGACACAGTTCCATCGCAAAGGCAAGCTCTAGGCCCAACTGTCTGATCCCCTTCTGACATTACAGCAGCACAATCCTGTGTTACAATGATTTATAGAACATATGCACTAGATCCTATTGATTAGTTATGGACTAATGGACTACCAAAAGATCTCTTTTCCTGCCCCGACACTGCCATATGGACACTCTAATCCCAATTCCATCTTACAATCAAACAGGAAATACAGTGCATTGAAAAAGTATTCATACCCCTTGAAATGTTTCACATTTTGTCATGTTACAGCCAAAAACATAAATGTATTTTATTGGGATTTTATGTGATAGACCAACACAAAGTGGCACATAATTGTGAAGTGGGAGGAAAATGTTAAATGTTTTTCAACATTTTCTACAATTAAATGTGAAAAGTGTGGGGTGCATTTGTATTCAGCCCCCCTGAGTCAATACTTTGTAGAACCACCTTTCACTGCAATTACAGCTTCAAATCTTTTTGGGGATGTCTCTGCCAGCTTTGCACATCGAGAGTAAAATTTTTGCGCATTCTTCTTTGCAAAATAGGTCAAGCTCTGTCAGATTGGATGGAGAGCGTCTGTGAACAGCAATTTTCAACTCTTGCCACAGATTCTCAAATGGATTTCGGTCTGGACTTTGACTGGGCCATTCTAACATATAAATATGCTTTAATTTAAAGCATTCCATTGTAGCTCTGGCTGTATGTTTAGGGTTGTTGTCCTGCTCAAGTCTTTTGAAGAATTTAACATATTTTCTTCTAAGATTACCCTGAATTTGACTCCATCCATCTTCCCATCAAATCTGACCAGCTTCCCTGTCCCTGCTGAAGAAAAGCAACACAACATTGTGCTGCCACCACCATGTTTCACGGTGGGGGTGGTGTGTTCAGGATGATGTGCAGTGTTAGTTTTCCGCCACAAATACAGTGAGGGGAAAAAAGGTATTTAATCCCCTGCTGATTTTGTACATTTGCCACTGACAAAGAAAAGATCAGTCTATAATTTTGATTGTAGGGTTGTTTTAACAATGAGAGACAGAACAACAACAAAAATATCCAGAAAAACGCATTTCAAAAAAGTTATAAAGAATTTTAATGAGTAAAAAAAGCATTTGATCCCCAATCAGCAAGATTTCTGGCTCCCAGGTATCTTATATAGAAGTAACGAGCTGAGATTAGGAGCACTCTTAGAAGGGAGTGCTCCTAATCTCAGCTTGTTACCTGTATAAAAAAAAGACACCTGTCCACAGAAGCAATCAGATTTCAATTTCTCCACCATGGTCAAGACCAAAAGGGCTGTTCAAGGATGTCAGGAACAAGATTGTAGACCTACACAAGGCTGGAATGGGCTACAAGATCATCGCCAAGCATCTTGGTGAGAGGGTGACAACAGTTGGTGCGATTATTGGCAAATGGAAAAAACACAAAATAATTGTCAATCTCCCTCGGTCTGGGGCTCACCTCGTGGAGTTTTAATGATCATGAGAACGATGAGGAATCAACCCAGAACTACACGGCAGAATCTTGTCAATGATCTCAAGACAGCTTGGACCATAGTCACCAAGAAAACAATTGGTAACACACTACGCTGTTAAGGACTGAAATCATGCAGAGCCTGCAAGGTCCCCCTGCTCAAGAAAGCGCATGTACAGGCCTGCTTTTTAACAGAAAAGCTCTCTTGCAGTTACAGGGATAGACTTAATAACTATTTACCACTGACAGAGGTGATTAAAACGATCAACTTTTATATATTCATGTTAAACCTTTATCCCAAGAGGAAACAAAACAGTTTGCTGTGACGGATTATAAACTATTAGCTGGAGTTTGGCTTCAATTTGTTACTGTAATTAAATCTGCTAGTGCTTCTAACACTCCCCTCCTGTCAAACCCACAATGCTACTGTCCGAATCTGCCCCCCAATTTTGGTTTGGGGGTTGAAGTACGCTTTAAGCACCGGATAGAAAGTAAGCCCAAACTCAATGTTCCCAAGTTCAATAGGTGTCACGATCTGGAGTCAGGCTCGGAGGCCAGTAACTATAGCAGTGGAGCAGCACCCACTGACAGACAGGACAGGTAAACAAACAGGTCACCCTCACGGATGACACAGGTTCACCTGAGGTGCGGGGTCTAAGTACTAACCGGTATTCACCAGAGCTCCTGATGGTGGAGATGGGTATTGCTGCAGGTTAGCACCAGGTCGCGGTTATCAGGATCACCCCACTAGAAGGTGAGCAAGCGGGGTCCAGTAGCAGATATAGAAGGTAGAGATCTAGCAGAAGTGTAGTCAGTAAACAAGCTAAAGGTCGGTAACGAATGGTAGCAAAGATACGGACCGCAGCAGGAGAGACAATGAAGAGATATTGGCTGGAGAGAGCACAATAAATATGGCAAACAGGAAGTGCGGAGACATGGCTTAAATCAGGAAGTTCATGGGAGGAGCAAAGAGTTCATGCAAAAACAAGGTAAAAGGCAAGATTGTCTAACAGATCCAAGAGGGAGCTGTCCAGAATCACCTGGTGGCTCAACAAGAGTCATTGCCAGACACAACAGAGGTCCTAAATTCAAGTCCAGGCCCTGACACTAGGACAGCACCTTTAATGCAAACCTGAAGTCCGTAGCACTGTCAGCCCACAGAAACCCCCTACACATTAAGACTTTTTCCACTTTAACCCCCCCCCCAGGTACCCAGAATGCAAATATACTGTAAATGCATATTTAATGGATCATCAGCCTAGTCCCCACCCCATCTAATTAGCCCATTACAAAAACCAGATGCCTCACATGCCAATAGAGGGGGGTTAAAAGGCAAAAAGGTATCCAGACCAGGCACTCAACCCATCAACCCAGGTATTATGTACATAACAGAGCATCTGGCCATTTTGGGCTGCAGTGGGGCAGGGGACCTGACTTGCTGGTCTCTAAAGGTTCCTGCTGTGGGCTAATGGCACTAGATCAGGTATTTTACACTTCACGTTTGCTTTCAGAATTGTGATTTAAAACTTGAAAACTGACATCTGGCTTGACAGCTAGCTTGATGAAGTAAAACAATTTCATTCCAGAGCATCAAAGACAGTATTACTGGAAAACATTACTGTCTTGCTGTGGATTCTGAGGTATGTGTGTGAAGACAGGTACATTAAAAGACGCTCACAGACAGGATGCAAGGGGAATCTTCAAAAGGAAGCTTTTTTTTTTCCCCAGGTAGACAATAATTACAACTTAGCGGAGCAGACGGTGAGGAACGACGGAAGTGTTCACACTTTGTAGCAGACACTGCATTTAGAGGGAACGGTCAGTCTCCTCATAATGACTCAGTCTCTCGTGGATAGAAATATAGCCAGTCACGTCAGGAACCAAGCTACATACATGTTGTATTTTTATGAATTGTGGAACCGGTGAAGTAAAAAGTAACAATTATGGACATATCAGGAAGACATTTACAAGACAAACGTTTAGATTCATATTTCCTTTGCCTTAGTTAGCGATCTTAAAAAGGCACGGTTTAAAAAACAATAAAAACAAAAACTTGTTATAATTACCTGCTCTGTACAGTGGTTTGCACAGACCAGCCCAGATTCTCCTCCTCTTCTCAGGTCCCCCACCGGCACTCCTGGCCCCTCTCTCCTGCCAAGTGCCCCCAGAGCAAGCAGCTTGCTATGGGGGCACCCAAGCCACTGCTCTGCGTGTCCATTTAGACACAGGGCCGACATGGGGCTCAGGTAAGTATTAGGGAGGGCTGGGGGGGCAAAGAACCACAAAGAAGGTTTTTAACCTTCATGCATACAATGCATGATGGTAAGAAACCTTGAGCCTTTAAGCCCCATTCACATTTGTGCGACTTGTCATGTGACTTTGGACGTCGGGTTTTCTTTCTTCTTTTTTTGGGTCGCCGGTGGCAGCGTGGTTGACCACAGGTCTACACCGGAGGGAGATTTTATTTTTTTTTTTTAATAAAGGACTTGTCAAAAACTTGTGTTGTGTTTTTATTTAGGCCCCTTTCACACTGGGGCGGCGTCAGCGGTAAAATGGCTCTATTTTTAGCGCCGCTTTACCGGCGGTATCCGGCCGCTAGCGGGGCGATTTTACCCCCCTGCTAGCTGCCGAGAAAGGGTTAAAACCACCGCAAAGCGCGCTGCAACCAGCGGTATAGCCACACTGCCCCATTGATTTCAATGGGCAGGAGCAGTGGAGTGGTATACACACCGCTCCAAAGATGCTGTTTGCAGGACTTTTTTTACCATCCTGCCAGTGCACCGCTCCAGTATGAAAGCCCTCTGGGCTATTTGGGTCTCGTAAAACTGACCACACAAAGGAGGAGAGCACATAGTGGTCAGTTCTCTAGCTATGCTGGCATCTCAGCCTGCTCTTCTCCAATGATCAGACTTGTCCTAACACCACCCCACTGGACAGCCATTCACTGGGAAGATCAGTGTGCCTTTCATTTCTAATGTAAACTGAATGGGTTGTTTTACAAGGGTATCGTTTACAAATCTTTTTCTATATTCTAGAGTAAGCTTTATCTCAGCCGCAAGGACCTTTAGGTTGGCAAAACTGTTAGTGGAATGGAGAAGTACGTCAGCAGCTGACCTCATTAAAGTGGAGCTTTAAGCACATAGAGGGCTGCCCTATGTGTGTCACAGGAAAAACTATGCAAAGAATACTGCACTCCCACTACAATAGATATGAATGAGGCTTGAAAGTGAAATTGGTGTGTTTACACAAGAACAATGATGGCTGTCTCTGCCCACTCCCTCCTATGTACTTGTATAAAGCTGGCCATACACTATCCAACCCACGTGTACAATCTCTGTACAATTTCCTTTATAGGAGGGCCCACATGAACAATTCATTTACTTTGTATCAAATCAGACTGGTCCTTACTCTACCTAGTTGATGGTAGATATAAAAGAGATTGTAAATCAGACTTTAGAGTGTATGGCCACCTTAAAGTGGTTCTAAAGGCTCAAGTGTTTTTTTTTTTTTTTACCTTCATGCATGAAGGTAAAAAACCTTCTGTGTGCAGCAGCCCCCCCAAATACTTACCTTGAGCTCTGTGCACAAAAGCCTCCAGGGACTTTCCCTCCTCATTGGCTGAGACAGCAGCGGGACTCAATGAGAGGAGAGGGGGGCGGGGCCAAGCTGTGGCTCTGTGTCTGAATGGACGCACAGAGCAGCAGCTCAGGAACGAGCCTGCTTGGGTGCCCCCCACAGCAAGCAGTATGCTCTGGGGGAACTTGGCAGGAGGGTAGAGCCAAGAGCTCCGGCGGGGGACACAAGAAGAGGATTGGGGCTGCTCTGTGCAAAACCATTGCACAGAGCAGGTAAGTATAACATGTTTGTTATTTTTAAATGAAAAAAAAAACTTCACTTTAACCACTTCAGCCTGGAAGGATTTGCCCCCTTAATGACAAGACCATTTTTTGAGATACGGCACTGCGCCGCTCTAACTGAAAATTGCGTGGTCGTGCGTCACTGTACCCAAACAAAATGTATGTCCTTTTTTTCCCCAAAAATGGAGCTTTCTTTTGGTGGTATTTGATCACCTCTGCGGTTTTACTTTTTTGATATCCAAAAATAAATTATATATATATATATATATATACATACATACACTCAAATATATATATATATATATATATATATATATATATATATATATATATATATATATATATATATATATATATATATATATATATATATATATATATATATATATATATATATATATATATATATTTTTTTTTTTTTTTTCTTCAGTTTAGTCCAATATACATTCTACTACATTTTTTTTTTCACAAAATATCGCAATAAGGGTATATTGATTAGTCTGCGCAAAAGTTATAGCGTCTACAAAATAGGGGATAGATTTAGGGACTTTAAATTTTTTTTTTTTTTTTTTTTTTAAGTCTCTAAATCTATCCCCTATTTTGTAGATGCTATAACTTTTGCGCAAACCAAATCAATATACCCTTATTGCGATATTTTGTGAAAAAAAAATGAAGAATGTATATTGGACTAAACTGGAAAAAAAAAAAAATGTATTGTTTTTACTGGTAATAGCGGCGATCTGTGATTTTTAGCAGGATTGCGGTGGACAAATCTTACCCCAAGTGACACTTTTTGGGGAAGAGTGACATTATTACAGTGATCAGTGTTTAAAAAAAAAAAAAACATGCACACTATTATACGAGATTTATACGAGATTTATATAGGGGGCGATCAAGGGGTTAACTGTGTTCCCTGGGTGTGTTCTAACTGTGTGGGGGATGGGCTTACTGGGACAACACAGAGATGGCTGTTCCTGATCATTAGGAACAGCAGATCTCAGTATTGTCTCCTGTCAGAACGGGAATCAGCCTTGTTTAAAGATCCCCGTTATGCCTTTCTGTACCGCGATCGTGGGAGGCGGTGCGCATCAATACTAACACGTGCACGGACCGACGTACAGGTGGAAGGCGATCGGCAAGTGGTTAAAGGAAGAAGTAGGAGCATAAGTTTTATCAATTTTCTCCTGATTGTCAGGTGCAGCATCTGCAAATTGCAGCTTTGCTCTAAGCAGAAATTGCACTGTGGAAGCGTTTCCAAACTCTAGATGTTGGTCTCACTATTTTACTAAAAGGAGGGAAAGAAAAAAAACTATAGGGTGACATTATGCTGTGATGGTGGAGAACATTAACAGGAATCATTTAAAGACTAACTACACTTTTGTTGAAAAAAAAAAAAAAAAACACATTCACCTCTGGGTGATCTATGTACATTGCAGGGATTTTAACAAACTATGTTCCAGTTTCCTACCTTTTGTTATTCCGAAGGAATAGCTATGTGTTTTTCTGTGCCCATGTGAAAAGTGAATCTGTATGGGAGTGGTTTTAGAATTAATTATAAATCAGCTGCTGCACCTGCAAGGCTCCAATGAGGCAAGCTGCAGGGTCTGCATTACATTAGACATAATTTCCCTTTGAGCGTATCTCACCAAAAATTACATTTTTGTTGCAGGGATGCCTGAAATCTAACTTGTATCTTAGTGTAGACTTCTGGGAAAGTCAGTAAGCCAATCACACAAGCAGGAAATTGTGTTTTTGGGGGGGCGTTCTGTACACCATCTCTGTACAGAACACCTCCAGGTAGCCATATGGCATTGCCTTTTTCAGAAAATTACAGAACTGCAGTTTGATAAGGAAAGGTCATTTTAAATATGACTTGACTATGACACAATATGACTTGTGCCACAATTGTATACACTATATAATTTTTTTTTGCATTTGCTATTGTTTTTTCCCAGGAAAGTAGAGTTACCTTTTAAAAGTTAAAACAGATAAATTCATTTGTCAGACAAATTGACCCTCTTACCTGTCAATTAAGGCCTGAGAGGACAGAAATTATCATCTACTGTATCCCAACAATCACCCAACTGTAGAAGGAACAAGATGGAGCCCACAAGCAAACCAAACTGGAGCCTCTCCTCATGCAGTGCCCCCTGGCGGCAGAAATGGATATTTCTCTTGCTTTAGGAGTGCATTAAGAAGTACAGTGTTACTTGAATTGTATTCCAGGATTTGCTTGTCCTTAGCTGAGAGAATTTGCAATAATTTAAGACTTTACATAAAGTCTCAGAAATCTTTTATTTAGGTCTTCATGTTACATAGTTTGAACACCATGTCACAGACATATTATTTATCATTGTAAAAGAAAATGTTCCACTCTCCTGTTTTCACAATTTTTCCTGAAAACAACAAAAAAAAAAAAAGATATATCTTTTTTTTTTTCCCCAGAACTTCCCATTTCTAAATAGGAGCAACAGAAAGGCTGAAATAACTATACTAGAGATAATGCTAATCCAGGCTTCCTCCAGTGCCGCTCATATCAAAAATCATTTGAGATCTGTAGAAGCAGAGTGATAGCCAGTATATTATAATATTATGATGCTCCTTTTCTACAGACATTATGTGACCAAATGACTGAGATTGTATCACAAGACCAGCACTTGAATGAGCCTGGAGGAGCATTTTTAGCCATTTCAACTTTTCTATTGCTCTCTCCCTTCTCCATATAAATAGCCACCCTCTTATCTATCCTTGCCAGGAAAGTGTTGTCAGTAAGAGCCAAACAATGCTAGCAAACTACAGGCGCTAAATACACTTTTACACGAAACACTACAGCAAATATTCTGAGAACATTTAGGTATAACTGATGACCTTACCTTGCAGAACGCAGATGAAGGACCTTGAACCAATATCTGCAAGAAAACAAAAACACTGTCAACTATAAAACTAAATAGGATATAATGCAAACACACAAACAAGACAAAATGACCCAATAGCTTCACCTTATTACCCACTGCAGGACCAGTGTACAGTGTGTCTATATGATCCCAGTGATCCCATTTGCTGGTTTCATTTCAGGCACATTGTAGCAGTCTAATTGGGCACCTTATATATATTAAGGCTTACCTGTAGGTACTGTTAATATCTCCTAAACTTGCACAGTTTAGGAGATCTTCAGAGTGCATGCAGCCGGTGACATCACATGTGCTCTGAAGGTTCGGCATACAGTACAAGCGCAGGAGTGATGTCATCATGCCCCCGGAGGACGCAAACCTGAAGGGAAGATGGAAGCCCTCTCAGCAGTGATAGCATGCCGCTGGAGGGCTTCATTCTAAGGCAAGCCTCTCATAATGTGCTAGTATGCAATCAGCGCAGGATTCCCCCGCGGTTTATTACCACTTTAAAGTACCGTATAACTAAAGGCAAAACTTTTTAAGTTTTGTATAGAGTGGAGAGGGATTAGAACAGCTATTAGTTTTTGGGGTTTTTTGCCGTCTGTGTCACTCATTAGGGAGATTCATCCTTTATTTGTCCTGTTTACCATCATCATCGAAAGTGAAAGTAAAGAAAACCCCAAATTTTGGGTTGTCCCCAGAAAAGTAACAGAGGAGAAATCTTCCAATGGGGATGCTAAGTTCCGGTGTCCTTGGGGTCCCCAAGGAATTCCTTTGATTTGTAGAGATTTTCTCTCACTTCATATCTGGCTATGGGACAGGAAGTGAAGGGAAATCACCCCAACGGGATACAGAATATCTAAAATAAAAAAAATAAAAAACCAACACAGAATGGTTTATTAATGAAAAAGCACTATCTATACAACTGTGCTTTCTTGTGTGATCACTGCCAAATGACAGTGATCATTAACTGGGCATCCATATACCTTCAAAGTGACTATTACTGTTACTAACCGCTTGATCACAGCAATTCATCTAACACACATTTACTTGCACCCTTCAATGCATGCGCCTGCACACATACACACTCCTGTGGATGAAAAACACCTACAGCATATCTATCTTAAAGAACAAGAACTCCGGGCAAAAATGTTATTTTCCCATGCAGTGGGTCTGTTCCGTCACTGCATGGGTTAACTGCTAGTTTTGTCCAGGGGTGGAAGTCAAAGCTATACTGACCCGATCCTTCAGAAAACTATGTTCAGTGGTGGACTGTCCCTGCCATCCTCATGTCCAGAGCCGGTGTTTCATCAGATATGGCGACCCAACAAAATTTGTAACGGAAGTGACGTTCCGTCGCCACCATCTTGCTGCACCCCGCACTCGTCCAAAGTAAGGATACAGTAGGGAGGCGGCAAGCGGACATCTTTTTACACCCACCGCAGTCTTGCATTTCACATATCATGTGATACAGGATTTAGAGCTTCGTGTTGAATTTTAAAAGCAGTGGCAAGCCTGCTAATCTCACAGGGTTTGCTAATCTGACAGAACATCGCTGCTTTCAAAAATCAACATCAAAACAGTCTGATGGACTTCTAAATCCTGTAGTTCACGATATAAGCCGAGTTTACTGTTAAAAGTAAGTGTGAAACGCAAGACTGCGGTGGGGGTAACAAGATGTCCGTTTGACGCCTTCTCACTGTATCCTTACTGTGGACGAGTGCCGGGTGTAGCAAGATGGCAGCGACGGAACGTCACTTCCCTTACAAATTCTGACAGGTCGCCATATCTAACAAAACACTGGTCAATAGACGTGATGACTTCAGGAACAGTCTATTCACAAGACCACTAGCATACAGACATTCATGCAATGTGTTAACTTGACAGCATTCTTAGTTGCAATAGGTTTGAAAGGTAAAACATTGTCCTTTTTTTATAGTCATAAGGTTTAGTTATGCAGATGACTATTAAAAAAAAAAAAATGTTCAATTTAGAAACAAAAAAAATGATGGATCTATAAAAACAAAAACAAGAAAAAAAAAAAAACATATTACCCGATGTCCCCAACAGAAAAACCAAAGCATAACCGAGTTTCCATTGGAACAGAACAGGTAACTAATGACTCTTGAATATTTTATTTTCAGTGCAGACAGAATACATGAGTCACCATAACCACACCCAGGTCAAGCTGTCTAATACAAGGAACATTGTCCCGTGTACCAGTGTTCCTTCATAAGCTTTACGCCCTGTACACACGGTCGGATTTTCCGATGGAAAATGTGTGATAGGACCTTGCTGTCAGAAATTCCGACCGTGTGTAGGCTCCATCACACATTTTCCATCGGAATTTCCGACACAAAGTTTGAGAGCTTGCTATAAAATTCCGACAACAAAATCTGTTGTCGGAAATTCCGATCGTGTGTACACAAATCCGACGCACAAAGTGCCACGCATGCTCAGAATAAAAGCTATTGGCTACTGCCCCGTTTATAGTCCCGACGTTTACGTCACCGCGTTCAGTACGATCAGATTTTCCGACAACTTTGTGAGACCGTGTGTATGCAAGACAAGTTTGAGCCAACATCCGTCAGAAAAAATCCATGGATTTTGTTGTCGGAATGTCCGATCAATGTCCGACCGTGTGTACGGGTCATTATAGTTTGGACCATCTCAGATTGTGGAACAAATAAGTGCATAATATATGTTAGAAATGACAAAATAAATTCAATATATCTGGGGTTACACACAGAGAAGAATTCACCACTAGCTGTCCAAGCCAATTCATACACTTCTCACATACATGTCAAAATCTGCATTTTTTGCTAGAAAATTACCAAGAACCCCCAAACATTATATATTTTCTAAAAACAAAGGCACTGGAGGAAAGAAACAAAGAAAAAAAAAAGGGTGGTTACAGGGGGTCCCCTAGGAGGGAGACAACAAGAAGTGAGAGGAAATTTCACTCCTGAAAGAGTTAATATGGGAAAAAGGTACCCCCAAATGATGCTTTATCACCAATCCTTGTTTCCACAACAACCCAAATTTTTAAAAATTAAATTGTCATTGGGACAGAAAGTGAGGTGAAATCTTCTGAACAGGGGTTCAGGCAGCAAAACAAACATTACAGGGGTGATAACCCTTCCCTATGCTATCCAAAAAGCTTACAAATATTTTTTTTTTGGTTGGAGCTACACTTAAAAATGTTTTACCTGTTGCGACTTACAAACAGATTCAACTTAAGAACAAACCTACAGACCCGGGGCCTGTATTTTTTCTATGTCACATGATGTTTGTGTAGAGGTTTATCAATTGCAAATTTTCAGGAAAAAATACATTTTAGCCCCGGTTAAAAGCTTTTACGGGTCACCAGTTTAGAGGAACACAAGAGGCCGGGTGCTAGAATTATTGCTCTCACTCTGATGTTCACAGCAATGCCTCACAAGTGTGGTGCGATCACCGTTTACATATTGCACTGTACTGTAATTGTGCTGTCCCCCCTATACATTGTACAGCGCTGCGTAAACTGATGGTGCTATATAAATCATGTACAATAATAATAATAATAATAATAATATTATGCATGCGGGACCTACATATACATAGGGCGGTGGGGCGATTTAATTTTTTTTTCCTTCATTGTATTATTTACATAGCTGGTCATGTCATAGTGCTTAGGTCTAGGGCAGTGATGGCAAACCTTGGCACCCCAGATGTTTTGGAAATATATTTCCCATGGTGCTCAACTACACTGCAGAGTGCATGAGCATCATGGGAAATGTAGTCCCAAAACATCTGGGGTGCCAAGGTTTGTCAAATCACTGGTCTAGGGATTATCTGCAAGACCAATCTAGACCACTCTCACCCCAAACTGTCAGTCACCCTTCACCATCCCCAAACACACGTAACTTAAAAAAAAAAAAAAAAAAAACACAGTAAATAAGTCTCAACTTCGGCATTTCTGAGACATGCAGGTTATTGTGCCTCATGGCCACTTTTCTATTAGTCTGGATGCTCAAAATTCCGCAGGCATACACTGCAGTGATGGGATGAAGCTTCTCATTGAATCTTGAGTGGTGATAACAGAGGATCATCCCTGTGCAATGTGCATCAGTACAGCTGCCTGTATTCTCCAATGGGAGATTGGGTGACACTGGGGATTATTCTAATGAAAGCGGAAGACTTTGAAAAAAAATGAAATTGATATGTTAAAACTTATGAGATTTAACGGATTGATTTTACATATACATTAAGGCACGGTTCACATATGAGCCGCATGTGGCTCACAGCAGGAGTCCGATGCGTGCTGGTTCACTGTTTTGGTCCAATTTCAGCCCGAGTTTTGGGCTGAATTCGAACCTGAAACGGACCAAACGCACAGCGTTACTGTACAAACCGCACAGGACGCATGTTTCTGAAATACAAAAATTTATTTAAAACAAAGCCGCATTAAAGTAGAAGTCCACCCCAACACTAAAATCTGTAAATCTACTGGACTCCAAGATCTAGGACTAACCTATCCAGCTCTGTCAAGACGAAATTGCGATACATACCTTTTCTGAAGCCGTTCCGCTCCGATCCCATGCTGAGCTGTCAGCGGCAGCTTCTCTGTGGAGGCGTGTGCAGAGGAGGCAGCCGACAACGGAAGCCCCATAGTAAGTCTATGGGTCACGTCACGCCCCATTCATTTCCCAGCCGGGAATCCATTTTCACAGCCATTGTAGGCTGTGTCCTCTGCAGAGCTTCCGCCGCTGGAGACCGGACCGGAGTGGCTTCAAAAAAGGTATGTATAGCGATTTCGTCTTTACAGGGCTAAATAGGTTAGTCTTAGATCGGGGATGTGAGTAGATTTACAGATTTTAGTGTTAAGGTGGATTTCTACTTTAATTCAGCTGTACAGAGCCATTTAGACCGACTCTCACTTGTGAGCGAAGCTGTGGGTGGCCCTGAAAGCACTAGCTGGCTTGACATAAGTTGATTTAAGCCCCCGTTCACATAGGTGTGATTTGAGGAATCACATCGCAGCCTATTGCCGGCAACAGCACTGTCCCAACCGGTGCGACGCTGACTTTGCGGCACCGCACGGATTACCAAAAGTAGAATCCTGCACTGCTATTGGCGACTTTGGGGACGATTTCAATAGACATCTGTGCATGAACCCGCACAGATGCCTTTCAAATTGCCCCCAAACTCACACTGAAATACAGATTTGAAATCAGCTGAACTCGCACTATTTCAAACCTGCATTCGGTGTGAAGGAGGGTAAAAAGTTGACTGAACCGGGTGCAAAATGATCTTCTGAACTCAGACTGAGTCCTATCAGATGCAGTCACTGCTCAGCCCTGCCATTGCATACGGGCACTTGCACTTGCAGTGCGATTCCAGTTGTGATCTTACACCTGTGCCATTTGCATAGATGGGGAGAACGATAAGTTTTCTCTCATTCGTGTCCAACATCCAAAATGAAACCATCTATAGCCAGCTTCAGATTTCTCCTTCCATTAACACACATATCCATTATATCCACACATCACAGCCATTTCTTACATCAACTCCTCTTCTGTCTGGGGCCCCAAGTACACTTGATGTTTAGCCTTGATGCATGAGATCCCAGGGATCAGGTGCAGATGAAAGCTACAAGCGCACCAACCTACCCCACTGCTAGCAACCTGTAAAACTCAATGGGAGGCTGAAAGCTGATGGCCTGGATTGTGAACCAAGTGGGACCAACATTTAGGGTCTGTTCACACATAAATGTGCATTAAAATGCATAAAAGTGCTTGAGAAATGGAGGTGCATTGCCTTCCTTTGAGCTGAATATTAACGTGCGTTGACATGCGTTTTTGTATGTGTTCAATTGCTATGCTTTTGGCAGGTTGTTTCCTCTGACATCACATCCTTTTCCTGTTTGTGGGTTGAGGCTGGGTTCACACTGGTGCGATGTGGGAAACCCTGCGAATCCTGTGCGGGTTTCCACATCGCATCTGAATCGCCGGCGGTTCACACTGACCTTTTTGAACCGCTGCGGGTGTCAATATAAAGATAATGACACCCCCAGATCGGTTCGCAGATCGCAGTGTGAACTGTGAAATGGTTCAGGAATCGGATTGCATAGGTGTGAACACTAATGCATGCAGATTCCAGTGCAGACCAAAAAAATGGCCCTGCACCAGATTAGTGCAAATGTGATTTCAGCCATACAGTTTGTATGGCTGAATTTGCATTGCACAGACATCGCATGTGATCTGCACAGCAATACGGTGAGAATCACATGCAATGTCTACGATCGCACCAGTGTGACCCCAGCCTCAGAAAAGGAGCGAGGGAGAAAAACAGAGAGAGACAGAAACATTGTTGTGACCTTCCTCTTCTCGGGTCACCCACCAGCGCTCCTGGCTCATGCCCAAACCCTCCCGCCCCCCAAATGCCCCCTTAGCAAGCCGCTTGCTATGGGGTCACTCGTGCATGCTCGCTGCCAGGCCCCTTTCAGCACCGCCCCCACTGGATGCAACTGACAGCAGCAGGAGCCAATGGCTCCCACTGCTGGATCTGAGCCAATGAGGAGGGAGAGAGTTGGGAGAGTCATTGCTTTGGGGCACATCGCTGGATCGCCATTGAGCTTAGGTGAGTATTGAGGGGAGCTGCATGCAAAAGGTTTTTTACCCTCATACATAAAATGCAGTAAGGTAAAAGTCCTTCCGCCTGTACAACCACTTTAAAATGCTAGTAAACCACTTTTTTATCTTTTATGTAATAAGGCTTACCTGTAGGTACTGTGAATATCTCCTAAACTTGCACGATTTAGGAGATATTCAGAGTACATGCAGCCAGTGACGTCACCGGCATATGGGCTCTGAAGGTCCTGCATACTGTGCCGTAAACGGCGGCTCCCACGTGTATGCGACGTGACGTCATCACGCCCCTGGCCACTTATATATCCGGAGCACGCGAACCCAGAAGGAAGACCGGGTGAATATGAAAGCCCTCTCAGCAGGGACAGCGTGACACTGGAGGGCTTTGTTTTAAGGTGATTGTAAAGTCTAGTTTTAAAAACAATAAAAATAACAAACATGTTATACTTACCTGCTCTGTTGCAGTGGATTTGCACAGAGCAGTCCGGATCCTCCTTTCCTCATGTCCCTCTTCGCTGCTCCTGGCCCCTCCCTCCTTTTGAGTGCCCCCACAGCAAGCAGCTTACTATGGGGGCACCAGAGCCATTCAGACATGGAGCTGCGGTTCGGCCCTGCCCCCTCTCTCCTGATTGGCTAACTGACGGCAGTGGGAGCCAATAGCACCGCTGCTGTGTCTCAAATCAGGAGAGAGAGTCCTGGATGGCCAAGACACTCGTGGATATCGCTGAATAGAAATGGTGCACAGGTAAGTATTAGGGGGGCTGAGGAGGCTGCTGCACACAGAAGGCTTTTTATCTTAATGCAAAGAATGCAATAAGGAGTTCCGCCTGGAGAAAAAAAAAAAAATTAAAAAAAGTTAGCAGCTACAAATACTTTAGCTGCTGATTTTTAATATATGAAAACTTACCTGTCCGGGGAGCCCGCGATGTTGGCACCCCAGCCTATTTTTGGGTCGGCTCTCGGGTGCTGCCGCCGCAACCATTCTTTGTAAAGGTAAACTGGCAGTAAAGCCTTTCGGCTTCACTGCTGGTTCCCTACTGCGCATGCGCAAAGAGCAAATTAGAAAGCGCTGCAATTTCTAATTTGCCCAGAGGCAGGGGAAGGAGGAGGAAGGGGCCAGACTTCCAAAATACGGCGCTGTCTCCCGGCAGTGGGGAAGGGTACCTGTCAAAAACAAGTACCTGTCCCCCCCCCCCGAAAGGTGCCAAATGTGGCACTGGAGTGGAAGCAGATCAGCGGAAGTTTCGATGGAACTCCGCTTTAAGATAAAAATACCTTCTGCCTTTACAACCTCTTTAAGGTAAGTCAGGGATCACCTAAAAGGTAACCAGAGTAGGAGACGGACAGATTGCGGTAGGGATCTCCAGAGGACGGGAGAGGATCGGGAGAAGTCCCGGTGATGAGTAGGAGACAGACGGACAGATTGTGGTAGGGATCTCCAGAGGACGGGAGAGGCTCGGGAGAAGTCCTGGTGATGAGTAGGAGACAGACGGACAGATTGTGGTAGGGATCTCCAGAGGACGGGAGACTCTCGGGGGAAGTCCTGGTGATGAGTAGGAGATGGACAGATTGTGGTAGGGATCTCCAGAGGATGGGAGAGGCTCGGGAGAAGTCCTGGTGATGAGTAGGAGACAGACAGACAGATTGTGGTAGGGATCTCCAGAGGACGGGAGAGGCTCGGGGAAAGTCCTGGTGATCAGTAGGAGACAGACGGACAGATTGTGGTAGGGATCTCCAGAGGACGGGAGAGGCTCGGGAGAAGTCCTGGTGATGAGTAGGAGATGGACAGATTGTGGTAGGGATCTCCAGAGGCTTGGGAGAAGTCCTGGTGATGAGTAGGAGACAGATGGACAGATTGTGGTAGGGATCTCCAGAGGACGGGAGAGGCTCGGGAGAAGTCCTGGTGATGAGTAGGAGATAGACGGACAGATTGTGGTAGGGATCTCCAGAGGACGGGCGAGGCTCGGGAGAAGTCCTGGTGATGAGTAGGAGATAGACGGACAGATTGTGGTAGGGATCTCCAGAGGACGGGCGAGGCTCGGGAGAAGTCCTGGTGATGAGTAGGAGATAGACGGACAGATTGTGGTAGGGATCTCCAGAGGACGGGAGAAGTCCTGGTGATGAGTAGGAGATGGACAGATTGTGGTAGGGATCTCCAGAGGACGGGAGAGGCTCGGGAGAAGTCCTGGTGATGAGTAGGAGATAGACGGACAGATTGTGGTAGGGATCTCCAGAGGACGGGAGAGGCTCCGGAGAAGTCCTGGTGATGAGTAGGGGGACAAGAGAACTAGACAGCAGAAGGTGTGGAGAGGAGCGGAGAGGACGGGTTGGGTGATATTTGGAGACAAGGTTGGTGATGTTGTTCAGAGTTCTGAATGGCTTTGTATATTGTTAGTATTTTAAGGTTCCGCTCCGTGCCTCGCCCTCACCCTCGCCCTGACCCGTCAGCTTTCAGCCTCTGATGGATTTTTATAGGTTGCCGGCAATGGGGCTCAGTGGTGTTCTTGTACCCTCCACCAGAACCACGCCGGGATCTCCTGCTCCGGAGCTGAACATCCGCCGTACAGGAGGGATGGCCGCCTCTGATCAGTCCTAGAGACCACAACACAGGGACAAGTACAAGGTGTCCCCATACACTATACAACCTGATTGTACAATCTCTTACATTTACCAAAACTAGGAGGAGGACACCCCTATCTATCCAATCAGACAGGACCTGCACTACAGACGTGATGGTAAGGAGATTGTACAATCAGATTGTATGATTAGTATTAGAGGAGCATTGAGTGACATGATCCCAGAGGAAGGACATGGAGTCATCCTCTGATAGATCCAATGTCACAGTGATGACAGGTCCTCTCCTCTGCAGTCAGGCCTCAGTCACACCCGGCCGGCTCCCTCCCATCCTCCACCCATCAGGGACCAGAACAATGACAGCCGCTAGGCCTCACTCCTAACCAGCCACCACCCCCCACAGAACCATCACCCACCAGCTCACCAGGCTCACTACTCCCCACCGGCTCCAATCACGTCACCGCCGTACACACTTCCCGAGAACCCCGCCCGCCACCGGCCACATACACTCCGGGATGGATGATGTACGGAGAGCCGGAGGGACCACACAGCCAAAACAGCGCAAGGAAAATTACGTCACCTACAAGAAGTGACAGGACCGGGCTCTGACTACAAGAGCGCCAGCGATACACTTCCTGTATGTCTCCAGGATGGCTGCCATGTTATTGTATCCCAAGACATAAGTCGTAATGAGTGAAAGTCTCCGGCATGGCAGCCGACACCTCACTGGGAGTTCTAATGACGGTTTTTACATCATTTTCTCTACAAAATGTTTTTTTGAAAACCATTGCTTTGTGTATGTGTTTCAAATTAATGTGTTTGTATATTATATGTTATAAAAAATAAATATGTGTTTATACATTTTATAATTATAAATTAATATGTTTATATGTTATAGCAATAAATATACTTTTAATGTGATATTAGAAATCATTCTCTTATTTCTGGTATTTGTGATGGAGTGAGGCATGTGAATAGCTTTTTCTGTAATGTGCTAAATGTATATGTTGTGTGTATTGTATTTGTATTAAATGAATACATTGATTTATAATTATTATTCTGTTTTTTTCAGCATTGAAAAAAAAAAATCAGGTAAGTACCTGTAAACAAAAAAAAAAATAAATGTTATTTTAATTTTTTTTATTTGCTTTTTTTTTAGTTCCAGAATATATATAGCTTATATATAAATGGTTTTCAATTTCAATTCAATTTTTTTTTACAAATAAATATGTGAAAAGTGTGGTGTGCCTTTCACTACAATTACAGCTGCAAGTCTTTTTGGGGATATCTCTACCAGCTTTGCACATCTAGAGAGTGACTTTTCTGCCCATTCTTCTTTGCAAAATAGCTCAAGCTCTGTCAGATTGGATGGAGAGCGTCTGTGAACAGCAATTCTAAAGACTTGCCACAGATTCCCAATTGGATTTAGGTTTGGACTTTGACTGGGCCATTCTAACACATGAATATGCTTTGAGCTAAACCATTCCATTGTAGCTCTGTCTGTATGTTTAGGGTCGTTTTCCTGCTGGAAGGTGAACATCCGCCTCAGTCTCAAGTCTTTTGCAGACTCTTACGCTCTGTACACACAATCAGACATTGATCGGACATTCCGACAACAAAATCCATGGATTTTTTCCGACGGATGTTGGCTCAAACTTGTCTTGCATACACACGGTCACACAAAGTTGTCGGAAAATCCGATCGTTCTGAACGCGGTGACGTAAACCACGTACGTCGGGACTATAAGCGGGGCAGTAGCCAATAGCTTTCATCTCTTAATTTATTCTGAGCATGCGTGGCACTTTGTGCGTCGGATTTGTGTACACACGATCGGAATTTCCGACAACGGATTTTGTTGTTGGAAAATTTTATAGCCTGCTCTCAAACTTTGTGTGTCGGAAATTCCGATGGAAAATGTGTGATGGAGCCTACACACGGTCGGAATTTCCGACAACAAGGTCCTATCACACATTTTCCGTCGGAAAATCTGACCGTATGTACAGGGCATAACAGGTTTTCTTCTAAAGCCACGTACACACAAGCGGAATGTCTGACAGAAAAAGTCAGACGGAATCTTTTCATCGTCTATTCCGATCGTGTGTATGCCTCATCCGACTTTTTTTTTCAAAAATTCTGATGGACCTAGAAATGGAGCATGTTCTAAATATTTCCGACGGAACCAATTCCTATCAGGAAAACCGCTCGTCTGTATGCGGTTCCGACGGACCAAAAGCGACACATGCTTTGAAGCAAGTACGAGACGGAAGCTATTGGCTACTAGCTATTGAACTTCCTTTTTCTAGTCCCGTTGTATGTGTTGTACGTCACCGCGTTCTGGACAGTCGGGCTTTGGTGTGACCGTGTGTATGCAAGACCGCTTGAGCGGAATTCCGTCGGAGAAACCTTCAGAGTTTATTCCAACGGCAAAACCGGTCGT
This sequence comes from Lithobates clamitans, assembly GCA_037952925.1. Taxonomy (NCBI): domain Eukaryota; kingdom Metazoa; phylum Chordata; class Amphibia; order Anura; family Ranidae; genus Lithobates; species Lithobates clamitans. The sequence goes on from JBBGZY010000827.1 coordinate 2,215,731, forward strand.
GTGTACGCATAAGATTGCCTTGTATTTGGCTCCATCCATCTTCCCATCAGCTCTGACCAGCTTCCCTGTCCCTGCTGAAGAAAAGCATCCCCATAACATGATTCTGCCACCACCATGTTTCATGGTGGGGATGATGTGTTCAGGGTGATGTGCAGTGTTAGTTAGTTAGTGTTTTCCGCCACACATAGCGTTTTGCTTTAGGGCCAAAAAGTTGAATTGTTGTCTCATCTGACCAGAGCACCTTCTTCCACATGTTTGCTGTGTCCCCCACATGGCTTCTCGCAAACTGCAAACGGGACTTCTTATGGCTTTCTTTCAACAATGGCTTTCTTCTTGCCACTCGTCCATAAGGTCAGATTTGTGGAGTACACGACTATTAGTTGTCCTGTGGACAGATTGAATTTGTCCCACATGAGCTGTGGATCTCTGCAGCTTCTCCAGATTACCATGGGCCTCTTGGCTGCTCCTCTGATTAATGCTCTCCTTGCCCAGCCTGTCAGTTTAGGTGGACAGTCATGTCTTGGTAGGTTTGCAGTTGTGCCATACTCTTTCCATTTTCAGATGATGGATTGAACAGTGCTCTGTGAGATGTTTGGGATATTTTTTATAACCTAACCCTGCTTTAAACTTCTCCACGACTTTATCCCTGGCCTGTCTGGTATGTTCCTTGGCCTTCATGATGCTGTTTGTTCACTAAGGTTCTCTAACAAACCTCTGAGGGCTTCACAGAACAGCTGTATTTATACTGAGATTAAAATACACACAGGTGGATTCTATTTACTAATTAGGTGACTTATGAAGGCAATTGGTTCCACTAGATTTTAGTTAGGGGTAGCAGGGTAAAGGGGGCTGAATAGAAATGCATGCTACACTTTTCACATATTTATTTGTAAAAAAAATTGAAAACCATTTATCATTTTCCTTCCACTTCACAATTATGTGTCACATTGTGTTGGTCTATCACATGAAATCCCAATAAAATAAATTTATGTTTTTGGCTGTAACATGACAAGATGTGGAAAATTTCAAGAGGTATGAATACTTTTTCAAGGCACTGTATATTGTACATTCACATCAGCATAGCTCCCAACTGTCCCTGATTTTGAGGGACTGTCCCCGATTTGGAGCAATGTCCCTCTGTCCCTCATTCCTCCTAATTTGTCCCTTATTTTGGTCTGATCTATATAGATGTATATAAAATGCACTTTTTATCTATCAAAAAGTGTTTTCCAGCGCTAAACCTTTCATCTGATTTTTAAATTGCTGCATTTGTAAATTCCAAAAGCCAATATAAAGGAATAGCAGTGGTAAAAAAGCACTTGTGGGTTTAACCAATCTTGTTTTTTTTGTACAATTCTCCTTTAAGGGGGCGTGACAGCCCAGGCGGTGTGTCCTATGCCTGCATACTTTTGCTGATAGGTGTCTCTCATTCCCATCTAAAAAAGTTGGGAGGTATGCATCAGTCCCTGTCCTCAAGGAGCTTACAATCTAGGGTCCCTAACTCACATTCATACATACAGATACTAGGGCCAACTTAGACAGGATCCAATTAACCTATCAGCATGTCTTTGGAGTGTGGGAGGAAACCGGAGTACCCGGAGGAAACCCACACAGGCACAGGGAGAACATGCAAACTCCAGGCAGGTAGTATCATGGTTGGTATTTGGACCAGCGACCCTAGTGCTGCTAGGCAGAAATGCCAAACATTTAGCCACTGTACTGCAATTGCTACAAAAGACAAAATGTAATTGAATGTTATTAAAAATGATCTATACTTTTCAATGTGCAGGGCTGTCATTTTTTTTGTACAATTTGATGCAATATGGCAACCTGTGCTGAGAAAGTACACTGAGCTGTACATATAGCATCCATACATACAGAATAGGAAGAGATGACAAGAAATATACCCAACATACAGGAAAAGAGAAGTGGTACTGTGCAAAGTCCATATTTACAGAATAAGAACAGTGATTACAAATTACACCCAGCATACAGGACAAGAGAAGCGGTACTGTGCAAAGTCCATGCATGCAGAATAACAACAGATACTGAGAATTTCCCCCAGTTTACAGGACAAGAGAAGAGGTACTGTGGAGACTCCACACATACCAAACAAGAACAGATACCAGGAATTTCACCCAGCATACAGGACAAGAGAAGTGGTACTGTGTGAGTCCAAACATACAGAATAAGAACAGATGCTGAGCATTACACCCAACATCCAGGACATAAGAAGTATTACTGTACAGAGTCCATACATAAAGAATAAAAACAGATACTGAGAATTTCACCCAACATAAAGAACAAGAGAAGTGGTACTGTGAACAGATACAGAGAATTACACCCAGCACACAGGACATAAGAAGTGGTACTGTGCAGAGTCCATACTAACAATATAAGAACAGATACTGAGAATTTCATCCAACATATAAAAAAAAAGAGAAGTGGTATTGTGTGGCGTCCAAACATACAGAATAAGAAGAGATACTGAGAATTATACCAATCGTACAGGACAAGAGTAATTCTACAGAATAGGAACAAACAAGAATTACACCCAACATACAGGGCCAGAAAAGTGTTATGCCCTGTACACGCGATCGGATTTTCCGACGGAAAAAGTGCGATCGTCTTGTGTTGTCGGAAATTCCGATCGTGTGTGGGCTCCATCAGACTTTTTCCGTCGGAATTTCCGACACACAAAGTTTGAGAGCAGGATATAAAATTTTCCGACAACAAAATCCGATCGTTTAAATTCCGATCGTGTGTACACAAATCCGATGCACAAAGTCCCAGGCATGCTCAGAATAAATTAAGAGACGAAAGCTATTGGCTACTGTCCCGTCTATTGTCCCGACATACGTGTTTTAGAACGATCGGATTTTCCAACAACTTTGTGCGACCGTGTGTATGCAAGACTAGTTTGAGCCAACATCCATCGAAAAAAAAAATCCCATGGATTTTGTTGTCGGAATGTCCGATCAATGTCCGATCGTGTGTACAGGGCATTACTGTGTAGAGTCCATACATACAGTATAAGGGTCCTTTCACACAGGCAGTTCAATCAGGTCCGCCTGTCAGTTTTTCAAGCAGACCTAATCAGAAGGTCAATGCATACCTATGGACCAGCGGGTGTAAACGGACTTGTGTCCATTTACATCCGCCTACCTCTGGGTCTGATCAGGCCCACTAAAGAAAATGGAGGAGGACTGTGTCCTCTTCCGTTTTTAGTGGACCGGATCGAAAGGCAGCAAAGGTGTAAACGGACAGCGGAGTCCATTTATTCCCGACCGCCCATAGCGGTGTCTGTCCGTGTCCTGTCTGCATAAGCTAAGCGGACATGGACCTGTCATCTGCCTCACTCTGCTCTGATCATCAAGGGATCTATAAGTGGATCCGCCGCTGATTGAAGCACAAACTTCCTGTGTGAAAGGACCCTAAAGGCCCGTACACACGATCGGACAACAAACATGCAAATCAGCTGTTTTGGAGCAACATCAGACCGTGTGTACGCTCCATCGGACAAACTTTTTCTGTTTCAACAAACTTTTGTTGGCTGTGCGAACGGACAAACTTTATGGGAACAAAAGTCCGATGGAGCAAAGTCCGGTCGTGTGTACACAAAAGCATCGGACTTCTGTACAAACTACAGTACGGGGCCGCGAGAATGTTTCCAACGCGAACCCATCGCGCTGGTTCTCGGCGACGGTACTGTACATCTCGCGCTGGCTGCAATAGGAAAAACACATTTTCCTATTGCGGTGAGCGCGAGAGGGAATTCCCCTCTGGGGGCATACCAGGCCCTTAGGTCTGGTATGGATTTTAAGGGGAACCCCCTTCGCCGAAAAACTGGTGTGGGGGTCCCCCCCAAATCCATACCAGACCCTTATCCGAGCACGCAGCCCGGCCAGTCAGGAAAGGGGGTGGGGACGAGCGAGCGCCACCCGCCCCTGAGCCGTACCAGGCCGCATGCCCTCAACATGGGGGGTGGGTGCCTTGGGGGAGGGGGCGCCCTGCGCCCCCCCCACCCCAAAGAACCTTGTCCCCATGTTGATGAGGGCAAGGGCCTCTTCCCGACAACCCTGGCTGTTGGTTGTCAGGGTCTGCGGGCGGGGGGCTTATTGGAATCCGGGAGCCCCCTTTAATAAGGGGTTCCCCCAGATCCCGGCCCCCCACCCAATGTGAATGAGTATGGGGTACATGGTACCCCTACCCATTCACCTAGGGGAAAAAAAAATCAATAAAAAAATCACACTACACAGGTTTTAAAAGTAATTTATTAGGCAGCTCCAGGGGTCTTCTTCCGACTTCGGGGGTCTTCTTCCGACTTCGGGGGTCTCTCAGGCCTCTTCTCCCTCTCTCCAGTGTCGTCTCCGCGCTCTCTGGTTCTTCTCCGGTGCCTTCTTTCTTCTGCCGGGCTCCTCCACTATCTTCTGCGGCTCCTTTGCTAGCGGAGGAGCCTGGACATCTGGATCGTCTTCTTCCCTCTTCTCTTCCAGAGATGTTGACACCACACTCTCTCCGGCTGTAATGCTGTCTGTGCGCACTGCTATGACTTATATAGGCGGTGACCCCGCCCCCTATGACATCACAGTCCCGGGGCATAAGGGGGCGTGGTCATGTCATCCTTTAACATCTAGGGCGATCAAGGGTGCGTGTGCCCAACTATGTTTAGCGTGTGTATGTGCTGTTTTTACTAAGCAATTTTCACTCCCTGCTCCCGATCACTGCTGTCTGTAGAAAGCAATGTATTTTTTACCTACTTAGGGCTCCCTTATGTCATTTGCTCAGTCAATCGGCAGGTTCCGTCTATAAATCATTGCACGGGACCCACTGATGGCATTGTGCTGCCAGCTCAGCCGGGATGGCAGCTTTGCAAATGTAGCAAATGGCAGCTCACGCACCCCCTTCCCAGAAATACAAAATCACATACAAAACTGAAGCCAAAACTCTTTCGTTTTTAAAGGTGAAGAAAAGGAGGGGTTTTTTTTTGCCATCTGTGTCCCATTGAGATTTCCCCTCACTTCCTATCCCATAACCAATCAGAAACTGGCAGGAAATCCCTCCAAAGTAAGTGGATCCCAGGGTGTACTAGTATCCCCATTGGAGGATATCCCCTCAATTCCTGCTCTGGTGACAACCCAAAATTTGGGATTTTCTTTCACTCAATAACAGTAAACAGGACAAATATAAAGGGTGAATCTCCCTAACAGGGACTCAGTAGGGTTGCCACCTCATCCCTTTAAACCCAAACACATATTAATTACACAGGTTCTGTGGCTAATTAAGGTGGTAACTAAACACTTGGTGCCTTAGCTGCATTAAATTAGCCTCAGAACCTGTGTAATTCAAAGGTTCGGGTTTAAAGGGATGAGGTGGCGACCCTAGGACACAGACAGCAATAAAAACCTTACAGGGTTCTACTCTTGCTCCACTCTATCCAAAACTAAAACTAAAAACTTTTTAACTTTAATACCCCCTGGGGCCCCTGACTGGTTATGTTCTGGAAAAGGTGAACTGAGGCATTAAAGTCCTCTCCAGTAAGGATGGGCCGGGTGTGTTCGCACACTCCAGAGCCCTCCAGGAAGTCGGCGCTGCGCTAATCACAGGCAGTGAGACATTTCCCGTGCAGCCGCACATCGGGACAATGTCTCACTGCCTGTGATTAGAGTTGTGCAGTGCCGACTTCCTGGTGGGCTCTGCACGTGGAGTGTGCGAACATGCCCGAGCCCATCCTTACTCTCCAGTGTAGAACCACCCCCCCGCCCCAACTGGCTTTCTAAATGCCCCGGTCCTCTCCTGCTCTGTTTACTTCCTGGAGGGGTCCTTCTTCAGGTGGCCACATCACTGCCTGTGAAGGGAGGACACTTTCTATTGGATGAAAGGGGTCCTCTCAGGATAACCACTTCCTGACCGCCGCACGCCGATATCATTGTTATGGCAGCAGCTAGCTGCTGTAACCCCGGTATCCCCATGTTCAGCCAGAAGTCCGGTACCAGATAAAAGTGGTCTCTGCGGCGGATTCGCTGTGAGATCATTTTTATCGGCGGCAGTAGAGGAGCCCCACCCTTCCGCCGCAATCTGGTGCCCTCCGCCGCTTGCCGGAGCCGTCGGCAGAGGCGATCGGATCCTTCCTGTGGCTGTGCATGGAGATGAGTGAGGGGGAAGATGGCCCCCACCCGTCTCCATGACACTGCAGGGTGGAAGCGATGTCAAAACGTCACCCATAGCTCTTAAAAGGGCCATGTTTTTTTTTTAATTGCATTTTAGTGTAAATATGAAACTTACGGTCTTTTTGACCCCAGATCTCATATTTAAGAGGTCCTGTCATGCTTTTTTTCTATTACAAGGGATGTTTACATTCCTTGTAAAAGAAATAAAAGTGACACAATTTTTTTTTTTAAAGCAGTGTAAAAAAAAATTTAAACGTGCCCCGTCCCGCCGAGCTCGCTTGCAGAAGCGAACGCATACGTGAGTAGCGGCCGCATATTAAAACAGTGTTCAAACCACACATGTGAGGTATCGCCACGATCGGTAGAGCAAGAGCAATAATTCTAGCCCTAGACCTCCTCTGTAACGCAAAACATGCAACCTGTAGAATTTTTTAAATGTCGCCTATGGAGATTTTTAAGGGTAAAAGTTTGTCGCCATTCCACGAGCGAGCGCAATTTTGAAGCGTGACATGTTGGGTATCAATTTACTTGGTGTAACATTATCTTTCACAATATAAAAAAAATCGGGCTAACTTTACTGTTGTCTTATTTTTTTAATTCAGAAAAGTGTATTTTTTAAAAAAAAAGTGCGCTTGTAAGAACGCTGCACAAATACGGTGTGGTAGAAAGTTTTGTAATGACTGCCATTTTATTCTCTAGGGTGTTAGAAAAAAATGTATAATGTTTGGGGGTTCTAAGTAATTTTCTAGCAAAAAAAAAAGTTTTTAACTTGTAAACAACACATCTAAAAAAGAGGCAGGGTCTTAAAGAAGGGGATGGTGTCATCAGAGGGGGAGAGCATTAATTACACAGGTTCTGAGGCAAATTTAATGCAGATAAGGCATTAAGTGAGTTTAATTACCACCTTAATCAATCTGAACCTGTGTAATTAATATGTGTTTTAAAGGGATGAGGTGGCAACCCTACTGGACTGAGGACAAAGGTGCATACATCTGCCTTCACCAGGTATGGGGAGAAGCTTAGGATATGTTGGGAGGGGGGTAGTTTTTGCCCAGAGTGTGGCTCTAACCCCTTCTCTACCATAGACATTTTATCATTTTTGGTTAGAAACTTAATTTTAACCACCCAAAAATAATTCTATAACTCCTTAGAGAAGAGAAAACACTCTGAAGGATCCCACTGACACATACACCATCCATGGGACACACTTCTTTATAAAAATGTAGAAGATAATCAATCAATACATAGGAAATACAGACCACACTTGTCAGAAATTAAAACTGAGCACACCTGGAAAATAGGGACAAACTATACAACCCAACATTGTCTGTACATGACTCTGAGCCTTATCCTCCAAATATAACTCTCCAATCATAATCCTCCAATAATAATCCTCCATACACATACGAAAATAATCCTCCAATAACAATCCTCCAGTAATAATCCTCCTATAATATTCTTCCAATAATAATTTTCCATACACATCCAATAATAATCCTACAATAATATTCCTCAAATAACAATCCTACAATAATAATCCCCCAATAATATTCCTCTAGTAATAATCCTCTAATAATAATCCTCCATACACATTCAATAACAATCCTCGAATAAGAATCCTCCAATAATATTCCTTCAATAATAATCCTCCATTAAAGTGGTTGTAAACCCTGTTACACCGCTTTTCACTACAGTAAGATACTTACCTTAAGATACTCACTGTATCCGCATGTGCTGATATCATTGGCACATGCGCACTGAAGAAACGGCCCGCTCATGCTGTTTCTCACAACTATTAAATGTCAGATCTTAAATAATGATGGTAATGATAGTAAATAAATAACCCCATACCAATAATGAGATAATTATTTATTTACTATCAATACCATCATTATTTAAGATCTGACATCACAATTAGTCACCACTAGATGTCGCTATTGATGGGTTGTGCTCATCATATCTAGTTAGACTACCGTCAGTGGATGTTGCTATTAGCCAGTTGTGTTTTATCGTGGTTTTAATTTTTTTTAAATATTTTTAAATTTTATATCATATAATGATGTATTTGAGATATTTAATAGTTGTCTACTATCTGGAACAATGCTACGATTAATATTTATTTTGGTGGAAATTTTAAATGGCTACTATCGGGTTGCCATGACAATAAGAGGTGTATTTTTTTTCCTACGTCCACCTGACTCCAGCCCTTTAGAAAGCACGTGATCTGTGACGCAACGAGTCGGGAGGAGCGGGTGACTACTTCCGGTCATTGAAAGTTCCTATGTTTAGCTTTGCTGAATCCTCTGATTTTAAATGTAAGTTGCTGCTTTGAAATAAATATTTTTTACAGAATTACTACACTATGGAGATCTCTTTTTTCTTCTATGAGTTTTAAACGGAGGAGAGTGGAGAGTTTAAAGAGAACGTATTTAATATTAGAGGGAGAACACTGTTTTCTTATCCACCAACACTGCTGCTTAATCCTGCTGTCCCTGATACTCCAAGGGGAAGACTGCGTGATTGGAGAGGATCTTTGGATTATTTGCCAGAAGTGTCATTAGACCCATTGTGGTCTTTATCTGAGGTGAGAGGCTGGGGCACACCTATGGTGGATCACTGATGATGGAAGAGAGTGTGATTACACATTTAGGATTGGATGAACTTTCCTGCACTTGATCACTGCACTTTTTAATTCCATATGTCTAGATGATATTGAAGATTGTGGATCTGTCAGGGCTGGGCTCAGCCCTTCCTTCTCTGGGCTGGCCGCTCAGCTGTCGGCTAATTGCCAGCTTCTATCTCTCCACAGCTACTCACCTGTTGATGATATCCTGCTCGTCAGACCTGCCTGCTTAAGCCATCCAGCCCAGAGGATCTCTGCCTTCGCCTTGGTCAACATCACAGAGACTCTCCTGTGTTCCTATTTAACCACTTCCCGCCCGCCCTATAGCGGATTGACGTCCGGGAAGTGGTTCTGTTATCCTGACTGGGCGTCATATGACGTCCAGCAGGATAACATGCCGCAGCGCGCCCCCGGGGGCGCGCATCGCGGCGATCGGTGGAGCGGTGTGTCAGTCTGACACACCGCTACACTGATCTTGGTAAAAAGCCTCCGGCGGAGGCTCTTTACCACGTGATCAGCCGTGTCCAATCACGGCTGATCACGCTGTCAATAGGAAGAGCCGTTGATCGGCTCTTCCTCACTCGCGTCTGACAGACGCAAGTAGAGGAGAGCCGATCGGCGGCTCTCCTGGCAGGGGGGTCTGCGCTGATTGTTTATAAGCGCAGCCCCCCCTCAGATCACCCCACTGGACTACCAGGGATGCCACTAGGACCACCAGGGAAGGGGCAACGTGGATGGCCAGGTATGTACCCCATGGCCATCCACATGTGCCCAATCTGTGCCAGTCAGTGCCCACAAATGGGCACTGATTGGCACTATTATGTCCATGATCTGCCCAGCAATGCCCAGATCTGCCCAGCAATGCTCTATCAGTGCCACCTGTCATTGCCCATCTGTGCCACCTGTCATTGCCCATCGGTGCCACCTGTCAGTGCCCATCTGTGCCCATCAGTGCCCACCTATCAGTGCCCATCAGTGCCACACATCAGTGCCACACATAAGTACCCATCAGTGCCACCCATATATACCAATCAATGCCACCTACGAGTGCCCATCAGTGCCGCCTATGTGTGCCCATCGGTGCCACCTATGAGTGCCCATCAGTGCTGCATACCAGTGCCACCTATCAGTGCCCATCAGTGCCACCTATCAGTGCCCATCAGTGCCGCCTATCAGTGCCCATCATCAGTGCCCATTAGTGCCACCTCATCAGTGCCACCTCATTGGTGCCACCTCATTGGTGCCCATCAGTGCCGCCGTATCAGTGCCCATCAGTGCAGCCATATCAGTGCCCATTATTGAAGGAGAAAGCGTACTTATTTACAAAAAAATTTAACAGAAACAAAGAAAAACGTGTTTTTTTTTCGAAATTTTCGGTCTTTTTTTATTTGTTGCACAAAAAATAAAAACCGCAGAGGTGATCAAATACCACCAAAAGAAAGCTCTATTTGTGGGAACAAAATGATAAAAAATTTGTTTGGGTACAGTGTAGCACGACCGCGCAATTGTCATTCAAAGTGCAACAGCGCTGAAAGGTGAAAATTGGGCTGGGCGGGAAGGTGTCTAAGTGCCTGGTATTGAAGTGGTTAAAGACTTGTTTGGCTGATACCCCTTCTGGCTCCAGATCCTGATTGCTGTTCCACTACACTGATCCCTGAATTTCTGGCTTGGCTGACTATCCGTTCCGGTTACCGAACTTTGGCTATGTTTTGACTATGTTTGTTCTATTTACTTTTATTATTAAACAAGTGTGATTTAACTGTACTTCTGTCTCGGTCTGATTTCATGGTTTCTGACAGGATCCTTATTCACTTTTGCACATGCACTTTTGTACACTTTAATTACATTTTGGACTATTTATGGATTTGCTGTTTATTGATTTTGTTATTTGATGTTTTTGCACTAAGCACTTTTTTTGTACCTACTGAGTTAGTGCCACATTATTTTATTTACTCCCATGGATGAGTTACTAGTTGCTGCACTCCCATTGATGATTTACTAGTTGCTGCACTCCCATGGATGGGTTACTAGTTGCTGCACTCCCATTGATGGGTTACTAGCTGCTGCACTCCCATGGTTGGGTTACTAGTTGCTGCACTCTCATGGATGGGTTACTAGTTGCTGCACTCTCATGGATGGGTTACTAGTTGCTGCACACCCATGGATGGGTTACTAGTTGCTGAACTACCATGGATGGGTTACTAGTTGCTGCACTCCCATTGATGGGTTACTAGTTGCTGAACTACCATGGATGGGTTACTAGGTGCTGCACTCCCATGGATGGGTTACTAGGTGCTGCACTCCCACAGATGGGTTACTAGGTGCTGCACTCCCACAGATGGGTTACTAGGTGCTGCACTCCCATGGATGGGTTACTAGGTGCTGCACTCCCACAGATGGGTTACTAGGTGCTGCATTTTTCTTCTGGCGTCATTAGGACTACGTTCCTCCTTGTGGCCCAGTGGTCTTCCTATATTTGGTAAGTTGTCGGTTTGACGAAGTTACTGATTTAATTTCTTTCTCTCTGGTCTAGTTAAAAGAGGAAATTGCCTCAACACTTCTCTTTCCTCCTTACAGCTGGAAAACGAAAACAAGAAAAGCCGTCGAAGCCTCAGAGCAAAGTCACAACCTGCACTGCGAGTACACTGAATGCCACACCATGCAGGTCCTGACACTCCACCACCGGTATAGTCCACCGCAATGAGGGGGTAAGAATCCTTCTACTAATGACTTCTAATGCAGAATAGTACATTGTAGACTTCTGTAGTCTGGGGAAGGTGATAGTGAAATCAGCTGCTGCTAATAGACTCCAATACCCAGTGCAAAACGTTGTGTGAATATGGCAGGGAGAGTGGGGGAGGATTACTGTTACTGAATGGGAAGGGCTGAGGATTGTTGTTGGAGGGTTCCACCACTCCTGGCTTTTGCAGCAAAATATATTTTTTGTAGTAAAATACATTTATGAGTAAAATCTTCACCAGTGTTACCCTGTCATCTTATTCACTGATATAAAATAAGCAGTCCTGAAGAAGCTGGAAATCCGCCAAACGAGCCAACTGATGCTAGCGTGTGGACACATTCTTGTCATGTAAAGTTTTCAAGCTTGTTTTTAAAGAACAGGTGGATTTTTTAAGAGTATCTGTAATAAAGGGGTTGATTTACTAAAGACAAATATACTTTGCACTTTGCAAAGTGCAGTTTTACTCTGCAAGAGCAGTTACTTCAGAGCTTAGTAAATGAGTAGTATAGGGACTGTATTCATCACACACACACTATCATTCAAGGTAAGGGTTAACTTGGTGTTTAAGGTAAATCTGTACTTTTCCCATTTGGGGTTCAATCATATCTGACCTCCAACCTTCCCTTCAGTCTTGCACAGTTGTACAGGCTTCTCTCCTGTACTGAAATGGCTTACTCTGATTTCACTTTACACTGTGAGCTTCTCCCCATGTGCATTAGAAGCTGCAAAAGGTCAGATAGAGCCCATCTCATTTCCTGGCTTTAGGACGTCCAACATCATCTAACGCTTTCCTTCCCAGAAGGGGGCTCAGTAACACATGCAGGCATTACCTTGGGTTGTCTGCAGAAAAAATACATCCTGCCTCGAAAACACCCACTCCTGCAGACGGACACCCACTCATTAAAGCGGTAGTAAACTGCATTAAAAAAAAATTGGGCCCCAGGCAGTTTAAGTCATAATGTGCTAGTATGCATTGCATACTAGCACATTATGACAGACTTACCTGAAAACAAAGCCCTTCATCAGGGTGTTACATGTTATGAATGCACCGGCCCCCCACCTCCAGCTCCCCCACTGTGACAGCCAGCTGGGCAATCTTCTCCTTTCACTGTTGCTGACCTCCACCTGTATGCACATGCTGTCTTTGCCTTCTAAGTTGGCTTTGCACAGCTACTGATGACCTTCAGCTTGTATTTGTGTTTTTTCCCTTTCTCTTGTAGAAGATGGAGAAACTGATTCTTCTATATGCAGCCACCCCCACCGCTCCTCCTATCCTGCTGCCCCCCCAGTGCTCTCCAGCCTTCCCTCCCTGTGTCCTCTAGCCCCCCAGTGCTCTTCACCTCCCCCATGCTCTCCAGCCCCCCTAGTGCTCTCCAGCCCCCCCTCCCTGTGCTCTCCAGCCCCCCCATGCTCTCTGCCTCCCCCTGTGCTCTCCGCTGCCCCTCTTTGCCCTCTGCCTCTCCCCTAGTGCTCTCCAGCCCCTCCAGTGCTCTCTGCCTCCCCCCTGTGCTCTCCACCTCCCCCCATGCTCTCCACTGCCCCCTGTTCCCTCCGCTTCTCCCCCAGTGATCTCCAGCCCCCCTGTGCTCTCCACCTCCCCCCTGTGCCCTCCGCCTCTCCCCCAGTGCTCTCCAGCCCCCCTGTGCTCCTCCCCTCCCCCGTGCTCCCTACCTCCCCCCATGCTCTCCACTGCCCCCCTGTGCCCTCCGCCTCTCCCTCAGTGCTCTCCAGCCCCCCTGTGCTCTCCACCTCCCCCTGTGCTCTCCAGGCCCCCCAATGATCTCCACCTCCTCCCCTGTGCTCTCCACTCCCCCGTGCTCTCTACCCTCCCTGTGCTCTCTGCCCCACCCATTGTTTTTGCTTCCCCCCATGCTCTCCATCCCCCCACCCCCTGTGCTTTCCAACCCCCCCATGCTCTCTGGCCCCCTTGTGCTCTCCTCTTCCTCCCTGTGTTCTCTGCCTCTCCCCTGTGCTCTCCGCCTCCCCCCACAGTGCTCTCCAGCCCCCCTGTGCTCTTGCCCCACCCCATGTTCTCCAGGTTCTTCCCTGTGCTCTCTGCCCCCCCCCCCCCCATGCTCTTTCCCAGTCCCCCTCGTCCCTGCATCTCTGCCGGGTTTCCCCTCCCCTCTCCCGGGGGAGCCGTCAGGGTGGAAAGTGGGGAAGGGGCCAGTTAACATGTCATGGGCTGCTCATTCCAAAATGCCCGGGACTATTTTTTGTCCCAGTCCGGGCCTGTATGTCAACCAACTACATTATAGTGGAGTTTACCTGAATTAAAAAGGTTATATGAAAAATAAGGAGGGGAAGGGGTTTACAACAAGGAGGGAAAAGGAAGCAACTAGGAAAAGGGAGGGATAGGAGGTCCCCGAAGGTAGATTACTCCCAGAGGGTAATGATATATCTACACATTAAATCCTCATCTACCGTGGTAAAAGTACTTGGCCTTCAAAGTCTGTTTAATCCATGGTTTCCATAGATAGATAAAAACAGTCTAAAAAAAGTTTAACAAAGACCCCTTTCACACTTAGCCGCCCCAGGCATCGGCAGTAAAGCAGCCCTATTTATAGCGCCACATTACCGTTGTTTTAGCGGAGCTATTCGGCCGCTAGCGGGGGGGGTTTTAACCCCTCCCGCTAGCGCCCGAAAAGGGGTTAAATCTGCCCGCAAAACGCTGCTATTTTTAGCGCTGTAGTGCCTGAAAAATGCCTCCAGTGTGAAAGGGGTCTAAAGCTTCCATCTTTGCATGTAACAGAGTTTCGTTCATTCTATGTTTGGTATCGGCTAAAATCAGAGTAGGTGTTTTCCACCTTTTAGCTATAGTCTGTTTAGTAGCTGTTAAGAACTGTATTAATAATTTAAACTGTTTTTGTTGTAGAAATTGCAGTCTTAAGTTTAGAAGGGCCAATGTCGGAATATGCTTACTTTTTTCATTCCCTGGTTCCCCCCTCCCCTCTCATTAACATACTAAAGAAATTATTAAATACAACCTTTCTATTTTCGATACATATTTTAATTTAAACTCAGGGATCATGGCTGGTTGGGTGGGGGGGGGGGGGGCAGGGTGCTGTACATAGCTTTCTAAAAACATCACAGCCTCAGTACTCCTCTCAAGAGCCCTCATTCCTGATGCAAGCAGTGGGCTGGTTGTTTGAGGAGTTAGGCAAATATCAAAATGTCTTGATGAGTGGGTGTTAGTCTGGAGGAGTGGGCGTTCCTTGGCAGGCTGTATTTGCATAGTGTGATGCTGAGCGTCTATGAATATGGGAACTAAAACACAATGAATGAAAGGGGTGGGCCATGGCCGGTGTAGCATCACATGCCGCCATATGCGTTCCAACACTTTTACGACGAAACTCAACCCCTAAGTCCAGGTTCAACCCTCACCATCCAAGTGAATATAATTATGCCGAGTGAAGTGAGGCCGTGCCTGAAGTGTGGCGAGCGAAGCAAGCCCGCGAGGGGTGTGGAGTTTTGTCGTAAAAGTGTTGGAACGCATAGGGCGGCGTTGCGCATGCGCACTCCAGCGGGTACCGAAATGTGATAGGTCGCCATATGTGACGCTACACCGGTCAAGTTAGAGAGCAAAGGAATAGATGATGCTGGACATCCTCCAGCCAGGAAATGAGGTGGGCTCTATCTGACTTGCAGCAGCTTCTAATGCACATTGTGAGAAGCTTACAGTGTGCAGTGAGATCAGAGTGCGCCATTTCAGTCGACAAAAGAAGCCTGTACAACTGTGCAAGATTGAAGGGAGGCCGGGGGTTAGATTTATTTTCACTACTTTTTTTTTACATCAAAATGAAGAAATTTCACCAAACTCTGCAAAATTTTTACTAAATGTTTGAGAAAAAGAAAATTCTCGTTTTGCTCCTCCCTGTGTGCCACCATCTGAGGAGCGCTCAGCCAGTGTAGTCGGTTGTCGGTGAACTGCACATGTTTAGCTCACACACAGCTGATTGGTTGCAGTGTCCGTTTATCACAAGTCATCGTCTGGTTGGTAATAAGAGTATATTTAGAGGGACACTGAGATCTGTCCTCAGTGCTGAGCAGCTTTTTGCTGCTATTGCACCCACCTTGGAGTTGCATGCAGGCAGCCGCCGGGCATTCAGATCCATTCAGATCCACGCACCCGCTGCTGACCACATGTCAGATTTTGATATGTGGCTGTGTCCATGCAGCTGCTGCATCCGCATCCACCTCTATGGGCTGCCTGCACACAACTCCAAGGCGGATGCATGCGCAGCCAAAAGCAGCTCAGCACCGAGGACGGCTCTCAGCACCCATCTGAATGATCCCTACTTGTCCTTTATTGGGCGTTTTATAGCGAATCGCTTCTTACTGTCCACTATAGATTTGAGGGAAGTAAAATCTCTTGATTACCCTCCTCTGTATTCATGTGATTGGAATGACATCATCAGTTT
The DNA here is from genome assembly GCA_037952925.1 of Lithobates clamitans. Lineage (NCBI taxonomy): Eukaryota > Metazoa > Chordata > Amphibia > Anura > Ranidae > Lithobates > Lithobates clamitans. The sequence continues at coordinate 2,231,685 of JBBGZY010000827.1, forward strand.
ATATCCTATAATGAACCTACAATACGCAGTCTGCTTTCATTTCCTGTGTACATGGACCTCATTATCCCAACCACGATGTAACTTGTTGCAGTGACACAGAGATGCAGCGTGACTGTCCTCTATTATATGCCACCAGCCAATAGTCATCTTCCTGTCCATCATGTGACTACCGGGAAAGTATCTGTGATAAAAAAGAGGAACATTGTAAACTGACACAGAGCTTTTATTATGGGACCATGAGGAAGTGGCATTTGTTAGTGCTGGTGCAGCTGCTGGAGCACTACAAGGCCCAGCATTAAAACTTCTTTTCTGTTAAATAAACAAGGCCCAGCATGTCCAGGAATCCTCAGGATGGCGATGACACTAAAGGTTTACTATGATAAACTACTAGCTGCTCTACCGAAAAAGATCCTGGGGCTAATTATTATTATTATTAATATTTAAAAGGTACTTATATAGCGCCGTCAATTTACACAGTGCTCTACATATACATTGTACATTCACATTGGTCCCTAGCCTCAAGGAGCTTACAATCTAAGGTTCCCAACTCACATTCATACATACTAGGGACAATTTAGACAGAAGCCAATTAACCTACCAGCATGTCTTTGGAGTGTGGAAGGAAACCGGAGTACCCGGAGGAAACCCACGCAGGCACAGGGAGAACATGCAAACTTCAGGCAGGTAGTGTCGTGGTTGGGATTATAGAGGGGCACAGGGATCTGATTTGTCTTCCTTTTTTTTTTTTTTATAGTTTAAAGCTTTAGCTTCTAGATTTTTTTTTTTTTATCTCATTATCAGGAATGAGCGGAGTCAGAATTGTTTTTGTAGAAGAATTTCTGTCTCATTCTTTACAGAAATCTGTTGAGCCAGGTGGTGCTTGCAGGGCCATCCACAGATCGAATTTCAGCCTAAAAAATAATCCTACTGCTAACCCTAATGGTAGCACTAATGTCGCGTACACACCGTCGGAATTTCCGACAACAAATGTTCGATGGGAGCTTGTTGTCGGAAATTCCGACTGTGTGTAGGCTCCATCGGACATTTGCTGTCGGAATTTCCGACAACAAGTGTTTGAGAGCTGGATCTCAAATTTTCAGACAACAAAGAAATTCCGATCGCGTGTTCACAATTCCGACGCACAAAATTCCATGCATGCTCGGAATCAAGCAGAAGAGCCGCACTGGCTATTGAATTTCGTTTTTCTCGGCTCGTCGTACGTCTTGTACGTCACCACGTTCTTGACGTTCGGAATTTCCGACAACATTTGTGCGACCGTGTGTATGCAAGACAAGTTTGAGCCAACATCCGTTGGAAAAAAATCCAGGATTTTGATATCGGAATGTCTGATCGTGTGTACGCGGCATAAGCCTAACACTGATCCTAATGCTAACACTAATGTCAGCCCTTATGCTAGCATTGGCCCTATAGTAAACCCTAATACTAACCCTAAGGCAAAGCTTAAAATTAACCCTAACACCAACCCTAATGCAGGCTCTAATGGTAACACTAACCCTAAAGCTAACACTTATGCTAACACTGGACCTATGTCTAACTCTAATGCTAATGCAAAGCTTAAAATGAACCCTAACACCAATCCTAGTGCTAGCACTAGCCCTAAGGCTAACACTTAATCCCAATGCAAAGCTTAACATTGAGGGCCGGTTGACACCACATGCAGTCCAGTGATTTTTTTCTGCATCAAAAACGCATGGAAAGTAGGTTATATGGTATCCAATGGCACAGTTCACAACAGTTTGGGCAGTTCCAGTGCGTTCCAATTCCAGAAAAATAAAATAGAACATGCCGCATTTTTCCTGCACTGGACTGTACTGGAACACGGTAAAACGCATAAAAATGCACTGGAACGCATCAAAAAACGCATAACAAAAATGCACCAGACTCCAGTACAGGGAGAAAAAATACTGGAAAAGAGAAGAAAAAAAGCATCTGGACTGCATCTGGAAATGCATCAAAAATGCACCGGATCGAATCAAAAATGTGTTAAGAACACACATTCGGAATGGATCTGGAGTGCGTTTTTGTGGTGTAAACCATGTTAATCCTAACACTTACCCTAACACTAATGCTAACATTAACCCTAATGCTAAGCACTAATCCTGATGCTAACCTTAGTACTTTGTTTATAAGCAATGTCACATGATCCCTATGTCACGGTGGTTACTTTGTTTATTTACATCCGATATACTCTGATCTCAGAATGATCAAAAATGATTGAACAAAAAGTTAAAACATACAGAAAGGAGGAAATGTAAGCAGAAGGATCACATACAATGAGGTGTTGATGAGATCATGTCATGTTGGTGGTCTTCTTTAATCTTAATGAGAACCTGTCACCCTGCCAGCATACCGTAGAGATATACCCTTGCATTTTGTTTGAAAGCAGTGGTCTCTCTGCATAGTTCTGACAAGTTAGAGCTCTCAAGTCCACAAAGCCAATACTCCCTTCTGCTTGTAGAGCTTTGACTCAATAGAGTGCATGCTGGAGCTCTGCTGAGAGACCGCTGCTTCCACAGAGAAAGCAAAGGACATTCTTTGCAGCATGCTGGCAATAGATTTTACACCCAGCCTGTGGCTGCTTTGTAAAGAAAACAAAAGGGCCTCGGCAGAGGGACCACTGCTTCCACACATGCTTCTCTGCAGTATGCTGGCAGAAGACAGATGTTTTTACTCAGGCTGTGGCTGCCTTCTGAAGAAAGGAAACTGTAAGATTCTACATACCTTTTGCATGTACCTGTAATGCGTTTAGCTAATCCAAACTGAATTTTCGCTCATATTGTTCTGCCCTACTTATATGTCCTACTTCTTTAGTTTGACTGATTTAGCCTGTCTATCTTAGTAGATTCATGAACTGTTATTGTTTTCTAGGTGAAACAACTCTAAGTCATCAGAATGTTTTCGGAGGCGTTCCTTAGTACCGTCATGTTCGAGAAGGCGATGGACGGTATCTCTGGGCAGGATGAAACACACAATAAGATATCCCTGAATTGTCCCCATAACAATGTGCACCATGCAGAGGAACACCATTCTGGCAAGGTGACATCCACTGAGGGTGGAGCCTGTGGCCATGAAGAGGAGCGTCACTGCCATGAATGGAATTCTGCTGTGTCTTCATCCCAAGCCATGGCCATTCCCAGCAGAGATGCGGTGGCCACTAGTGGTAGTCTGGACTTGTACACCTCCTGGTCCAGCAACTATGCAAGCCTCTACAAAAATTATCCAGACCTTCACATTGGAGGAGACCACATCCTGAAGAAGAAGGACTCTGGCTGTGTCCTGGAGTGCGAGGATGGCCCAGTGTTGCTCTCAGTGGATATAGACAGCAGTAGTCCTCCTATTGACCTCCTGGAAGGACCTCCAGAAGAAGGTGTTCTAAACAGTGAGGACGGAAATGTCTTACCATCTGCCCCCTTTTCCAACTCTGTCCTCAATGGCTTCCTGGAGAAAAAGATGCAGGAGCTTTACAAACAATGCTTTGAGGAGGCTCTGCTGACCAACGGTTCCCCCAACCCCAAGTGCCCGTACATCCTCATGGTCAACCTCAACCAGATGAGTCTTATGGTTTCCCAGGAGCAGAATATCGACCATACGAGGGCCAAAGAGGCCATTCTGCAGTACCTGTGCAGTGCCACCAGTGGAGGCAGCTCAGAGTTTATTACCCCCATCCTCCACATCTCTGGTCAAGACAACAAGAAGAGATCCAGCACTTTGTCAAAAAAGCTCCGTCCTTAAAAAAAGCCATTTTGCACACAGCAAGCGGGGAACGCTCTGGTGGCATTGTGACTAGAGGTCAGAACTGGATTAATTCAAAAACCTTTCCCTTAGAAGGGTGTAGAAGGACCTCTGCACCTTCTCAAGCAGCTGTACATACCCATATAGACCTGAACATTAGGGGGAACTCCTTAAAAACAGCCAACATAATCTAAAGCTGCACAATAAACTCAATGAACATTTAGATATTCTGTGCTGTGTAATGATGTATATAATGTATACCTCTCAATAAAAAAGGAGCCAGGCCTGCTACAGAAAATTAAGTCCTGCTAGATCAGTTCAGGCTGGCTCCTTCTGCAGGTATAGCTATGTAAAGCAGAAAAGGAAAAGTGTCTATACTGTTTAGAATCCAGGTAGTACACTGTCTTACCCTGCTCTGTACATGCCGATTCTTTATAGCCAAGACAGCTGCTTCTGTTTGATCTACAACTGCCATAGATCAGTTATGACACTAGCTTTGATAGTTTGACAGTTTGGTTGAGGACACACGCAAATGTGACAGTTTGCAATTCCGGCATTCCAGGAATGGAACTGTTCTTTGAAAACGTTAAATCTATGGTTTTAGTTCCGTTTTATGATTTACTGCTGTTCAGGAGCTCTGGACTTCAGCAAAATGGCAGACTCCAGCAAGAAAAAACAGGAGCAATGCTGGAAGCAAGTTACAACACACATTCATTTTGGCAGCATTATATGTGGAATGAGTAACAGAAGTTCCGCGCTTAGGAAAATAAAAGTAAAACGGGACTGCTGCCCCCCTAAAAGTGAAAAACACCGAAGTGAAATCCAGGCTCAAAAAATTTTGTTCTAGACAGGGGAATTGGCGCTGTCCTACTGTATATGTATGAGTGATAATTCTTCTCAGGGATACAGAACGAAGTGTTGGCTTATAGACAAAAGTATCATAAATATCAGGAGAAAATTAATGTGCAAAAGGAATAATAAGTGAATCACCTGTGAGGTGAAATAGAAAAAAAGTGCAAAGCGTTCTAGAGTGCATATAAAATCGCATGTGCAAAAAATCGCATGTACAAAGAAAAATATATATATATATATCATAAATGTCTATAACTTAAAAGTGATCCCTATACATCAAAAAGTGCTTGGGGAACCAGATCCAGTAAAATTAGTGTATATTTGATGATCCGCATAGACAGTAATTAAAACACATACAGAGTGAAAACCTCAAAAGGTTAAAAAACTTTGTGTGGAAGAACCTTAGTGTGTGTGCAAACACAGTTCCAATAAAGGCAATCAAGGCAGACCACTTCAAAGGTGTATAAACACAAACAGTGGATAAAAACAATCAGTAATAAGTTCTTAGGAAAAATTTGCAGGAACAGTTCTAGAAGTAAGTCCCACTAGTAAAGGAGAAAAGTAGTCCCAGTTTTCAACCGTTGGTGTTCCGACCTCCACTGCACCCCCACTCGTGTGTACACTTACCGGACTGCCTAACCCCTGCAGGGGTAAAAGGCATAAGTAGACAGTCCTGCGATGGCAACAGCGGAAAGTGGTCCTCCGTTCAAGGGTGCTATATCCTGCTCCGGCGTGAGGTCAGTCCCAGTGACAGGTATCCGTGCAAAGTGAGAACAAGAAACACTTCATAGTGTGAATCCATAAAAGGTAGGAGTTATATTGAAAATCCATAAATTACAATCCATAAACTAAAAAACGAAGCTAAAAACACTGTGCAGATGACCGACTAACAGCCGTGGGGCAGCGTAGTGTTCTGTATCCCTGAGAAGAATTATCACTCATACATATACAGTAGGACAGCGCCAATTCCCCTGTCTAGAACAAAATTATATGTGGAATGTATGTACCTTGCTAAAGAACATTATTTTTTATCAAGTTTTTGGGTAAAGTTCCACTTTAAGCTAAAGTATAATTTGCTTATATTTTGCCTCCCACCCCCCTCCACCCATCACCATCACAGGATAATGACATTATCAACTATTTCAATACAGGACACTTTTACCCCCTTCCTGCCAAGGCCATTTTTTCAGCTTTCAGTGCTGTCACACGTTGAATGACAATTGTGCGGTCATATAACACTGTACCTAAATACATTTTTAATCATTTTCTTCACACGAATAGAGCTTTTTTTATGTTGTTTAATCACTGCTGGGTTTTTTATTTTTTACAAAAAAAAAGACCGAAAATTTTAAAGAAATTTTTTTTTTCTTAATTTCTGTCAGTAAATTTTGTAAATAAGTAATTTTTCTCCTTCACTGATGTGCGCTGATGAGGCTGCACTGATGAGGCGGGATTTATGGGCACTGATGAGGCGGGATTTATGGGCACTGATTAGGTGGCACTAATATGCCGCACTGATGAGCACTGATAGGTGGCACTGGTGGGCACTGATAGGTGGCACGGATAGGCAGCACTGATAGCTGGCTCAGATAGGTGGTATTGGTGTGCACTGATAGGCGGCATTGGTGGCTCTGTCAGTGTGAGGCGAGGAGAGCTGGTTACCAGCACTTCCGCATTTACATGTGACCGGCTGTGATTGGACACAGCCGATCACATGGTTAAAGAGCCGTGTCATTGGTGTCCTAGGAACACGGCGTGGCCGCGATCGCTGCGCTCCCCCGCGGGCACACGAGAGCGGCCGTTCTATGGCGCCGTCATATGATGTCCTCCCAGAACGAGAGCCGCAACACTCCTCCATCATTTGACGGTGGGTGGGCGGCAAGTGGTTAAATAAAACCTTCCTGTTATTACATATCTTAGTTTATACCCAGTGATGTTATCACTGGGTCTCTGTGCTTCTCTATGCAATGCAGGCAGATCATGGCTTGCAGAAGTTGCCAGCAGGGTGCTGTACAGAGCTGAAAATATTACAGCACCTTGCTTTAGTACCAGTGGCGGTGCGTCCAAAAGGGCGCACGGGCGCCGCCCCCTCTCTCCTGCCACTCCCTCTAGCACCAATAGATAGATTCATGCATTGCATGAATCTATCTATGGCCGCCGCTGCCACCCCCTATTCAGGCACCCGGCCCCTTTTTGGGCGCCGGGTACCTGAATTATAGTGGCGGGAGGGTGTTATTGAAGCACCTGATTAGATCTATAGGCTCTAAAAGGCGTCCAAAAAGATGACCTGCGAGTGCCATGTTGGGTGCTCGCAGGTCACTCAGCTGTGTTAGAAAAGCGAATGAATATTCGCTTTCCTAACACTAAACCGCCTCTCCGCCAATCGGGTGCTCAGATCTGTTAACCGTCACCGGATTGGCTGAAACGACAGGCGCTGTGATTGGACGCCTCTCAGGTGTCCAATCATAGCAGAGGACGGGAACAGAGAACCGGAGAAGACATCGATGAGCTGTCCCACTGAGACAGTGTAAGTGCAGATGGCGGGAGGGGGGCACACTGGCAGCATTTGATATGGCACAATGGGAGCATTTGATGGGGCACAATGGGAGCATTTGATGGAGCACAGTGGCAGCATTTGATGGAGCACAGTGACAGCATTTGATGGAGCACAGTGGCAGCATTTGATGGGACAGTGGGGGTGTCACGGAACGTCGGACACTCCACTTTAGTGCTTCCGTCAGTATACCACTTCCTCCCAGTCTGACTCTAGATATCATAACATGAGCTAATTAACTAATCCCTTTAAGCAGCCGATGTGACTGTGCCCATCAGGATTTTACTACAGGTCAGACTTGTTGTCACTGAGCTTCACACAGTACATTATACATTAGCACAGGGGTCTCAAACTCAAATTGCCTGAGGGCCACATGACAAGTTTTCATATCCCATGGGGGGCCGCATGCAAACTTTTAAAACTTCAAAAGCAATGAACTATACCAGCAATAATATACTATACTATACCCAGCACTGGTGTCAGCAAACGCATTATACCCAGTACTGGTGTCCGTAAGCGCATTATTAACCCAGCATTGGTGTCAGCAAACGCATTATTAACTACCCAGCATTACCCCTCCCACACTGCACAAATAGCCACACACTGCACAAATAGCCCCACACTCCATAAAATACCCCCCACACTCCATAAAATACCCCCACACTACACAATTACCCCCCACACTACACAATTACCCCCCACACTACACAATTACCCCCCACACTGCACAATCACCCTCCACACTGCATAAAATACCCCCCACACTGCACAAATTTCTACCCCAGTCACCCCACTAAGGACTTTGCCTCAGTGTGATGGCTCACTCACCTCTCCTGGCAGTCAGGATCATCTGCCTCCCAAATCCTCTCCTCCTGGCTTCCATACAGGCCTAGTGACAGGGGACCCAGAGAACACAATCTCCCGCCCTGAGGTGGCAGCAGGACCCTGGTTTGGAGCTCTGGTCGATCGTCAATACCTAGGTGGGCGGATCGATGAGCGGATCCTTCCTCCGCTCCATTCTCAGCTCTGTTCTCTCTCTGGGCTGCAGCAGCGTGCAGCGGAGAGGACAGAAGAGATGGAGCGGTAAAGCCGATGGCCGATATATGATGACGATTTTTGTGGTCGATATTTTAGGCCGATTTGAAAAAAAAAAACCTCACCCACTCCACTCCTCCCTGCTTGCTCCTGTCACTCTACCAAACACTTGATGTCCTCAGTACAGATGGCACTGGTTGGCTTAGGCAGGTGGCACTGGCAGGTGGCACTGTCTGTCACTGGCAGGTGGCACTGGCAGGTGGCACGTTGCACTGTTTGGAGGGTGCACTGATTGGCACTGACAGATGGCACTGGCAGGTGGCACTGATTGGCAATGGCACTGGCACTTATTGGCAGTGGCACTGGTTGGCACTGGAAGGTGGCACTGGCAGGCATTGGCAAGTGGCACTGGTTTGAAACTGGCAGGTGGCACTGGTTTGGAACTGGCAGGTGGCACTATTGGCACTGACAGGTGGCACTGATTGGCGTGGCACTGGCAGGTGGCACTGATTGGCGTGGCACTGACAGGTGGCACTGATTGGCGTGGCACTGGCAGGTGGTGGCAGGTGGCACTGGCAAGCACTGGTTGGCACTGGCAGGTGGCACTGATTGGCGTGGCACTTGTAGGTGGGGGAAGGTGGCACTGGCAGGTGGCTTTGATTGGCAGGGGCACTGGTTGGCGGTGGCACTGGCAGGCACTGGTTGGTGGTGGCACTGATTGGCGGTGGCAGGTGGCACTGGCAGGTGGTACTGGTTGGAGGTGGCAGGTGGCAATGGCAGACTGGTTGGCACTGGCAGGTGGCACTGATTGGCAGTGGCACTGGCAGCTGGCACTGACAGCTGGCACTGACAGATGGCACTGATTGGCACAGGCAGGTGCCACTGGCAGGTTTCACACTGAGCGGAGTGTAACAGTGTGTGAAACTGACAAGGAGCTGTCCACACTCAGCGCTTGATGCTTGTGTGAAGCTGACACGTAGCACAGAGGAGAGAGACAGAGGGATCTGTCAGAATTGAGGTTGATGTCGGGGTGGGCGGGACCCGGCCGAGGTGGGCGGGGCCAGCAGCTGTCAAACACCAGCCAATGATTGGGCTGCTTAAGAAAAGGGGCGGGCCACATACACGTAGCTGCCCGCCCAGATCCCATTGGCTGGTGTTTGATATTGGCCGGGTCCCGCCCACCCCGGCCGGGTCCCGCCCACCCCCGACATCAACCTCAAATCTGACAGATCCCTCTGTCTCTCTCCTCCTGTTACGTGTCAGTTTCACACAAGCATCAAGCGCTGAGTGTGGAGAAGGAAGGAAGAGCAGCGGCCAGTGCTATATATCGACCTAATGGCCAAATATCGGTCGACCTCTAGTCCTTTATCAGCCCTGCCTGCGGGCCATTTTTAACCGGTCCGCGGGCCGCAAATGGCCCGCGGGCCGGTACTTTGAGACCCCTGCATTAGCATAAGTACAAGCACAGGACATTTTCTCACAATAGCAGGAGCTCCACTAGGAGTCGGCCCGTCTCCTACATTGTACAGAGGACAATGTGATCAGCTGTCTCAATTAACGAACATGTTGAGTTCAGAATCAAACAAACCAAGAATAGTCTCTACATACATCCTGGGAGATATTGTGGACAAATATCACTGTCCCATTTTAAGTAGTCCAAGATATATTTTCTCACTCACCTTGTGCCAGGATAACACAGCGTGACTTAGACATAAGAGGTGTATGGGAAACTGAAACAAGGGCATCCCATACTTTCCAAGGGATTCTGGGTTCCACGGGCTCTCCCGTCACAGGGAGCATTTGATATGGCACAGTGGCAGCATTTGCTGGGCACAGTGGCTGCGTTTGTTGGGCACAGTGGCTGCGTTTGTTGGGCACAGTGGCTGCGTTTGTTGGGCACAGTGGCTGCGTTTGATGACACAGTGGCGGCAATTGATGTTGCACAGTGGCTGTGTTTGATGGCACAGTGGCGGCAATTGATGGGCACAGTGGCTTCATTTGATGGCACAGTGGCTGTGTTTGATGGCACAGTGGCTGCATTTGATGGCACAGTGGTGGCAATTGATGGCACGGTGTCGAAAATTGATGGGCACAGTTGCTGCCTTTGATGGCACAGTGGTAGCAATTGATGGGCACAGTGGCTGTGTTTGATGGGCACAGTGGCTGTGTTTGTTGGTACAGTGGCTGCATTTGATGGGCACAATGGCTGCGTTTGATGGGCACAATGGCTGCGTTTGATGACACAGTGGCGGCAATTGATGGGCACAGTGGCTGCATTTGATGGCACAGTGGCTGCGTTTGATGGTACAGTGGCTGCAATGTATGGGCACAGTGGCTGTATTTGATGACACAGTGGCGGCAATTGATTGGCACAATGGCTGCGTTTGATGGCACAGTGGCTGTGTTTGATGGGTACAGTGGCCGCATTTAATGGCACAGTGGCAGCAATTGATGGGCACAGTGGCTGCGTTTGATGGCACAGTGGCTGCATTTGATGGCACAGTGGCTGCATTTGATGGCACAAAGGCGGCAATTGATGGCACAGTGGCTGCGTTTGATGGTACAGTGGCAGTAATTGATGGGCACAGCACAAATTTTTTCAGAATTTTTAATTTTGTTTGCACCCCCCCAAAAATTTTGAGCACCAGCAGCCACTGTTTAGTACTCCTCTCAAGAGCCCTGAGTCCTGATGCAAGTAGTGGACTGGTTCTTGGGAGGAGTTATGCAAATATCAAGAAGCCTCGATGAGTGTCAGTCTGGAGGAGTGGGCATTCCTAGGCAGGCTATATTTGCATAGGCAACGCCCACATGTAATGCCTCCGTGATTGAAAGAACAGAAATCCAATGAATGAAATGGACGGGCCAGGGACAGTCAGGCTGGGGAGGAAAGAGATAGATGGTTGATAATAGGACAGTGCTTGTCCAAGAGAGCTCAATAGTATGAAGGGTGGAATATGTCACTTCACATCTGTCTGCGGATGTGGGGGTGATCCACGTGACTCCCTGATGTGTTTTGTAGCTGCTGTAAAAAAAAATCTGAGTAATAAAACTTTGAAAGCCATTACTACATCTGTGTGCTTCTGCTATTCCAACCGTCATCACTTCCTCTCCTCAACTTCTACTTCTGTGAATGAAGATTAGTTTTACTTTCACCAATTATATAGCTATAATATATACCGCAGTGCTGTACAGAGAAGACTGAGCCAGTCACACCAGTCTCTGAACCATAGGAGCTTACACTCTAATGTCCCCCCACAGTCACACACAATTATTATTATACATTTATATACCTCTGACATATACCACAGTGCTGTACAGAGATCACTTAGCCAGTCAAACTAGTCTTTGATACATAGGAGCTTACATTCAAGCCGATAGAACACGGATGAATTTGGGATGAATTAGAGCAGAGACTGTGAGCCAGGCCTTCTCGTCTAACATCAGTGCCTGACCTCACAAATGTGCTTTTGGAAGAATGGTCAAACATTCCCATAGACACACTACTAAACCTTAGAGAGAATTTTTTTTGGAGATATGGGACTTTATGGGTGCATTACAACGCAGAAATCACTCGAGAGTGTATGTAAAAATATATACAAAATGTATTAGAATATTTACCATGTCATAAAACTGATGCATATAATACAGTCATAGCCATAGGTGTGAGAAAACATCCTATTATTGACAATGATTACTGTAGTCACATTTGTGTTTTCATCACGTTCATGTTTTCTACATGTTTCGCCATATGGCTTCCTCAGGAAAGAATTCGTTTATTAACTATGAAGACCTATAGTCAATCAACTTTATTAGTACCCCAAAAATGAACAAATCATATATTATTTATACACATATGGCTGCAGTTGTACACATGGCAAGTAACACCAAATAAAAATTAAGTTCCTACCTCATTGACTGAGTGTGGGAACCTGGATGAAATTTAAAATATAAATAGGGAGTGGGGTCCTATAATGCAGTGCATCCGCACAGTCAAAACCGCCCAAAAGTTGCCTGGTCTCCCGTAGTGAGGGGTGTAAAGCGTTATGGTAAAGAGCAGTTCCGAAGATGACCTGCTGATTAAAACATACAATTACATCAAATTATACTGCATAGGAGTGAGATATGAGAATTCATGGCAGACTTATAAATATATGTTCAACTCACCCAAACCCGACTTCTCATCAAGAGTGATATATAGTGGGAGCCTTGATTGCTGATAGATGACTCCGAATGCCTAGTAGTTAAGATGACCACTACATGAATCTAGGGATATATGAAAGTATAAAGAGGGACCCTTGTCATGAAGCATTTTTTCCCCATTAGGGGGCACTACCCATTTCTGCTCTGCCTCAGCACCACCTATTGCCCTTTCGCTTCAGGACTCCGCACGGATGCCCCGAGGGCGTTCATGGGATCGCCCCAATTAAGTTCCCCTGTGCAAGCCCGCTCCAAGGGGCCCCTGTGGCATGGCTTTCCAGTTCCTTGTTGTGCGGTGGTGGCATCCCACTTACACACAGGGGAATTAGTCGCTGGTCTCCGCCCTAAGGGCGTGTATACCTCGATGCCCTCTGTGTGTGGTGGGCTTGTCCGGAGTGCCCGGCGCGGCCTTTGGATTCCGGGAATGTTTCCGTGTCATGCGGCCCCTCCTCCAAGGGATCCCAACAAAATGGCTACTGCCTTGTGGGTCCTTAAATACCCCTCCCCGTTGCGTCAAAACAAGGCGATTTGCGTCGCGCCGTGTTTTGACGCAACGGGAAGGGGTATTTAAGGGCCCACGTGGCAGTAGCCATTTTTTTGGGATCCCTGGGAGCCTTGTGCTGATTTTGAGCGTTTGAGGAGATCCCTTTTACTTGATATAGAAAGCAATAGCAGTGTAATACCCGCACTGTGTTTATACTTAATATGTGTAGACATCGTCTGCAGTGAGGGGCTTTTCTTTTGTCTCTTTCTTTGCCGGTTGGAATATAGGTTGACCCATGGATGGGCTTCTTGACTTAAAATTGAGGCAAGTTTATTTGAGATTTAAATCAAGCACAAACATCAGTGCCCAGATATAAAATGAAAAAGAAAAATGGGCTCCATATGGTGCAGGTCAACCAAATATGCTTTATTGAGGTAAAATATCTTGCAGAGGAATGCAGGATATATGATTAAAAAGTGATCACAAAAAAAGATTAAAAGAATAAAAGCAATGTGGGAAGCAAAGAGGTGGTGGACTGACGCGTTTCAACTCAAAAGGTCTTCCACTGGGGCAATATGTATTCTGCTACATGTTTTTGGTAAAAAAATTTCCAATAAGCGTATATTGATTGGTTTGCACAAAAGTTATAGCGTCTACAAACTATGGGATAGAATTATGGAATTTTTATTTTTAAAATAATTTTTACTAGTAATGGCGGCGATCAGCGACTTATAGCGGGACTGCAACATTGCGGCAGACAAATTGCACACCAAGGGGTTGATTTACTTGTAGCACCCTGATGTATAGGCAGGGTTGCTATTAAATATAAATATTTGCCAAGTTGTCTTGACCAATTGCTAGGAGGTCAATGGACTTCGGCCTCATTCCGGAATTGCTGCACTTTTCTCTTCTGTTGCTAGGTGGCCGGGTATCTGGTGACATTAGATAACACAAGGGCATTGCAAGGACAGATTAGGAATAAATGGGATGCCTCAGCCAATGGGCAGGGATTTTATTGGGTCCCTTGGCCTGCTGGGAGAGCCTATTTTTTTGGTGGAGTCAGGTGATCGGTGTTCTGTGCCACTTGGAAGGCTGCCTGGGTGGACGTGTGTTGTGCTGCCCCGGGCTGCTAGGCCGGAAGCCTGAGGCCTATCCTGGGGATATCTGGCTGCTAGGCTGCCTGAGGGCCTATCCAGAAGCAAGAGAGCAGCGTAGGGTTGGGACTGGGGGCTTGCAGTCCAACCAGAAGTAACAGTTCTGCCGGCCGGATAACCAGTTGTGGTCAGAGGTAGAGGGGAAGCTGTCGCCACTAAGGAACCATCCACCTTGTTACCGGGGACCACTGTGAGTAGCTGAAGCAAGTACTAGAGCAGTATACTCACCAGTAGACAGGACGGTGAAAAATTGGGAAATTTCGGCAAGTGCCAAGTCAGGGACCCAGCCAGTAGAGGTGACGCTTGCAGAGCATTATTGTGTGCCAAGCCAGGGACCAAGCAGGCCAGCTGAGTGGTGCTTGAGGAGTATTTCTGAGTGCCAAGCTAGGGATCCAGCAGGGTCGCGGGGGTGGCGCTTGAGGAAGATACTGAGTGAGAAGATTGGAGGAGCTCAGGAGATCCAGTGGCGAGTGGATCTGTTAGTCTAGTGAAAGACTGGAAGCTCAGCTGAATGAGGTTCTACAATAGGAGATTGTAGAAAAAGTGAAGGAGCTCATTGCAACCTTTCTTAGAAACTGTTACAAGATTGTTGCCATAGAAGACAGCGGTCCTACTCATGCACATGTGGTGTCTAGCTGGTGCCTTTCCCTGCGTGGCTGTCTGCCCATAGAAGTCTCGGAGTCTGCCAATTAACATTGCAACTACTAAAGAGTGTCCTGGCCCTAAGCCCTCTCTCCCAGGGTTCAATACAATAAATTTCTTTGCATTCAAGAAGTGCCTGGTTGCCCATCAATCTTCCTTGCATCACACCCACCATGCCACTCTACACAGAAGAATGTCAGCTGTCCCTAACTCTGGAGGTCGCCATTGGGCCTCTGGAGGACCGTAGACTGTGCACTTTGTAAAGTGCAGTTGCACCCCACAAGAGCAGTTGCTCCAGAGCTTAGTAAATGAACAGAAGCTCTGCTGACTTCCATCATCCAATCATGTGCAAGTAAAAATGCTTTTTTTAAATTTTCTTTGCATGTGATTGGGTATTCTTTGCAAAGTGAAGCTTTACCTCCTTTACTAAGCTCTGAAGCAACTGCAAAGTGCACAGTCTATTTGCCTTTAGTAAATCAACCCCAAAGTGACACTTTTTGGTGACTAGTGACAATAATACAGTGAACAGTGCTAAAAAATATACACTGTCACTGTACTAATAACACTGTGCCTAGGGAGAGCTTGCTAACTGCGTGGGGGGTGCTTTTACTGTGGGAAGGCAGAGATCCGTGTTCCTGCTTAGCAGAAACACAGGGTCACTACATCCCTTTCTCACAGAACGGCGATCCGACTTGTTAATATAGGCAGACCGCCGTTCTGTATCTCTTGGGAACACTCAGCAGGTCCCAGCGGACATCCCAGCGGACACCGCGGATTGGCTCCCGCTGTGCATGCCCCAGACCCAGAAGTGCAGGATCACGTACAAGTAAATGATCCTGCGCAGCGGAGCCGCTTTGCCACCATATATATACAGTATACGGTCAGCAAGCGGATAGACTCTTACAGAAAACTAAAGTCAGCCGTAGATGGTTCAAAACTTCTTGCCAAACATATGGGGTCAGTATTTTCAGCTCTGTTTATTTATTTATTCTCATGCTTCTTGTTTATGTCTGTAAATGTTTTCAAATATGATCAGTATATGAACTTTGTACACATCTGGAACTCTTCAGTCCATTGTCCCTGAAGAAGTCTTCTACCTCAATTGTTGAAACTCGTTGGATTTCCTCTGTCTCCTTGACAGTGGAAATGGGTTATTCCAGTTGTTTGTCCTTTGTTGTCATTTTCACCATGTGTTTGATTTTATCCCACTTTTTGTACTGTGCAATAAATTTGTAATTTTACAAGAATAATCACTGTTCATGGTCCGTTAAAGTCCCACCTTTGAGGAACTTGCTTTTCGCACTATGTATTAGTGATGTGGCCCTGAACTAGTCTCATCCAGTCGGCAATAACTTTTGTATATGCCTTGAAATGTAACTTATTATTTAAAGAATTTACGTATTTTCAAGGTTGCCCCCAAAACTGCATGAACAGACCCTAATGCCACTGCATTGTATTTTTTAAAAACTTTTCTGCATTGGCACATGTCCCAAATGGCAGTGCCCAGCTCACAGGCCTTTTAGGACAGTAGTTTGTCTTTTAGACTTAGATAGCCAGAAATTAGCAACAAGATTTGTCCTCGTAAACCTAATGGGATTCACTTCTAAATTTGGGTTCGTCAAACTTAGAACAAGATTCACCAAACCCGGGCTGCACCTAGTGATGTGACTGGCCTTAGGTGATACACAGGGATTAAACTAATTCTCCTACATAGGTTGTACCTGTTTATCTGCAGTCTTCTCCTCTCTACATCCATTCAAAGTGCTGAATTTCTAAAGCTTGTGTGAGCTTCTAGGAAACAGGGGGTGGAGAGCTGAAGTTACACTCCGCAGGGCTTAGTGAGGGGGGATCTGAAAGTTGATTGGAGGGAAGAGACACTCCCCCCTCCACACATTGCATAGGAACAGAGCTGAGGCTGTCACTCAGCTGGAGGTCTCTCTCCATCACCAATTTTTTCTTGGTGTCAGGAAAACTTGTCAGAATTGACTCATGCTGATAGCAGAGGAACGAAGCAGCAATAAGAAATGACACTTAGGGATTGATTTACTAAAACTGAAGAGTGCAAAATCTGGTGCAGCTGTGCATAGAAACCAATCAGCTTCCAGGTTTATTGTTAATTGAGCAAGCTGAAGTTAGAAGCCGCACAGCTGCACCAGATTTTGCACTCTCCAGTTTTGTTAAATCAACCCTTTAGTCCCCTAATTTAGGCAAGTGCACACTATAGAAGGATATGCTTTGTTCATATTTCGTGTCTGAGGCTTACAACCTCTTTAACATTAAATGGATAGTGCAGTAAGGTAATTTATTATTCATACTATTCTGCTGTATGGGAATCTAACACCTCATATAAAACCTCATATGTCTGCCAATGCTGCCTAACAGCAAGCAATAAGTTTTCCATTTCAGACTCCAATCTGTCCTTGCAACATGACTGTATAACTTAAGCCAATCAGCACAGCTGAAATACATTCATGTGAACTGAACAGAGTATTACCTCCTAAAATATTTCTAATTCTGTTTGATAACCTCTTTTGGTGGCCACACTCCATTCTTCGGAGCCTGCTGTTCCCGTTTTGTGCCATCTCAGACTGCTTACTGGACTACAAGCCCAGATTCCCAATATAGCCATATACACCTTACACCTACCATTTGCCGACCATTCAACATAATATAAATAATAAGTGGCACGGATTTGTCCGCTGCAATATCGCAGTTCCACTATAAGTCGCTGATCACCGCCATTACTAGTACAAAAATATACAAAATTAAAATTATAATAATAATATTACAATATAATAATATTAATAATACTAATAATAATACAGTTATAATATAAAAATAAACAAAAAATAAATAAAAATATTTCGCAGTTTGTAGAACTTTTGCACAAACCAATCAGTATACGCTTATCTGGATTTTTTTTAACCAAAAATATGTAGCAGAATACATATTGGCCTAAACTGATGAGGACATTCAATTTTTTTTTACATTATTTTATTGGATGATTTAATGCAAAAAGTAAAAAACTATATATTATATTCTTTTCAAAAATGAAATAAAAGCTGCAGAGGTGTTCAAATACCAACAAGCTGTACTTGTGGGAAAAAAAGGACATACATTTTATTTGGGTACAGCGTCGCACGACCGCGTTATTGTCAGTTAAAGTAACGCAGTGTCGTAACGCAAAAAATGGCCTGGTCAGGAGGGGGGGGTAAATCATCTGGAGGGCAAGTGGTTAACAGCTGTTTTGCTCTGCTTTACTACATTTTAGAATACGTATTCACCTATCCCAATCTACTTATCTCACTTGCTCCCATAAAGGTCCAGTCAAATGTTGCAATCCCAATATGCTATTCCCAGCAGCATACAAATTATTTACCACCAAGTATTAATTTGGACAGTTTAACCAAAAGGGTTAATAATTCTATTTGTGATGTTAAAAAAAAACAAAAACCTCATAGTAGCCTGATAAGCAAATGTTCATTTTAAATTTCTATAGACTCAGGAATATTGTATTAGGTAAGTTAGACGTATTCAAAGTAGTGATACTCGCCTACCTCCTGAACATGCAAAGCATATTGAAAAGATCTTGGCTATGTCAATAAATAAAGCAAACTGCCAAAGGTAGGTCAAAGTGTTAAAGTGGCCCTGCCACCATCATGTTCCAAGGCATGAACCAACATTAAAATAAAAAAGCCTATCAAATTCAAATTTGGAATGATCTGAAGGGCAGATCGCCGATTCTACCAACAAAATGGCTGCATGTTGGATTCTGAACATTGCACTGAAAGTATTTGAAAGAGGAACTGTCTGTTACTCATTGCAACCAATCATGTCCTATTTACATATGAATGGCAATTGCTGACTGGCTGCCATAAACAGCACAGAATCTGCTGACTTTTACTCATAAGGTTGATTTACTAAAGGCAAATAGACTGTGCACTCTGCAAGTGCAATTGCTCAAGAGCTTAGTAAATGAGGGAAAGCTTCACTTACTTTGCAAAAAGTACCAAATCACATGCAAGGAATTTTTTTTTTTTAAACTGCATTTTTGCTTGCACATGATTGGATGAAGCAAGTCAGCAGAACTTCTGCTCATTTTCATCCGACTTCAGCCTATTGACTATCATTGAAGTCGGATCGCCGTCTCGCATGATCCGACTTCGGCATGCGACTTGTGCTCAGATGATCTTGAGGGGGAACTCCGCGCCAAATTTTAAATAAAAATCCGGCATGGGTTCCCCCTCCAAGAGCATACCAGGCCCTTGGGTCTGGTATGGACCTTGAGGGGAACCCCCTACGCCGAAAAAACGGCGTGGGGGGTCCCCCCCAATCCATACCAGACCCTTATCCGAGCACGCAGCCCGGCCGGACAGGAATGGGGGTGGGGACGAGCGAGCGCCCCCCCCCTCCTGAACCGTACCAGGCCGCATGCCCTCAACATGGGGGGTTGGTGCCTTGGGGGAGGGGGGGCGCGCTGCGGCCCCCCCACCCCAAAGCACCTTGTCCCCATATTGATGAGGACAAGGGCCTCTTCCCGACAACCCTGGCCGTTGGTTGTCGGGGTCTGCGGGCTTATCGGAATCCGGGAGCCCCCTTTAATAAGGGGGCCCCCAGATTCTGGTCCCCCACCCTATGTGAATGAGTATGGGGTACATCGTACCCCTACCCATTCACCTAGGGAAAAAGTGTCAATTAAAAAAAAAACACTACACAGATTTTTAAAGTATTTTATTAGACAGCTCCGGGGGTCTTCTTCCGACTTCGGGGGTCTCTCCGGTTCTTCTCCGCGCTCTCCGGGTCTTCTGCCGGGCTCCTCCGCTCTCTTCTGCTCTTTTGCCGCTCTTTTGCTAAAGCGGAGGAGCCCGGTCTTCAATCTTCTGCCCTCTTCTCTTCTTCTGATGTTGACACGACGCTCTCTGGGGATAGAATGCTCTCTGTGCGCTCTGCTCTGACTTATATAGGCGGTGACCCCGCCCCCTTATGCCGTCACAGTCCCTGGGCATGCTGGGACTATGATGACATAAGGGGGCGTGGTCATCGGGTGATGACCACGCCCCCTAAAACGTCACAGTCCCAGCATGCCCAGGGACTGTGACGGCATAAGGGGGCGTGGTCACCACCTATATAAGTCAGAGCGGAGCGCTCAGAGTGCATTCTATTCCCAGAGAGCGTCGTGTCAACATCAGGAGAAGAGGGCAGAAGGCAGAAGATTGAAGACCGGGCTCCTTCGCTATAGCAAAAGAGCGGCAAAAGAGCAGAAGAGAGCGGAGGAGCCCGGCAGAAGACCCGGAGAGCGCAGAGAAGAACCGGAGAGACCCCCGAAGTCGGAAGAAGACCCCCGGAGCTGTCTAATAAAATACTTTAAAAATCTGTGTAGTGTTTTTTTTTTAATTGACACTTTTTCCCTAGGTGAATGGGTAGGGGTACGATGTACCCCATACTCATTCACATAGGGTGGGGGGCCGGAATCTGGGGGCCCCCTTATTAAAGGGGGCTCCCGGATTCCGATAAGCCCTCCGCCCGCAGACCCCGACAACCAACGGCCAGGGTTGTCGGGAAGAGGCCCTTGTCCTCATCAATATGGGGACAAGGTGCTTTGGGGTGGGGGGGCCGCAGCGCGCCCCCCCTCCCCCAAGGCACCAACCCCCCATGTTGAGGGCATGCGGCCTGGTACGGTTCAGGAGGGGGGGGGCGCTCGCTCGTCCCCACCCCCATTCCTGTTCGGCCGGGCTGCGTGCTCGGATAAGGGTCTGGTATGGATTGGGGGGGACCCCCCACGCCGTTTTTTCGGCGTAGGGGGTTCCCCTCAAGGTCCATACCAGACCCAAGGGCCTGGTATGCTCTTGGAGGGGGAACCCATGCCGGATTTTTATTTAAAATTTGGCGCGGAGTTCCCCCTCAAGATTCATACCAAACACAGTGGCGGGGATCCAAGTCGGATCCCCGTTCATTGAAAGTCGGACACATGTCGCAGGGCAAAGTCGGATCCACAAGTCGTGTTGAAGTCGCGTTGAAGTCGTGTTGCCCCTGTGTGAATCGAGCCTAAGTTCTGGAGCAACTGCTCTTGCAAAGTGCACAGTGTATTTGCCTTTAGTAAGTCAACTCCATGGTTCGTTTTTCCGCACTGCATATATTTGTTTTTGGCCCATTGGCCATCTTCAGTGCAGGGAAAATAAACCTTGAGGTTGATTTACTAAAAGCAAATACGCTGTGCACTGCAAATGCGGTTCCTCCAGAGCTTAGTAAATGAGGTAAAGCTTCACTTTGGAAAGAATACCCAATCACATGCAGGGAAAATCAGCAGAGCTTCTGTAATCAGCAACTGTACTTGCAGTGCACAGTAAATCAACCCCCATGTCTTCTATGGTATAGGACTTGGAGACCAACGGGAAAGGAAAATCAAGACCATACGAAACTGGGAACATGCTATATGAGGCTAGTATAGATCAATACTTTTAGCGTAATCAATAATTTCACTACAGACTGCTGAGGTCCGAGGGCTGAACATCATATACCGTACCTAAGGGTCTCATGTGGACCTTGGGACACAGGTTGGGCACCAGGGCAATAAAGGAACCAAAAAGCCCTCTAGTACTGTATATAGATTGGAATAGATTACCAGTTTATTACTATAATATTAGGGGGCACCTGTACTGTTCTGGATGTGCAGTTAAGGCTCTTTCCCATTTGTGGTGCCCTCAGAAGGTTGATTCTCTCTTGGATTGCTTTTCAAAGAACATTTGACAGACAGCAAGGAGGCATTCTATTGTCTCCTCAAAGCCTGATTTAACCCTGTAATTCCCCACTACCCTGAAATAATCTCATGCATTGAACTCGGCATAGCTACATTGAACTTTATGGGCGAGTTTTACAAGCACTGCCACTTGTCAAACTCTGCACCCAGAGTTAAAATGGCTCTTTAGATGGGTGACCAGAGAGCGGTAAAATCACGGCTCAGAAGCCCATTTTTACCATCCCCTGGCTGGCCATCTAAAGAGAGCCTTTAGTCGCTGGGGTGTAAAGGAATGATTTACATGGTTCCACCCACTGTCCTGAAATAAGAATTAACCTTCTGATTTTTATATTGAGACGTAAATAATTTTTCCCATTCTAAAAAAGCCCTACTGTGCTAGAAAAAGGAAGATGAAAAAGAAAGCACATATGTTTTCTGTAAATAACAAAAACAGAAACAGAAAAGAACACAGTAAACCACAGGCTCAATTCACTATGATACAGTGATCTTTTTTGTCCTAGTCTCCATTATTTTCAGCAATGACAACCAGTGAGAGTTTTACCTCTTGCCGACCATGTAATGCAAACACTATATTGTCAAAAGTATCGGGACACCTGCCTTTACATGCACATGAACTTTAATGGCATCCCAGTCTTAGTCCGTAGGGTTCAATATTGAGTTGGCTCACCCTTTACAGCTTCAACCCTTCTGGGATGGCTGTCCACAAGGTTTGGGAGTGTGTCTATGGGAATGTTTGACCATTCTTCCAGAAAAGCATTTGTGAGGTCAGGCACTGATGTTGGATGAGAAGGCCTGGCTCGCAGTCTCCGCTCTAATTCATCCCAAAGGTGTTCTATCGGGTTGAGGTCAGGAATCTGTGCAGGCCAGTCAAGTTCCTACTAACCCAAACGCGCTCATCTATGTCTTTATGGACCTTGCTTTGTGCACTGGTGCGCAGTCAGTGGCGGCTGGTGAAGTTTTAGGATGGGGGGGGGGCGCCAGACCCCGCCCTTCCTTTTTGGCTCTAAGGTGGTGTGATTAGAGTCTAAGATGAACGAGGGATGGAGGGAGAGGGAGGGAGAGAGGGAGGGACAGCAGGCCCAGATCCTACACAACAATAGAAATACAGTGGGGACGGAAAGTATATAGACCCCCTTAAATTTTTCACTCTTTGTTATATTGCAGCCATTTGCTAAAATCATTTAAGTTCATTTTTTTTCCTCATTAATGTACACACAGATATTGACAGAAAAACACAGAATTGTTGACATTTTTGCAGATTTATTAAAAAAGAAAAACTGAAATATCACATGGTCCTAAGTATTCAGACCCTTTGCTCAGTATTTAGTAGAAGCACCCTTTTGATCTAATACAGCCATGAGTCTTTTTGGGAAAGATGCAACAAGTTTTTCACACCTGTATTTGGGGATCCTCTGCTATTCCTCCTTGCAGATCCTCTACAGTTCTGTCAGGTTGGATGGTAAACGTTGGTCGACAGCCATTTTTAGGTCTCTCCAGAGATGCTCAATTGGGTTTAAGTCAGGGCTCTGGTTGGCCCATTCAAGAACAGTCACTGAGCTGTTGTGAAGCCACTCCTTCGTTATTTTAGCTGTGTGCTTAGGGTCATTGTCTTGTTGGAAGGTAAACCTTCGGCCCAGTCTGAGGTCCTGAGCACTCTGGAGAAGGTTTTCGTCCAGGATATCCATGTAATTGGCCGCATTTATCTTTCCCTCGATTGCATCCAGTGGCCCTGGCCCTGCAGCTGAAAAACACCCCCACAGCATAATACTGCCACCACCATGCTTCCCTGTTGGGACAGTTGATGAGCAGTGCCTGGTTTTCTCCACACATACCGCTTAGAATTAAGGCCAAAAAGTTCTATCTTGGTCTCATCAGACCAAAGAATCTTATTTATCACCATCTTGGAGTCCTTCAGGTATTTTTTAGCAAACTCCATGCGGGCTTTCATGTGTCTTGCACTGAGGAGAGGCTTCTGTGTCCCCAGCGGAGCCCCTCCTTACATCTGTGTCCCCAGCGGAGCCCCTCCTTACATCTGTGTCCCCAGCGGAGCCCCTCCTTACATCTGTGTCCCCAGCGGAGGCCCTCCTTACATCTGTGTCCCCAGCGGAGCCTCTCCATACATCTGTGTCCCCAGCGGAGTCCCTCCTTACATCTGTGTCCCCAGCGGAGCGCCTCCTTACATCTGTGTCCCCAGTGGAGCCCCTCCTTACGTCTGTGTCCCCAGCGGAGCCCCTCCTTACATCTGTGTCTTCAGCGGAGCAGCAGGGTCCTCCTCACATCTATGTCCCCAGCGGTGCAGCAGGGTCCTCCTCACATCTGTGTCCCCAGTGGAGCAGCCAGGTCCTCTATAATCCTGCCCCAATAATTGCCCCTGTCTATCACCTATCTGTGTGTTTTCTGTGTCCCCGGCAGCACAGCAGTCCTTCAAGCCGCGTCTGTGCTAGTTCCTGGTTTTCTCCGTGTGTTCAGTGGAGAGGGGAGGGGCCTCCCCTTTCCACTGAGCACAAGGGGTTCAGTCCTCATGGTGGCCATCTTTTTGAAGCCGCCGGAAGTGACTTTGTTCTCACACTGAGAACAAAGCACCTGGCTGGATGTTGCTTGGCGCGATCGATTGCGCCGTAAATCAGCTCCAAACCCCGCCAATGAAGCGCCACGTCTGCAATATCATGACTGCATTGACGTGGCACTTCCCATAGTGTCCGGTGCCCGAACACAGTGCACTTACTTAACCACTTCAGCCCTGGAAGGATTTACCCCCTTCCTGACCAGAGCACTTTTTACAATTTGGCACTGCATCGCTTTAACTGCTAATTGCGCGGTCATGCAATGCTGTACCCAAACAAAATTTGCGTCCTTTTCTTCCCACAAATAGAGCTTTCTTTTGATGGTATTTGATCACCTCTGCAGTTTTTATTTTTTGCGCTATAAACGGAAAAATATCGAAAATCTTGAAAAAAAATGATATTTTCTACTTTTTGTTATTAAAAAAATCCAATAAACTCAATTTTAGTCATACATTTAGGCCAAAATGTATTCGGCCACATGTCTTTGGTAAAAAAAAGTCAATAAGCGTATATTTATTGGTTTGCGCAAAAGTTATAGCGTCTACAAACTAGGGTACATTTTCTGGAATTTACACAGCTTTTAGTTTATGACAGCCTATGTCATTTCTTGAGGTGCTAAAATGGCAGGGCGGTACAAGCCCCCCCCCCCCAAATGACCCCATTTTGGACACCCCAAGGAAATTGCTGAGAGGCATGTTGAGCCCATTGAATATTAATTTTTTTTGTCCCAAGTGATTGAATAATGACAAAAAAAAAAAAAATTACAAAAAGTAGTCACTAAATGATATATTTCTCACACAGGCCATGGGCAAATGTGGAATTGCACCGCAAAATACATTCAGCTGCTTCTCCTGAGTATGGGGATACCACATGTGTGGGACTTTTTGGGAGCCTAGCCGCGTACGGGGCCCGAAAACCAATCACCGCCTTCAGGATTTCTAAGGGCGTAAATTTTTGATTTTACTCCTCACTACCTATCACAGTTTTGAAGGCCATAAAATGCCCAGATGGCACAACCCCCCCCCAATGACCCAATTTTTGAAAGTAGACACCCCAAGCTATTTGCTTTGAGGCATGTTGAGTCCATGGAATATTTTATATTTTGACACAAGTTGCGGGAAAGTGACACATTTTTTATATTTTTTTTGCACAAAGTTGTCACTAAATGATATATTGCTCACACAGGCCATAGGCATATGTGGAATTGCACCCCAAAATACATTTAGCTGCTTCTCCTGAGTATGGGGATACCACATGTGTGGGACTTTTTGGGAGCCTAGCCGCGTACGGGGCCCCGAAAACCAATCACCGCCTTCAGGATTTCTAAGGGTGTACATTTTTGATTTCACTCTTCACTGCCTATCACAGTTTCGGAGGCCATGAAATGCGCAGGTGGCACAACCCCCCCCAAATGACCCCATTTTGGAAAGTAGACACCCCAAGCTATTTGCTGAGAGGCATGGTGAGTATTTTGCAGCTCTCATTTGTTTTTGAAAATAAAGAAAGACAAGAAAAAATTTTTTTTTTCTTCTTCAATTTTCAAAACTTTGTGACAAAAAGTGAGGTCTGAAAAATACTCACTATACCTCTCAGCAAATAGCTTGGGGTGTCTACTTTCCAAAATGGGGTCATTTGGGGGGGGGTTTGTGCCACCTGGGCATTCCATGGTCTCCGAAACTATGATAGGCAGTGAAGAGTGAAATCAAAAATTCACGCCCTTAGAAAGCCTGAAGGCGGTGCTTGGTTTTCGGGGTCCCGTATGCGGCTAGGCTCCCAAAAAGTGTCACAATTGTGGTATCCCCGTACTCAGGAGAAGCAACAGAATGCATTTTGGGGTGTAGTTTCACATATTCCCATGGCATGTTTGAGCAATATATAATTTAGTGACAACTTTGTGCCAAAATAAATAAATAAATAAAATTTGTCTCTTTCCCGCAACTTGTGTCACAATATAAAATATTCAATGGACTCGACATGCCTCTCAGCAAATAGCTTGGGGAGTCTACTTTCCAAAATGGGGTCATTTGGGGGCGGGGGGGTGAACTGTCCTTGCATTTTATGCACAACATTTAGAAGCTTATGTCACACATCCCCCACTCTTCTAACCACTTGAAGACAAAGACCTTTCTGACACTTTGTTTACATGAAAAAATTATTTTTTTTTGTAAGAAAATTACTTTGAACCCCCAAACATTATATATTTTTTTTAAAGCAAATGCCCTACAGATTAAAATGGTGGGTGTTTCATTTTTTTTCACACAGTATTTGCGCAGCGATTTTTCAAACACATTTTTTTGGGAAAAAACACACTTTTTAAAATTTTAATGCACTAAAACACACTATATTGCCCAAATGTTTGATGAAATAAAAAAGATGATCATAGGCCGAGTACATGGATACCAAACATGACATGCTTTAAAATTGCGCACAAACGTGCAGTGGCGACAAACTAAATACATTTTTAAAAGCCTTTAAAAGCCTTTACAGTTTACCACTTTAGATTTACAGAGGAGGTCTACTGCTAAAATTACTGCCCTCGATCTGACCTTCGTGGTGATACCTCACATGCATGGTGCAATTGCTGTTTACATTTGACGCCAGACTGACGCTTGAGTTCGCCTTTGCGCGAGAGCAGGGGGGGACAGGGGTGCTCTTTTTTTTTTTCTTTATTTTTTTTTTTGCTTTTTTATCTTATTTTTAAACTGTTCCTTTCATTTTTAGTTTTTTTTAATCATTTTTATTGTTATCTCAGGGAATGTAAATATCCCCTATGATAGCAATAGGTAGTGACAGGTACTCTTTTTTGAAAAAACTGGGGTCTATTAGACCCAAGATCTCTCCTCTGCCCTCAAAGCATCTGACCACACCAAGATCGGTGTAATAAAATGCTTTCCCAATTTCCCAATGGCGCTGTTTACATCCGGCGAAATCTAAGTCATGAAATGCTCGTAGCTTCCGGTTTCTTAGGCCATAGAGATGTTTGGAGCCACTCTGGTCTCTGATCACCTCTATGGTCAGCTGGCTGAATCACCGGCTGCATTCTCAGGTTCCCTGTTGGGACAGGAGAGCCAGAGAAAAACATGGAAGACGGTGGGGGGAGGGGGAATTCCATCCCACTGCTTGTAAAAGCAGTCTAGAGGCTAATTAGCTGCTAGGATTGCTTTTACATGAAAGCCGACCGCTGGCTGAAAAGAATGATACCAAGATGATACCTAAACCTGCAGGCATCATTCTGGTATGACCACTCAAAGTCCAGCAACATACGTTGCTGGTCCTTGTTGGGCATATATTGTAAACTTTTTTTTCATGCAGCCTGTGGGCTGAATGAAAAAAAGAGATTGATCGGTGGGTATGCCCACCATTAGAATACCTCCCTTCATCCACCCACTTCTAATGATGGGCATACATGCACCGTATATATATATGCCGAAGCATGGGGGCATCCCCCCGCAAAAGTTAGGAGCAAATTGCTCCTCCGCCCTCTGCTGCCCCCACGCTTCGGCATATATTCTGAAGTATGTAACTGTGGTGGTGAAATCACCTCCGACAGCGCTGGAGTCACGGCTTTATGTATCGTGGGAGCAAACACTGTTGCTGTCAAGATAAATAAATCTGCGCTGCAGTGAAGAGTGAAATCAAAAATTTACGCCCTTAGAAAGCCTGAAGGCGGTGCTTGGTTTTCGGGGTCCCGTATGCGGCTAGGCTCCCAAAAAGTGTCACACATGTGGTATTCCCGTACTCAGGAGAAGCAACAGAATGTATTTTGGGGTGTAATTTCACATATTCCCATGGCATGTTTGAGCAATATATAATTTAGTGACAACTTTGTGCCAAAAAAAATAAAAAATAAATAAAATTTGTCTCTTTCCCGCAACTTGTGTCACAATATAAAATATTCAATGGACTCGACATGCCTGTCAGCAAATAGCTTGAGGTGTCTACTTTCCAAAATGGGGTCATTTGGGGGGGGGGGGGTGAACTGTCCTGGCATTTTATGCACAACATTTAGAAGCTTATGTCACACATCACCCACTCTTCTAACCACTTGAAGACAAAGGCCTTTCTGACACTTTGTTTACATGGAAAAAAAATTTTTTTGGCAAGAAAATTACTTTGAACCCCCAAACATTATATATTTTTTTTTAAAGCAAATGCCCTACAGATTAAAATGGTGGGTGTTTCATTTTTTTTTCACACAGTATTTGCGCAGCGATTTTTCAAACACACTTTTAATGCACTAAAAACACACTATATTGCCCAAATGTTTGATAAAATAAAAAAGATGATCTTAGGCCGAGTACATGGATACCAAACATGACATGCTTTAAAATTGCGCACAAACGTGCAGTGGCAACAAAATAAATACATTTTTAAAAGCCTTTACAGGTTACCACTTTAGATTTACAGAGGAGGTCTACTGCTAAAATTACTGCCCTCGATCTGACCTTCGCGGTGATACCTCACATGCATGGTGCAATTGCTGTTTACATTTGACGCCACACAAATGCGTTCGCCTTGCGTTCGCCTTAGCGTGAGAGCGGGGGGGACAGGGGTGCTTTTTTTTTCTTTATTATTTTTTTGCTTTTTTATATCTTATTTTTAAACTGTTCCTTTCATTTTTTTTTAAATCATTTTTATTGTTATCTCAGGGAATGTAAATATCCCCTATGATAGCAATAGGTAGTGACAGGTACTCTTTTTTGAACAAAAAGGGGGTCTATTAGACCCTAGATCTCTCCTCTGCCCTCAAAGCATCTGACCACACCAAGATCGGTGTGATAAAATGCTTTCCCAATTTCCCAATGGCGCTGTTTACATCCGGCGAAATCTAAGTCATGAAATGCTCGTAGCTTCCGGTTTCTTAGGCCATAGAGATTTTTGGAGCCACTCTGGTCTCTGATCAGCTCTATGGTCAGCTGGCTGAATCACCGGCTGCATTCTCAGGTTCCCTGTTGAGACAGGAGAGCCAGAGAAAAACACGGAAGACGGTGGGGGGGGGGCATTCCCTCCCACTGCCTGTAAAAGCAATCTAGAGGCTAATTAGCCGCTAGGATTGCTTTTACATGAAAGCCGACCGCTGGCTGAAAAGAATGATACCAAGATGATACCTAAACCTGCAGGCATCATTCTGGTATAACCACTCAAAGTCGTGAATGGCGTACCTGAAGACAAAAAAATGGTTAACAATAAAGCACAGTAAACAGTAAAGTATAAATAATTACATACCTGAAAAGCAAACATGATAAAACATAATAACAATAAAACATTGCAGAATAGAATACAGTAAAAAAGAGCAGAACAATAGAGAGAGAATAGAGAGAGAGAGAGAGAGAGAGAGAGAGAGAGAGAGAGAGAGAGAACAATAAAACAACTATTTATTTTTTTGTGTGTTTTTTTTTCACTTTTTTTTGTAACTAACTTTTATAACTGTAACCGGTTCCAGGTTCGGGTCTCTCAAAATGCGATGTCATCTTGGGAGACCCTGTGAAAGTGTGCCTAGTCTGTGCAATGCTGTACCCTACGCTAATACTCAACTAGTGAATGATAGCGTTCAAAACATTCACCAATGCAAAGACCAGGATTGTCAGGACAGGAGGGACAATAATAGCGGGTGTCACGCCTATATCCGCGCTTGCTGCAGACACAACATCTTTTTTGGGGGGGGGTTTGTTGGGTAGGGGTACTCGGGAGGACATAAAGAAAATGCCTCTCATGCAGCCGACTGCACTTGGTTGGGGATGTGAATGGGGGAAGTACGAGCGCTGCAGAAGTGGTGGGTTCCCAATTAGGATTGGCGAATGCAGCAGGAAGGGCACTATGGGCACGACGGGCCTGTGTTTGTCTTCTTCTTGGTGGCAGCGGGACACTACTTGTGCTTGCCACCTCACCAGCTTGAACTGCACCTATGGGACTCGCCACGTCACCAAGTGTTACTGCAGTGCTGGTTTGACTACAACCGGGGTGTACTAGGCCGCTGGTGCTTGCCAGTTCACCAAAACGCTACCAAAAAAACTGTTAGCGATCGCAGGGATCAGGCCTGACTCTGCGAACGCTGCAGTTATGCGTTTAGTGTTTTGTAAGTGACAGTGATCGATCGATACTGCACTTGGGTGGGCTGGGCTGGGCCGGGCAGAGGGGCAAAACGCAGGTGCTAGCAGGTATCTGGGCTGATCCCGCTAACACTGCGTTTTTGGGAACCCTAAACTGCTGGGGACGCTAGTATAGATCTGATCGGATCAAATATTGATCCGTTCAGATACTATACCACTAAGGGAGGTGTACGGTGCGTGCGTGGGTGTTAGCGGTACTGACGCTAACCTGACGCTGCTTGGGGCTGGTGCTTGCCAGTTCACCAAAATGCTACCAAAAAAACTGTTAGCGATCGCAGGGATCAGGCCTGACTCTGCGAATGCAGCAGTTATGGGTGTAGTGTTTTGTAAGTGACAGTGATCGATCGATACTGCACTTGGTTGGGCTGGACTGGGCCGGGCAGAGGTAGCAAAACGCAGGTGCTAGCAGGTATCTGGGCTGATCCCGCTAACACTGCGTTTTTGGGAACCCTAAACTGCTGGGGACACTAGTATAGATCTGATCGGATCAGATTTTGATCTGTTCAGATACTATACCACTAAGGGAGGAGTATACTGCGTGCGTGGGTGTTAGCGGTACTGGCGCTAATCTGACACTGCCTGGGGCGACACATATCACCGCCGGGTGATCAGGGGGCTAAACCTTTATTCGGTAATAAACGGCAGGTTCCCTAACACTATGAAAAATAAACGAACTAACCAGCGTCACCTGTAACAGTTATACGGTGATCACTGGTGAAAGGGTTAACTAGGGGGCAATCAAGGGGTTAAAACATTTATTAGGTAGTATATGGGGGTCCCTGAAGCTATAAAACACTGACGGCGAACCTAAATATTTACCTCCCTAACTTGCGTCACCAGTGACACTAATACAGCAATCAGAAAAATGATCGCTTAGCGACACTGGCGACGGCGGGTGATCAAGGGGTTAAAACTTTATTAGGGGGGTACCCTAGACCTAAAGAGGGCTAACACTAACTGCCCTACCACACTAACTGTCACAAACTGACACCAATGCAGTAATCAGAAAAAAAAACTGCTTGGTGTCAGTGTGACGGGGGGGGGGGGGGGGGTGATTAGGGGGGGATCGGGGGGTAAAGGGGGGTTTCACACTGGAGCGGTGCGCTGGCAGGACGCTAAAAAAAGTCCTGCTAGCAGCATCTTTGGAGCAGTGTGTACATCGCTCCTACATGGCTCCTGCCTATTGAAATCAATGGGGCAGCGCGGCTATACCGCTAGCATAGCGCTGCTGTAGCAGCACTTTGCTGTGGTTTTTAACCCTTTCTCGGGGGGTTAAAACTGCCCCGCTAGTGGCCGAATAGCGTCACTAAATCGACGGTAAAACAGCGCTAAAAATAGCGTTCCTAGTGTTCCTACACTTTAAGTGCTTGCCAACCGCCTCACGCAGATATACTGCGGCAAAAGGGCACGTACAGGCAGAATCACTCACCTGTAAGTTCCCCTTAAGAGGCGGCCAGCAGGCGCGCCCGTGGCAAGCTCTGTGAGTCGGGTCGCGGGTCCCGCGGACTCGATCGCCACGGGGATACCAGCGATCGGCTCACGGGGGGGGGGGAGAACGGGGAGATGCTAACGTAAACAAGCATCTCCCCGTTCTGCCTAGTGACAGTGTCACTGTTCTCTGCTCCCTGTCATCGGAGCAGAGATCAATGACGTGTCACACACAGCCCATCCCCCCTACAGTTAGAAATACGCCCCTAGGACACACCTAACCCCTACACTGCCACCTAGTGGTTAACCCCTTCACTGCCAGTGTCATTTACACAGGAATCAGTGCATTTGTATAGCACTGATTGCTTTATAAATGACAATGGTCCCAAAAATGTGTTAAAAACGTTCAATGTGTCTGCCATAATGTCGCAGTCACAATAAAAAATAAATAAATCACTGATCACCGCCATTTAAAAAAAAAAAAAATTATAAAAATGCCATAAAACTATCCCCTATTTAGTAAACGCTATAACTTTTGCGCAAACCGATCAATAATCGCTTATTGCGATTTTTTTTACCAAAAATATGTAGAAGAATACGTATCGGCCTAAACTGAGGAAAAAATTTTTTTTTGATATATTTTTGGGGGATATTTATTATAGCAAAAAGTAAAAAATAATGCGTTTTTTTTTCAAAATTGTCGCTCTTTTTTTGTTTATAGTGCAAAAAATAAAAAGCGCAGGGGTGATCAAATGCCACCAAAAGAAAGTTCCATTTGTGGGAAAAAAAGGACATCAATTTAGTTTGGGAGCCACGTCGCACGACCGCGCAATTGTCAGTTAAAGCGACGCAGTGCCGAATCGCAAAAAGTGCTCTGGTCAGGAAGGGGGTAAATTCTTCCGGGGCTGAAGTGGTTAAAGAGGAGCTCCGCTCTCCCCCCCAAAAAAAATTTAAAGACAGCACCCTAAAAATACTGTAGCTGCTGACTTTTAATAAAAGGACACTTACCTGTTCAGCGATGTCCGCACCCGAGCTGATTCTGCAATTGGCTTCAGGTGCAGGTGCCGGAATCTTAGGTAAGGGAAACCGGTCCGATACAGCATGGGTCTCCTGTCGGCTCTAAGACTGAGAACTGAGCAATCAAACACCACTGATCACTCCATTCTCAGGGATCTCTGAGCAGAGAGCTTGTGACTGTCAGTTACCGCTCTCTGCTCTGCCCCCTCCCCATCACTCACTGGAGCGCTGGGCAGTGAAAGGGGGCAGCTGGCTCAGGCTCTCAGTGGCTTGCTGGGAGCCAGAGCCAAGTGCTGGTCTAGGGTTGTGGGCAGATCCTGACAATAGTATTGCGATCTTGCCCCAGCCTGGACAGGCTCTGTGACTTCAGCCCGCTGTCTGCTAAAAATGTGTCACAGGAGTGCAGAATAAACTGCACTCCTGTGATCCACAGAAGTACAGCCAAACAAGCTTTGGCTGTCCTTCGCCTTTAAGTATTCCTTAAAGCTGAATTGCAGGTGCACACAGTGTGCATTCAGATTTCTGCACCCGCTTCTCCATGCATGTTAAATTTTGACATGTGGCAGTGTCCCTGCAGCTGCTGTGTCTTCATCTGCTTCTATAGTCTGCCT
Organism: Lithobates clamitans; assembly: GCA_037952925.1. Classification (NCBI taxonomy): domain Eukaryota; kingdom Metazoa; phylum Chordata; class Amphibia; order Anura; family Ranidae; genus Lithobates; species Lithobates clamitans. The sequence continues at coordinate 2,264,843 of JBBGZY010000827.1, forward strand.
GCACGCAACCCAGGGCAAATGCAGGCACAATAACAGAGGGGATCTGCATATAATAGGGGTGTTATTTCCGGTCTGAACAAAGGGTAAGTATTTAGATTTCATACCTGGCTGATCCTTGTGAAAGTATTGCAGTAGCCATTGCTACTACAGTGATCCTCGCTGTCTTCAGGATTCTATGACGAGCAGCACACCTGCTGCATAGAGAACACAGGGGGTTCCTCACTCAGTATGGGTTCCATTCAGGGAATGCCTATTTTTCTTAATGAATACAATGCCTTCTCTTACTGGACAAGTTGGAGATGATATCATTACTGCCCCACCCCTCTCTACCTCGTTCAATCAGAGAACACTTTACATTTATTAACAGGTATGGACTATACATAGTTACATTGGCCTAAGATAGACCAGTACAACTGTGCAAAAAAAACCCAAAAAAAACAATATCCGCAATTTAGCTTTAGACCCCTTTTACACTGAGGCAGTTTTCAGGCATTTTAGCACTAGAAATAGCGCCTGAAAACTGGCTCCCATGCCGCCCGAATGTGAAAGCCTGAGTGCTTTTACACTGGGGCAGTGAGCTTGCGGGACGTTAGAAAAAGTCCCACAAGCAGCATCTTTGGGGCAGTTTGGGAGCGCCCCTGCCCATTGCAATAAATGGGAAGTGGCGCAACACAGGCATTTTTAACCCCTTCTTCGGCTAGCGGGAGTTAAAAGCTCTCCGCTAGCGGCTGAAAAGCACCGCTTAAACAGCAGTAAAGCGCCGATAAAATGAGTGGCGCTTTACCGCTAACGCACGGGCGGCCCTAGTGTGAAAGGGGTCGTAAAGTGGCTGTAAACCCTTACACATACCCAGTGCGGTGACTGGTCTCTAGTGGTACACACTGGACACCAATGGAAGGAGGCCATCTCCTATTGACTACCAACGTAAGGCTGGGTTCAAGCTTTTGCGAATTGGATGTGGATTCTCCGCATCCAATTCGCATAACAGGAGACTGTGACTGGCTCTCAATGAAACTGGATCACATATCTCGGGGGCGGCTGCGGAGCAGATTGCACAAAGGTCCTGTGCGTCTTTAGCTCAGTTTCAGGTCCGAATTTAGGGAAAAATTGGGGCCTGATTCGCCCCTGCTGTGAGCTGCATCTGAATTAAGTGTGAACCCAGCCTAAGGGAGCACTACCATGACCATCAATATTAGGGGTACTTCTTTCACTAATACCCAATGTAAGAGGGACCATGTCCTACTGACTAGCAATGTGTGGGAGCGCTACCATGACCACCAACATTAAAGTAGATGTAAACCCTTACATATACCCAGTAAAGTGACTGGCCTCTGGTGAAATACAGAGATGAAACAAATCCTCCTACATACTTTGTACCCGTTTATCTGCAGTCTTCTCTAAATCTGTTCAAAGTGCTGAACTTATAAAGCTTGTCTGAGAGTTCAGAAAAAAGGGGGCAGAGAGCCAAAATGACACACTGCAAAGCTCAATGAGGAGGGTTCTGAGAGCTGATTGGAGGGAAGAGACACACACCCCTCTCCACACAGTTCACAGGAACAGTGCTGAGGTTGCCAATCTTATGGAAGTCTCTCCCTTTCACCATTTTTCTCTTATGCCGCGTACACACGACCGGACTTTACGGCATACTTGGTCCGGCGAACCTGAGTCCGTCGGACAATTCGATCGTGTGTGTGCTCCAGCGGACTTTTTTTTCTCTAAAGTTTGAAGGACCTAGAAATGAAACATGTTTCAAATCTGTCTGACGGACTCGAGTCCTGTCGAAAAGTCCGTTCGTCTGTAGTCCGACGGACAAAAACCGACGCTAGGGCAGTTATTGGCTACTGGCTATGAACTTCCTTGTTTTAGTCGTACGTCATCACGTACAAATCCGTCGGACTTTGGTTGATCGTGTGTAGGCAAGTCCGTTCATTTGGAAAGTCCGTCGCAAAGTCCTCAGGACAAAGTCTGCCGTAAAGTTCGCTCGTGTGTACGCGGCATTAGTGTCAGGAAAACTTGTCAGAAGTGACTCGTGCCGATAGCACAGGAACGAATCAGCAGACAGAAATGACACTTAAAGGGGATCTTTACTGCATCTGAGCATAACAAACTAAAAAAAACTGTTGAATTTATTTTTAATATTCAAAGCAAACTCCCCCCTCCATCCATGTTTCCATGCTTTATTTCTGACTGATGCCATCTTAAGTAAGCGCAAATGATTCATGTAACATTTACTTCCTGGATTCCATCTGCCGTTAGCTCAAGTATGCACGCAGGAGAGAGTGTGCTTAGTTGAGAAAAACCCTCCTCATTTCCTCCCCTCCTGAAGACTCCTGGGATGTATGACAGCATTTGCCTAGGCAAGAAACCAGGAAGTAACTGAACAAATAAAAATAAATGTTTAAAACAAGTAATTGTGATAGATTTTTCTATGTATTTACTAGGACAAGCAGCATGAGGATTAAAAATAATCAATTGTAGTTGATTAACTGAGACAAGTACACACTATAGAGGGATTTGCTTTAAAAATATTTCATGTCTGTGGTTTGCAATCACTTTAAGTGCACTATAAATCTCACCTTGCCAGCAGGGTAAGTGGAGGAATCTATCACTGCTGGCCATCGCATATAAACAAAGCAGGCTTAAAGCGGTTGTAAAGTCAGAAGTTTTTTTTTAGAATGCATTATTATAAAAAAAAAAAAACAAAAAAAAACCTTCTCTGTGCAGCAGCCCCCCTCATACTAATGCCCCGTACACACGGTCGGATTTTCCGATGGAAAATGTGTGATAGGACCTTGTTGTCGGAAATTCCGACCGTGTGTGGGCTCCATCACACATTTTCCATCGGATTTTCCGACACACAAAGTTTGAGAGCAGGCTATAAAATTTTCCGACAACAAAATCCGTTGTCGGAAATTCCGATCGTGTGTACACAAATCCGACGCACAAAGTGCCACGCATGCTCAGAATAACTAAAGAGATGAAAGCTATTGGCCACTGCCCCGTTTATAGTCCTGACGTACGTGTTTTACGTCACCGCGTTCAGAATGATCGGATTTTCCGACAACTTTGTGTGACCGTGTGTATGCAAGACAAGTTTGAGCCAACATCCGTCGGAAAAAATCCTAGGATTTTGTTGTCGGAATGTCCGAACAAAGTCCGACCGTGTGTACGGGGCATTACTAGAGCCCATCTCAATCCAGCAAATGTTGCAGGAGAGTCTCAGCTGTCCAGGACTCTCCTTCCTCCTTGGCTGAGACAGCAGTGCGGCGCCATTGGCTCCCGCTGCTGTCAAAGTCAGTGAGCCAATGAGGAGAGCGTGGGGCGATCCAAACCGAAGCTCCATGTTGAATGGAGAGCCAGCAGGGGACCCAAGAGGAGGATCTGGACTGCTCTGTGCAAAACCATTACACAGAGCAGATAAGTGTAACATGTTTGTTATTTTTAAATGAAAAAAAACTGAGACTTTAGTATCACTTCAAATAGTTTTATTTTCGTAATAGAACAAATGAATCCACTGACAAGAACTATAAAGATATATATTTTTATTATTTCCTGAAATGAAAAAACATACAAGAGCCTATAAAAAAATAAAAAAAATAAAAAAATAAAAAAAATAAATCACAAAGCAGTGTTATTTCCGCACTTAAAGCGGTGGGCCAGCTGAAAAAAAAATTAAGTCAGCAGCTACAAACACTGTAGCTGCTGACTTTTAATAAGCACACTTACCTGTCCAGGGTGCCCGCGATTACTCGCCCGAGGCCGACCCGTTCCTCAGCTCTCGGGTCCCAGCGCCCCCATTTGAACTAAGGGAAACAGGCAGTGGAGCCTTGCGGCTTCACTGCCCGTTTCCTACTGCGCATGCGCGAGTCGTGCAGCGCTTTGTGAATGGGGTGCACTGTGTTGTGGGACACACGCAGTTCCCAGAACACAGCGCGCCCCATTCCCCAGAAGACAACATGAGGAGGAGAAGACTGAAGATAACCGCGGTGTAGGAAGTGGCAGATTAGGACGATCTGCCTAGCAACAGCCATTTCTGGTAAATTAAAACATTTTTTTTCCTTCAGATTTTTAGAAACATTTTGATGTAATTTTTTTTTTTTAGGGTGGCCCTCCACTTTAAGAAAGTTGCATATCCTCATTCTTCCAGCACTGGCAGTAAGCAATCCTTCCATTATACTGAAGGGGTTTCCCATGAGCACCATCCAGTGTTGTCATACTAAAGGACTTGTTCACATGTCCATTGAGCTGCATTTTGCTGCACACCTCCACACATGTATAGTATGAACAGGACCCATAGGAAACAATTGTTTTATATGTGTCCTGTTCATTCACATCATGCATGCGTGTTGTTGTGCAGTAAACGGACACGTGTGAAGAAGCTCTGTGCTGGTTCACACATAGTACGGTGACTGGATACCACATGTGTGGGACTTTTTGGGAGCCTAGCTGCATACGGGGCCCCGAAAACCAATCACCGCCTTCAAGATTTCTAAGGGCGTAAATTTTTGATTCACTCCTCACTACCTATCACAGTTTCGAAGGCCATAAAATGCCAAGATAGCACAAACCCCCCCAAATGACCCCATTTTGGAAAGTAGACACCCCAAGCTATTTGCTGAGAGGCATGGTGAGTATTTTGCAGCTCTCATTTGTTTTTGAAAATGAAGAAAGACAAGAAAATTTTTTTTTTCTCTTTTTTTAATTTTCCAAACTTTGTGACAAAAAGTGAGGTCTGCAAAATACTCACTATACCTCTCAGCAAATAGCTTGGGGTGTCTACTTTCCAAAACAGGGTCATTTGGGGGGGTTTTGTGCCACCTGGGCATTACATGGCCTCCGAAACTGTGATAGGCAGTGAAAAGTGAAATCAAAAATGTACGCCCTTAGAAAGCCTAAAGGCGGTGCTTGGTTTCGGGGTCCAGTACGCGGCTAGGCTCCCAAAAAGTCTCACACATGTGGTATCCCCGTACTCAGGAGAAGCAGCAGAATGTATTTTTGGGTGTAATTTCACATATTCCCATGGCATGTTTGAGCAATATATCATTTAGTGACAACTTTGTGCAAAAAAAAATATAATAATTTGTCTTTTTCCCGCAACTTGTGTCACAATATAAAATATTCCATGGACTCGACATGCCTCTCAGCAAATAGCTTGGGTGTCTACTTTCCAAAATGGGGTCATTTGGGGGGGTTTTGAACTGTCCTGGCATTTTATGCACAACATTTAGAAGCTTATGTCACACATCACCCACTCTTCTAACCACTTGAAGACAAAGCCCTTTCTGACACTTATTGTTTACATGAAAAAATAATTTTTTTTTGCAAGAAAATTACTTTGAACCCCCAAACATTATATATTTTTTTAAAGCAAATGCCCTACAGATTAAAATGGTGGGTGTTTAATTTTTTTTTTTCACACAGTATTTGCGCAGCAATTTTTCAAACGGATTTTTTTGGGAAAAAACACACTTTTTAAAATTTTAATGCACTAAAACACACTATATTGCCCAAATGTTTGATGAAATAAAAAAGATGATCTTAGGCCGAGTACATGGATACCAAACATGACATGCTTTAAAATTGCGCACAAACATGCAGTGGCGACAAACTATATACATTTTTAAAAGCCTTTAAATGCCTTTACAGGTTACCACTTTAGATTTACAGAGGAGGTCTACTGCTAAAATTACCGCCCTCGATCTGACCTTCGCGGTGATACCTCACATGCATGGTGCAATTGCTGTTTACATTTGACGCCAGACTGATGCTTGCGTTCGCCTTTTTTTTTTTTTTTTTTTGCTTTTTTATCTTATTTTTAAACTGTTCCTTTCATTTTTTTTTTTTTTTATGTTATTTTAGGGAAATATCCCCTATGATAGCAATAGGTAGTGACAGGTACTCTTTTTTGAAAAAACTGGGGTCTATTAGACCCAAGATCTCTCCTCTGCCCTCAAAGCATCTGACCACACCAAGATCGGTGTGATAAAATGCTTTCCCAATGGCGCTGTTTACATCCGGCGAAATCTAAGTCATGAAATGCTCGTAGCTTCCGGGTTCTTAGGCCATAGAGATGTTTGAAGCCACTCTGGTCTCTGATCACCTCTATGGTCAGCTGGCTGAATCACCGGCTGCATTCTCAGGTTCCCTGTTGGGACAGGAGAGCCAGAGAAAAACATGGAAGACGTGGGGGGGGGATTCCCTCCCACTGCTTGTAAAAGCAGTCTAGAGGCTAATTAGCTGCTAGGATTGCTTTTACATGAAAGCCGACCGCTGGCTGAAAAGAATGATACCAAGATGATACCTAAACCTGCAGGCATCATTCTGGTATAACCACTCAAAGTCCAGCAACATACCAGTACGTTGCTGGTCCTTGTTGGGCATATATTGTAAACTTTTTTTTCATGCAGCCTGTGGGCTGAACGAAAAAAAGAGATTGATCGGTGGGTATGCCCACCATTAGAATACCTCCCTTCATCCACCCACTTCTAATGATGGGCATACATGCACCGTATATATATATATATATATATATATATATATATATATATATATATATATATATATATATGCCGAAGCATGGGGGCATCCCCCCGCAAAAGTTAGGAGCAAATTGCTCCTCCGCCCTTTGCTGCCCCCACGCTTCGGCATATATTCTGAAGTATGTAACTGTGGTGGTGAAATCACCTCCAACAGCGCTGGAGTCACGGCTTTATGTATCGTGGGAGCAAACGCTGTTGCTGTCAAGATAAATAAATCCGCGCTGCAACTGAATGCCGTACCTGCTAAGCAAATGATGGTTAACAATAAAACAAAGTAACATTACAGTATAACAGTAAGACTTACCATACCTGCAAAGCAAATACAAAAAAAACATAGTAAAAAATAAAACATTTAACGCAACCTGTGCCTAAAATATATATATGCCGAAGCATGGGGGCATCCTCCCACAAAAATAAATCCGAGCTGCAGCTGAATGGCGTACCTGAAAACAAAAAAATGGTTACCAACAAAACACAGTAAACAGTAAAGTATAAAAAAATTGCATATCTGAAAAGCAAACATGGTAAAACATAATAACAATAAAACATTGCAGAATAGAATAAAGTAAAAAAGAGCAGAACAATAGAGAGAGAGAGAACAATAAAACAACAACTATTTTTGTTTTTTTTATTTTATATTTTTTTTGTGTTTTTATTTTTTTTACACTTTTTTTAGTAACTTTAACTTTTGTAACTGGTACCAGGTTTGGGTCTCTCAAAATGCGATGGCATCTTGGGAGACCCTGTGAAAGTGTGTCCTAGTCTGTGCAATGCTGTACCCTACGCTAAAACTCAACTAGTGTATGGTAGCGTTCAAAACATTCACCAATGCATAGACCAGGATTGTCAGGACAGGAGGGACAATAATACCGGGTGTCACGCCTAAATCCGCGCTTGCTACAGACACAACATCTTCTTTGGGGGGCTCGTTGGGTAAGGGTACTCGGGAGGACATAAGAAAAATGCCTCTCATGCAGCCGGCTTACTGCATTTGGTTGGGGAAGGTGAGGTGGACCACCGTCTGGATATAGAAGGGCTCTGACGATCTCTTCCTGGAATTTTAGGAAGGATCCAGTTCGTTCTGATGCTTTGTATGCTTAGCACATAAGCGTTCAGCAGAGCCAATTGGAAAAAATATACAGACACTTTTTTATACCAGCGTCTGGCCTTACGGGCAATTAAGTACGACGCCATCATCTGGTCATTGGAAGTCCACCCCTCCCATGTTAAGGATGTATCCGTGGACACAGAGGGGCTTCACAACAACACCAGTCGCCATTGGAATTTCGACTGCCGTATCTGCGTGAAGGGAGGACAGAACAAAAACATTCCGTGTATCCCTCCACTTCACTGCAAAGAAAATATTACATCTCAAGCAGGCTCTCTCCCCCCATCTAAGTCGGGACTCTACAAGCTGTTGGGGAAGCCCCGGAGATTAGATTGCATGGTGCCACATGTGCCAATTCCACAAAAAGTGGCACGCTTGTATAAGTGTCCATGTATAAGGGGTACCCCTATCCGAATAAGGATGACATAAAGTCCCAAACAATCTTGCCAGCGCTCCCTATGTAGTCTGGGCAGTTGGCTTAGTGTAGTGCTGGTGCAACTCATGGTTTGATGTCCTCCTTCCTCTCACTGGAACCGAAAAGGGCTCCACGAGAGGAGGTGACATCACTTTCTCTCCCTGTGTTTACATTACACAGGAAGATGACAGTCTCTCATTCGCCAGAACCAATCACCAGGTCTAGGCCAGAAATCATTGGCCTGGGCCTGGAGACTGATCAGTTCTGAAACTAATCCGATCGCTGTGGGTGCGCGCACCCGACGTACAATGAAGACAATTCGCCCAGGAGAGCCAACCTGCTGCAGTACAACTTCGGTGGCTGGCCCTTAACTGGTTAAAAATATATCCGATTCAAGTGTGTTCTTAACCCAAAAAAAGTGATTTTTACCAATCTCAGATTCCCCCAAATCTAAATTATTTTATTTTTTGTGATCCGACTTCCTGCTGTGGGCTCTGGGCAATGGACTTTAAGCTATGGGCTTTGGGATTTGCAGTGTACATGACTGCAACTAACACGCACTGCTTGTTTTAAACAGACATGGAGGGGGGAAAGAAGGGGTGTGTGTGTGTGGGGGGGGGGTATTATCTAGTGGATGTGGATGGATTTTTACTGAAAAAAAAGATAGTTTACGGTAAACAAAAAAAATAATCCGACCTCTTCCCCTATAGCCAGCCAATCACACTCCTTCTTTGTACGATGTTAAAGAAGTGACACTAAACTCTGGTTTAAAAAATATATTCAATTTAAGTATGTGTTCTTAACCCCAAAAAAGTGTTTTTTTACTGATCTCAGACTCCCCCAAATTTCCATTTATGTTTTTCTGATCTAAGTGCTTGAAATGGGTTTTGGGCTGCAGGCTGCAGGTTTTGGGCTACAAGGTTTGGGCTGCAGGCTAAAGGTAGGGAGTTAATGGAGAATGAGAGAAGAAGGCGGGAACGTACAGAGACCATTTCATAAAACATACTTTACAAGGACATTAACTAGAATCTTATCTATACAATCTACCTACCTTTTTTTATAAACAAGACTAAAAACATATATACTATCTGATCATATCACTATCTTATCTATGCTCACAAAATATTTTTCTTCAAACAAACAGAAGGGAGAAGAAAGGGAGAGGTTCAGGGGTTAAAAGGAGGATGTGATAAGGAATAAGAAACACACAGCAAGAAACAATTTCATGACAAATAATTTGCAAGTACGTTGACTATAATATCTATACAAGAACAAAATACAAACATACCATCTTATTATATCACTATCTTACCTATATTTACAAAAAAATTTTTTTTTTCGTATTTTTTAAATTTCAAACAAGCAGAAGTGAGGGGAAATTGAGAGGTTTAGGAGTTAACAGCAGATGTGACAAAGAATCAGAGACACACGGATAAGAAATTATTTCATTAAAATAAATTACAGAAACATTAAGTAGTGGATCTGTATGGATTATTAAAAAAATTATATATTTAGTGCCACAAAACAAGAAAATCCGGCCTCCTCCTCCCCAATAGCTGGCAAATCACACTCCATTTTTGTTGGATGGTAAAGGAGTGAATCTAAACGCTGGTTTAAAAAAAATATCCATGTCAGGTATGTGTTCTTAACCCAAAAAAGTGATTTTTACTGGTTTCAGACTCCTTCAAACCTCCATATTCTTATTTTTGTGATCCGACTTCCCGGGCCGTGGGCTATGGGCTTTGCAGTGTACATGGAGCAGTGTACATGACTGCAACTAACGTGCACTGCTTGTTCCAAACAAACAGAAGTGAAGGGGGAAATGAAAGGTGTGGGAGCTCATGAAGGATGTTGAAGTACATGGAAGCAGAAAAAAAATAAGAAATTTATTAAAGTGGGGTTCTACCCAAAAAACAAACATATCTAAAAAATTCTAAAAACAAAAAACAAAAAAACATTTGGATATTTTTTTTTTTTTTACTTACCTCTAAATGCCTGTTGCTAGGTGGTCCCTCGTAGTCTGCCCCTTCCTCTGCCTGGGCTGGTGACATCACTTTCCCCTGGCACAGGAAGGGCTCGGCTCTTCTCCCTCCCTCCTGTCAATCATCTGGGACCCATTACAGGTCCCAGGTGATTGACTCGCACATGCGCAGTGGGTGCCAGGCTGTGAAGCCACAGCCCGGCGCCCACAGTTGAAATGCCGGCGCCGACGAGCGGAGGGGGGGGACGAGCGGGGCTTCGATCCCCCGCATCGCTGGACCCAGGGACAGGTAAGTGTCCAATTAAAAGTCAGCAGCTGCAGTATTTGTAGCTGCTGACTTTTAATTTTTTTTTTTTTTTTTTTTATGGCCCCCCCTGGGTGGAACTCCTCTTTAATGAAAAATGGATAACAGGGCCATCACCTAGTGGATGTGTATGGATTGTTACTGAAGAATAAGAATTTTGTTTAGCGTTTAAAAAAAACAAACAAATCCGACCTCCTCCTCCCCTTAGGCTCTATTCAAACTATGGAACATGTTAACATCAATGCATTTTTTGCCTCTGCATTTTTGGAAAGGGTCAGGGACTTTTTTTCCCGCAAAGTGCAGCGTTTTGCATGTAATAGACTTAAATGGACCTGTATCCAAAACGTAAGTACCGAGTTTTTAGCGCGATTTTGCAGTGATTTGCGTTTTTTTTTATTTCTTTTTTTTACACTGTATATAGCTGGTTGCTAAGGAGGGGGCCGGGAAGCCGGCCGCCGCGTCCTTAACCACTTCCGGACCGGCACACGCCGATGTACGTCGGCAGAATGGCAAGGCTGGGCAAATGGGCGTAGCTGTATGTTCCTTTGAATTTGCCACCGCGTGCGCGCCGCCAGCGGGCGCGCCGGCCGGGAGCTCCGTGAGTCGGGTCCCGGGTCCCGTGGACTGGATACCTGCGATCGTCTCACGGAGAGGAAGAACGGGGAGATGCTAATGTAAACAAGCATCTCCCTGTTCTGCCTAGTGACAGGACACTGATCTCTGCTCCCTGTGATTAGGAGCAGAGATCAGTGACGTGCCACAGCTAGCCCATCCCCCCTACAGTTAGAAACATTCCCCAGGACATACTTAACCCCTCCCCGCCCCCTAGTGGTTAACCCCTTCACTGCTAGTGTCATTTACACAGGAATCAGTGCATTTTTATAGCACTGATTGCTGTATAGATGACAATGGTCCCAAAAATGTGTCAAAAATGTCCGATGTGTCCGCTATAATGTCGCAGTCACAATAAAAAAATAAATAAATAAATAAATATTTAAAAAAACAAAAAACCAAAAAAAACTGCTGATCGCCGCCATTACTAGTAAAAATAAAATTATTAATAAAAATGCCATAAAACTATCCCCTATTTTGTAAACTTTTGCGCAAACCAATCAAACGCTTATTGCGATTTTTTTTTACCAAAAAAATGTAAAGAATATGGATCGGCCTAAACTGAGGGAAAAAAAGATTTTTTTTATATATTTTTGGGGAATATTTATTATAGCAAAATGTAAAAAACAATGCTTTTTTTAAAAAATTGTCACTCTTATTTTGTTCATAGAGCAAAAAATAAAAATTGCAGAGGTGATCAAATACCACCAAAAGAAAGCTCTATTTGTGGGGAAAAAAAGGACGTCATCAAAAAAGGAGCCACGTCGCACGACCCCACGATTGTCAGTTAAAGTGACACAGTGCTGAATCGCAAAAAGTGCTCTGGTCTTTTGCCAGCCAAATGGTCTGGGGCTTAAGTGGTTAACAACCGATGAGTTATCAGCTGTCAGTTGGCTTCCCTGCCGAATGTAAAAAAAAAAAAAAATAGTGAAAAAAAACCCAGCGTGGGGTCCCCCCCGAGCCCCCAGGTCCACGGGTCTAGTATGGATTCAGAGGGGACCCCCCCCCCCCCACGCCAAAATGAAAAAATAAAAAAAATGGAGTGGGGGTCCCTGATTTCATTGATTTCAATGGGGAGCAGCAGAGTTCACGGCTCCTTTACCGCTCCAAAGAAGCTGCTGGCAGGACATTTCCTGCCTGAATGTAGCAGCTGTTTTAGGGCGGTTTGCAGGCGCTATTTTTAACGCTATAGCACCTGCAAAATGCTCGAGTGTGAAAGGGGTCTACGTCTCTCTCTAATGGAGGTCTGCGGGGGGGGGGGCGCACTGATACAAGGGGGCTCTGAGCTAATGGTAGGGTCTTTAAGGGGGGGGTGATGTAAAGGGATTCTAATCTAATGGGGGTCTTTAAGGGGGGGTGGCTGATTAAGTTCAGTACATACCATCTGAATGATGCAATGTGACCTGTTAATAAAAGTGCACATAGCTCCCTCTGCCATAGAGCAGCACAGACATGCAATATAAACAGTCTGGGACAGAGAGTAAAATGATCAGATAAATCCTTGTAGTGTTTGTAAAAATACTTCTGAAAATATGTGATCTTTAGAGAGGAAAATATGAAAACCGGTATGAATATCTGCAGCTACACAATGTAGGTGGGCTAAGAAATCAGTAAACATTCTGGGTGCCAACAGAGCGGGAAAAAAAACGAAGTTACTTACTGGTAACGTTCTTTCCCGGAGTCTTTCAGGACAGCCACC